>CM030186.1:12190616-12380037 GCA_017639675.1 Aplochiton taeniatus | reverse complement strand
TTTGATCTGTTTCTTACATGTCTAAGTTTAAATTTCCGTTTAAACGTCAGGGAAATTAGTCATTAGGAACATCACATTTATTTGTAACGGGCAACAATTCAGTTTAGTTTGATATTAGTTGGAAATGCTCTAGCCTTGCTAAGCCAAGGGGATCTTGCTATAAACTAGCTTAAAATGTTTATTACATCTCAGGGAAATCTATCTGTGTTTATGCCTTGAACTGTTCAACCATCTTGAAGTGACATAAAATGTAAACGTGATGTCATCAAAACCTGTCACAGTGTCATTGATAATCGTCCCTCTGAATAGACAGTCGATACGGTTTGTGACTGCACCAAATCCCATCCTGCACCTGCTACTTCTCACTAGTTAAACTAATGATGTGTGTTCCCCTTGTCTACTTCTCACTAGGTAACGTAATGATGTGTGTGTACCCCTCGTCTACTTCTCACTAGGTAACGTAATGATGTGTGTGTACCCCTCATCTACTTCTCACTAGGTAACGTAATGATGTGTGTGTACCCCTCGTCTACTTCTCACTAGGTAACGTAATGATGTGTGTGTACCCCTCATCTACTTCTCATTAGGTAACGTAATGCTGTGTGTGTACCCCTCGTCTTTGTTTGCTGTTCTCTTGCCTCAACCATGTCCCGAAGTTCCCATTGGGCCTCTTTTCACCACTTTGACTGTGAGGTGGTAGTAATGAACCTCTCCCCCTCCCCATGTCTCCAGACAGCCCCTGGAGCCTGTGGCTGGGCCTGACCACCTTCCTGCCCCAGCTGGTCCTCCTCCTCCAGGCCTAGGCCTACCACCAGGACCTGGGTCTCTTCGTCTCCTTCAACAAAGTCTGCACCTCACAGGTAGGACAAGGGGAGGGGGAAAAGGTTGTTTTCCACTGAGACCATCAACTGGTTGTGGACACACGTATGCACAGATTGCTGTATGCACATTCTCCGAAAATGTCATCCAGTCCAACCGTTGTTGGACTTAGTCCTTATAAAATCATTGATTTCCAGTTCTCACGCAAAAACAAAACACATGTTTGTCTAGGTTTGCTTAGGGAGAATGGAGAATGGACTGTGTCTTTGTACCGTACTCTCACAGTTTGGTTCGTCTGTGTATTGCCCCCAGTACTTCCTGAATAAACTCTGTCTTTGTACTGTACTCTCACAGCTTGGTTTGTCTGTGTGTCGCCCCCAGTACTTCCTGAATTAACTGTGTCTTTGTACTGTATGGTTGGTCTGTGTATCGCCCTCAGTACTTCCTGAATTAACTGTGTCTTTGTACTGTATGGTTGGTCTGTGTGTCGCCTCCAGTACTTCCTGTGGTACCTGTGTCTACTTCCTGTGGTGATTCCTGGTCTGAGTCGGGGCGCTGTTTCTCCTCTGGTTCGCTGGACAGGTACGGCCACGTTCCCCCTCATCCTCACTGAGAAACCCCTCCCTGTGTCTCAAGGCCCCACCACACGGAATGTCTGCAAATATTACATTTGTAATACACCCCTTGGAGAGGTTTGTCTGGTCAGACACACAGACAAAACAAACATAATACTTTGATAGAGATGGTTGGACGGGATGACCTTTCTGTCCACCCTCTAAAAGTTTGTTGCTTTGTGTCTTTTTTTGTGGCTTTTCGTAGTTTTAGATAACTGTGTATCCATCCGTGTTGTGTTTCCAGGGTATATGGTTGGGGCCGGCCTACTATGTGGAGTTTGAAGGCTACAACACGTTCCTACTGATCTGGCTGGCTGGACTTCTGTTCCTGGTCATCAACTGTTACGTCTTGATCCAGAATAATGTCCATTACAAACCTCCACAGACTTCCATGAGACTCAAGACTGAATGAATGAGATCTCTGTGGTAACACAGTGTAAGAATACATTCTGGTGAAGGAACACCGATCAATTGAATCACTACTGAAAGGTCAGTCCTCACTGGCGCAAAGCTTTTTGCACCAAAATATCATCTATTTTTCTTTTTTTTTAATCTTTGTTATAATAAGCATTCAGAACCAGTGAGTTAATTCATTTGTAAGGCACCTAACTGGACCTAAAGGAGCACTGATGCAACAGGAGCAACATGGCTGTCTTGAAATGCTGACCTATACATGGAACTAGGAAGAGGATAAAAACCTAAAATAATTTATTTAATGAAGCAGTAATGGAATGGTTTCCATTTGTTGAATCATGGAGTATAGAGCAATGATAAACAGCAGAACAATCATAAGACCTGACCACCCGACTTAAAACACTTTACCCACTTTGCTCTTTAAAATGTTTGATTGTTTATTTTTTATAACTGTTTTATCTGTGAACTTCCAAAGATCACCCATACATCTATCTCAGTAATGACCTGACTGAACATTCATAGTACTTTTATCAAGAGGTCCAAAAATATGACAATACTGAATTTTATTCAAAGAAGCATGATCATTTTGATATTCCTTCACTTGTCAAGGGAATGTAGTTACTTCTGTCCACAAGGTGGCAGCATATCCCAGTTTACTGGGCGGAAACAGACTACAACAGAACCAAATAGAATAGGGACACTAGCTGGCCTTCTTAGCAATGCGGCCACCTATTGCGTGTCAGAACTGAGTGTCGCGTAAGGCCTGGAGGAGACCCTTGCAGGGATTGTCACGCTTCTGCTTTTTGAGGGATGGAACACACCAGCAGGGGACCATTGGTGTCTCAATCTTAAGAGCAGCATTGGCTAGCTGGTGGTAGGAGGAGGAGATTAGCAATATTACATCCTTCATGTGTTTAGTATTATCAAATAACATTGTATATCTAGTAAATTATGGTCTATGCCGTGTACAACTTAGTCCAGTAGTTTGATGTGTTTCCCCTACATATGTCACTGTTTCTCGATAAGTCATTGAGTGTTTATTGGGTATGTTTATTGAGGTCTTACCCATGAACATGTCCTCATCCTTTGGGAGAGGAGCTGTGTCTGCAGTCACCCCTTGTTCTTAGCACGCTCGTCCTTCATTAAATCAAATAGAAATAATATAGAATAGGGCTTAGGGCAAATGAAGAAGACACACGTAAACTGGTAGAATACTTTGAAAATGAAAATGATCATAATGAGCGACTACTGACGGTGGAAATCTCCTGGTTCTTCTGAATGTCCAACCTAGTCTGGGAGGAGGGGGTACTGAAGGAGGGAACCACGTGGGGAATCCGTGCATCCAGCCAAGTCTCGAAGGAAGGAGCGGTTCCGACTGGGACCACACGGTTTCTCCGCACGTCCAGTCTGACCTTGGAGAAGGCGGCGCTGACTGTGGACACTAAATGGGTCTTCCACCAGTTCAGCCCAATCTATGCTGGTAGTATGGACCACATGTGGCTTCAACATGTCCAGCCCGCTGTGGGAGGACGGATCTTTAAAGTCTGAGATTACCTGGTACACCAAGGCTTTGCTATAGAGGCTGACTGTAACGTTGTAGCTACAGTAGTATCCAGAGGAGTGGGAGGAGCTGCTGGAGCTGCGGCAGCTGGAGACTGACGAGAAGGAGTCGTCTTCGTCAAAGCCCCAGGAGGACGAGGGGATGAGCAGCTTATCAATGCTGATCGGCACAGCTCCCATCGACGCTCTCAAGTATGCGTCGTATTCCTCTGCCTGGTCTCTCAACGCCACACGGCTCTGACTCAAGCTCTCCTTGGCAGAGTGTTGCTTGTCACCTTGGCCGGTTCAGTACCGGCAAAGCAGGCCTTTATTTTATCCTGCAGCTTGTGGTAGATGTGGTGAGCTACCAGTGAACTCTCAGACCTAAGTGTTAGAGCAACCTGTCCCTCAGGAGCTTCCAGCTCCTGGACTGTAGACAGGATATTGCGGACAACGTTCTTGGTAGTGGTGTCCAGGAAGCGGTTGCTTACCGAGATCGAAATAGGCTCAGGGCAGCCCTTGCTCTGACCCTTGACCATGGGTTACAACTGTCAGGATGCGGGTATAAAATCCCATGAGTTTTTCTTGCAGCTGTTCAACAAATTGCTGTGCCTTGGACATGGACCTGGCATTTGCAAGCAATTGGCTTGCTGCTTGGCTTTCGTCTTCCAAAATCGTTATGAACTGCTCAACCACCTCTTTGGCCTCCCGAGGCAGACACACGGCGCTGAGCCCTGTCACAGAAAGCTGTGGCACACTCAGCAAGGGACCCACCAGGGTGGAAAGGTCCACAATGGAATTCAGCAGAGCCACACTTACAAAGGCCTTGGCCCTGAAATTTGGCCTTTTGATGTTGGTGCTGGTGCTGGTCTTGTGGCTGGGCATTGAGCTGGTCTGGGGAGCGTCCTCGACTTCGGCCAGCCGTTCCTCAATCGGAGATGCTGTTCCACTGGAGCTGGGGGAACTTGGGATGCACATGGATGGCCTTGGCAATGGTGTTGAGGCATGTCAGCCCTGATCAAGCGGCCTGCGCTACAATGACACGAAGGCGGATCGCTGGTTCGGGTTTGTAGCTCATCCAACGTTTGAATACGGATGCCACGTTGCCATCATCAACAAGGTGTCCGAAGTTCCTCCAAGTCAGGGAGATATCTGTCATTGACAGCTGGTCTGATATGGTTGGCATGAGAACATTCAGGTCAGCCGTGAGTCTGTTCAGTTTTGCTGCGGATATTTCAGCTCCTATAGGAAACGACACTAGCACTAGCAATGTCGGGTATATGCACGAAGTTGTGTGACGAACATCCATTTTCATTCGAAGGGTTGTCCCATGTCCCCACTTTCCCGCTTCCCACATGTGACAAATATGTTCACGCGCATCTTTGAACGTGACAGCAAGCTCTCTCATACCCTCGGCCAAGTCATAAAAAGCACACATTGGCCCACCCATAGATTGACTGGTAATCCTACAAATCACACTGTTCAAACCTGTTACTGGGAAACCCAGTTTACACAGCAAAGGTTACAGAATAGACAAAATTACAGTAATACAACAGTATTGCATTATGATGGCAACACTTTATAATGAAAAATCTTTGTAAGCTTATTACTATATATAAATACATAGAGCTACAGTTTCAGGCCAATTTAAGAATCAACAACAGAGTCTAATCTCCTAAAGGATTTAACAATGCATATACTTACTGCTGGGGTTGCTTTAGATTTCAATTTTAGCAAAGTTTTTCTAATCATGAACCTTTTTCTTTTATCCCTATTTGGATGAGAACATATTATTTATTTATTTCATGGTCAATTACAAATTATTCTTATTTATTCCAGTATCTGTTTAACTAATGACTTTGTGCCATGATGTAACCCTGGGTTACACTAGTCTAACGTCATTAAAAAAAAATCTATGTTAATATTGTATTCATTAAAAAAAGTTCCTGTGTGAGGAACAGTTTGAAACACTGTGCCTCAGTGGAAGCTTCAGGGGGGGTTTGTACTCCAGACAGTGTTTCATAGACCACAACTCCACCACCTTCACCCTCCGGGTTCCCCAGCGCCTCAAGGTTGGGTGGCAGCTCCTGTGGCAAGCCGTTTTAACATTTAACTGCTAGACTGGATATATATTGCAGATATCCGTAATTCAATTCTTCCTAGTCTAAATGAACATTTCAGATATCCACAATGACATTCTTCCTATCCACAATTGTCATTTCAGATATCCACAACGTCATTCTTTGTCACTTGAATGAACATTCTGAATATCTGCAATAGAATTCTTACTAGGAAAAACACCCATTTCTGATATATACAATCCAATTGTTAATAGTCATCATTTTTATTTCAGATATCCAAAATGAAAAACCATTCCAGATATCCATAATGTAATTTTGAATATCCAAAATACATTGTGACTAGTAAAAATGTCATTACGGATATCCACAATTGGCATTATGACTAGTAATAATGCAATTTCAGATATCTACAATGTTCATTTTGACTAGGAAGAATTGAATTACGGATATCTGCAATATATATCCAGTCTAGCGATTAAATGTTAAAACGGCTTGCCATAATGGTTTTTCATTTTGGATATCTGAAATTAAAATTATGACTAGTAACAATTGGATTGTAGATATCTGAAATGGGAGTTTTTCCTAGTAAGAATTCTATTGCAGATATCCAGAATGTTCATTCTAGATATCAAAAATGACGTTGTGGATATCTGAAATTGAAAGCCCAATACACATGAATGGCAAAAGTGACGTAATTTGTCCTAGGAAGAATGACGTTGTGGATATCTGAAATGACAATTGTGGATAGGAAGAATGTCATTGTGGATATCTGAAATGTTCATTTTGACTAGGAAGAATTGAATTACGGATATCTGCAATATATATCCAGTCTAGCGATTAAATGTTAAAACGGCCAGTTATACTGTTTAAGGATTTAAAGATATGTTAAATGTAGTACTATCAAAGTTGTAGATATCTTGAAATACAATTTCTACAAGTGAGAATGTTATTGTGGCATCTTTAATTACCATTCTGACTAGTGAGAATGCAATTTTGATTAGGAGAAATGCTATTATGGATATCCAAAATGTAAATACAGATAGGAGTGTGGTTCGATTAAATGTTAAAACGGCTTGCCATAAGCGAATTATTTACCGGTCAAAAAGCGTATTATTTACCGGTGATGTTGGAAGCCATGTTTGTTTACATTGCAATGCAGTATGGGTGTCACGTATTTGTCAGAGCAACGGTCAACTCGTCGGCACAGAAGAGAGTGAGTTGAGTAAGTTGGCCAACATGGTCCATGAGCATGCCAGTCATCTTGTCGTTACCTTTGTTTGACGTTGATAACTGTAAATGCATAGTAATGATAAGTTAATAGAATATAAAATGTAATATAACATACAAAATAAGTATGGTGGATGAAAAAGTTATGAAAATCATATGTGCCTTTTATATGGTGTTACATTGGTGCAACCGGAGTTTGAATTTTAATTCCATTTAATTGAATAAGAGATACACATTTTAAATTATTGAATAAAAAAATGTAATGCATATTCGACCTCTTGAAATTGAATGTTATGAACTGAAACTGAATTCTTACATTCAGTATCAACGTTCTCTTCTAATTCAATTTCAAATATATATGATTCATTTTCAAATGATAACGAAATACATTTTTAATGGAACGGGTTCACAAGCTAGTACCAATAAATTATTTATGTGAAGTCTGAGATGGGTTTAGATTCCGTTTTCAAATTCAACTCTACAACTCCAGATTCAAAACCAGCCTCACCTGGAAGTGCTAAGGAGGAGTAGATGAACACAGATCCAATCAAACTCAGATTTAGCCAATCAGTGTGTGGCACAGGAACAGCTGTCCGACAAGGAGATCACTTTGAGGGAGAGGAGGTGCAAGATGTCGGTAGTATGGTTTTGCACATCTTCCACATCAAACTTCTAGCATAGGTGGCTAACCCAGTTAAAACTTTGTAGATAATGGACTGACACTTTATTTTTGCTAGCCAACTATGAAGCTAGTATAGACTATTCTGTCTAGGACGCATAGAGATCAATTCTGGTGCAAAAAAAGTGCTATCCTAAAACGTCCAAATTTGGCAGCCAAGTTTTACCTGGGATACTGTTCTAAACCTGTTCTAATGGGAGTCGGTGGCAAATAAAGACAGGTTCTGGCAATAAAAGCTTTATTTAAGTTAAGACACACCAAGTAAAATGTTGTATTATTGTAGCACGTATGGGACCATTGTGACTCAAAAATGTTATTAATTTCCATATATTCTAATAACTACTTTCAAAACAGCACACTATGACTTGCTGTGCTAATATGAATAATGTACTAAGTGAAGTCTGTAGTAGGCCTATATCAAACAACTAGGTTATCATTTAATGTTATGTTATCATAAAACAGGGCATTGCTGCAAAACAGATACAAATACAGTCTATACAGTTTATAGATATCATATTCAGAAGAAAGGTTCAAATGTGATTGTCATAAATGTGTTGTAATTGGCATGTGTTGCAAATCATACACAAGAAAAAGGCAAAAGAGTGGTCCCTTCAACAACAGTTAGGCTGGTACATATGATTTTCTAACACATCTTCATTGATAATGTTACAAAGTAATTAATGTCAACTTGCAGCAAAGTCTGGGACACTTGGCAGTTGCACTGGTGCTTAATAAATAGAGCATGTGAAAGGTATTTTCTTTAACGCGGGTCGCAGCTCGTTTCTCAAAGACAACAACTGTTTGGCAAACTTAGCTGACAAATCACTGTCGGGCTGACTGGCTAATGCATTTGCGCCGTCAAACAGATGTTCATCTAAGGCTCTACACAGTTCACGGGGAAGTAATTCTTTGAATCGTTTCACCAGATGAGATATTTGATGTAGCTACTACCTACATCAATGTTTTGAATTATAGTTGTCAAATCATGATCTGCGATCGTCCATCTCAGGGGTAGGCTTAACCAATGTCACAAAATTAGAGGCTATGATTCAACAACGACCTTTGATTATAACTGTTATTGGCTATAGAATGATAGACGTGTGTATTGGACCTATGCACGTTTTTGTTTTTTTCTCTGCTCTGTGCGCAAACTGCATGGACAAATGGTACGGTCGAAGGGCAGCAGGCTATATAGTTAGCCTATATTTAGGAATGGGCAGTGAGTTCGATTGGATCCGTGTTCATCTACTCCTCCTGTATGTAATGATCACACTGATCACAGAGACAAGTTTTGAATCTGAATTTGTCCAGTTGAATTTGAAAACTGAATCTGAATGCTTCTGAGACTTTGAATGAATAATGTATTGTTACTATTGAATTTAAAGCTTGAGAACCTGAACCAATGGCAATTCATTTCGTAATTAGCATTTGAAAATGAATAAAATGTATTTGAAATTGAATTTAAAGAGGACATTGACATTTTATGTAAAATTCGGTTTAAATTCATGACATTCAATTTCAAGAGGTCGAATAGGTCGCGTTTCACCAAGTAGAGCCTGCTGTGCACGGTTTGGAGTTTGCTGCTTGTGAGGGGCACTCCACCGGGAGGGTACGGGCACCTTCCCAAAGTGTTGAAAAAGCTAAATATTCTGCCTGACCCCTACCGAAACTGGGAGGAGTGGAGCGGAGCGTGGATGCTCATGATTCTAAGAGGCTGAATAAGTTTTTGTCAGATGGCTTAAGTCAAAGTCAGGTGACGGTAAGTACCACTGCAGAGCGGGCCCAAGTCCCTGCAGGGTCAGGAATAGAGCAGGGATATCATATATATCATATATCATACATATCTGCTCTCAACCCAAATCTTTTCTAAATATTGGTGTTTAGAGTGCTCAACGTGGTTTTAAGGCATAATGGGTATTATACCCAGCACATCCTATGTATTATGAAAAAAGCATCAACAATGTCCAATGAACCTGTATGGCCTATACTGGTTGGCTACACTTCCTGGGATGATGTGCGTATTGTAAGAACTTAGTTTGATTACATTTTGTAGGTTTAAGATTTCTATAGACCTCTTGGTTATTTGTGTAATTAAATGTTTTAATGGGTGAATGGTTTATTAAGCATTAAACATATATTCAAGCTGAAGTTTGCATTTGTCACATGTCAGTAGTAGGCCTACTCTCCATATTTTGTA
The DNA here is from genome assembly GCA_017639675.1 of Aplochiton taeniatus. Classification (NCBI taxonomy): domain Eukaryota; kingdom Metazoa; phylum Chordata; class Actinopteri; order Galaxiiformes; family Galaxiidae; genus Aplochiton; species Aplochiton taeniatus. The sequence goes on along the minus strand of CM030186.1, from coordinate 12,370,467 downwards.
CAAATATGTAATGATATGTTGTCAAAAGGCACCGAAATGTAGGAACAACTCATCCACAAAATAGAAAAACAAACCATAACATTATCTAGCTAATGCATTCCAGTTAAACTTTTACTTTGAAATTGGTTTACTTCTGGGTAGAATAGGAAGTTGAAACTGACGTCACATTGTTATGTACACCAGCTGTACAGACAGAGCATAGACGAAGACCATCAGAACTAAGCTTTTAGTCTATTTTTCTCCCGCATATAGATAATTCGGGACATTATAGTCAAATCGTCGCGTAATTGGTTGTCAAATTGTTAAATGAGATTGCTTTGCTCCGTTGACACGGGTTTACATTGGATGCTAAAACTGGACCCTGTGTAAATAAATAAATAATACAAATATCGTTAGATACGTTAGCGTAATTTGTAATTTTTGTTTATGTAATGCTAGTCATTGTAAACCAAAACTCAGTTTGATACGGGTAGGGTGTTTGGGGGCCAGCTGGATTTTTTTTAGAGGACCTTACCGCTTTGTCAGCGAGTGAGAAGTGACGTGTAACCTGCTGACGGACTATCCTTACCGTAGACAATTGACGGGCATAATTAACATCTCATCCTAAGTGATAACTAATGAAGGTGTTTTGATTCAGACATATACCGTAGTGTCTAAGGTAACCGTGTTACCTAATAACCGTGTTACCCAGTAAGATGTGGTTAAAATTACTTTTTCTCCTTTTGTACTTCCTGGTGCTTTTCGTCTTAGCCCGGTTTTTTGAAGCAGTTGTTTGGTATGAGACTGGCCTATTTGCCACTCAGTTCGTGGACCCAGTGACTCTAAGCTTTAGAAAGTTGAAAACCATTCTGGAATGCCGAGGGCTAGGCTACTCTGGACTCGCAGAGAAGAGAGATGTAAGCGAGCTAGTGGAGAAATCGGGTAAGCCATTAGCCATATTGATTCTAAACATTTCTTGGAGAAAATAAAACAAATCCACAGACCATGCTCAGCAGTAAAGACTTTGCCTGAGTCCTTAAATGTCAATGTTACCGTGTCGACATGTTTGTGAAGTGTATGCTCTTAGCCTACGGACTGCTATCACTCAGCCTCAGGCTCCTTCGGTCTATGCTAAGCCTATGCCCTGTAGTGATAATGTGCCATTCTTTTGGACATGTTAATTTTTTTTTATGCAAAAAACGTAGTCAACTATGTTTGCATGCAAGTGGGTCGGTATGAATGTTGCTATGCGCAATTCCCTTCTCTTTGACATCTACATTATCTAGTCCCTCCAAACCTTTCTAACCTCCTCCAACCCTAATTACCCTGACCTTCCCTGTCACTACAGATGGTGAACTGGTCACCCCCAAATCCACTTCAGAACTTAGATGATGGAGCATTTTCTAGGGCAGCCCCCTAACTATGGACCCCCCCCCCCCCCCCCCCCCCAACACACACACACACACACACACACACAAGATTATTTCGCTCATCATGCATCCCATCATGCAACCATTCAAGCCATATGATAATATTGGTCTTGCACCTGCTAAAATATGTCACTACAGCTTGAACATGAACACAAATTGACCATATGTGTTGGCTTTTGGTACACATCCAAACAACCTGGAGCCGGGGCATGACTAGAACTACATGTGTATAGAGGGCCTAAGCCTCTTGTGGTGGGGAGAGGTTCTGTAATGTACTTAGGGATTCATATATATATATATCTGGCTTTCAAAGTTACTGAAAGAATCTCAAAATCAACTTTAAATTCTCAAGCAGCCTGTGTGATGGTGCCAAAAGGGGTTTGATGTACTCTCTTTATTTCTTTCTTATCAAAAGCCTTGTTGCAGCATTTTCCAGTGCCAGCACATGGGAAAGAGTTTTACTATTTAGGCCTGAATAAAGTGTGCTTCAATTGTCCAACCTAGAAGAAATAACACCATGAATCCCCCTTTTCAAAATGTTGAGGTACAAAAATTATCTTCATCTTAGGAATTTTTCTTAACTGGTAAAAACAAGACTTCCATACAAGCCTGAATTTCAAGTGTGAGTTTAGAATTGCCCCTAGGGTGCTAGCAGCTAGTTTTAGGTGTGCAGCAAGATATACAACATTCTTTACAATTCTCTGCTTTGCTCTCTTTAAGTATTAGAACATTTTAGACATCCATATCTTAATGTCTTCAAAACACTCTTTAGTGTTTTGTAGGTCAAAACATTTGGTAAATGTGAAATGTGACACCTCAACATTTGGCAAGTTAGATTATTTGGATGGAAATAGTAGTCCTCTCAAAATTTGACCATTCAATCTATGGGACCTTTAACTACTACTAGTTTCTTTACTAATTGTAAAGAAATTTTATTGCAGGGCACCAACCTAATACTTTGGTGCCTAATCATGTTATTTGTGCTATTAAAGTAGAAATATGATGAGAAAGAATATCCAATAACACTACATCAGCATGGCATGACACTTGTATTCTGTTAACCTCCAATATCCCCCCCCCCCCCCCAATATATCTATATTTGTCTCCACCTTCATCATGGCTCTATCCCAATGTTGTCCCTCTCTCTCCCTTAATTTCCTGAACCTACCAGATGAGTAGGTAAGACTCAGTAACCTCATTAAGGCCCACATCCAAGTTTTTTTTAAAACCACAATCTGACAAAATTTAACAGTTGAAAAAACATTACTGGCATCTGCACTTTGCATCGAGATGGCATAGAAAAGCTATCATACAAACTTTTGCATATCGATTCAATTTAAAGCATTACCACGTCCTAAAGACCATATACCGATCCATATTTTTCTGAACAATATTCTGGCTTTGGCACCAAAATACTACTGTCTACACATTTTGTATGTTCAATGAGTTCAGTGTAACTCAAAAACATGAATAGAATTGTGAAAGGGGTTTGGCACAAAAGGTTTGCCAGATCTGCTAGTTGTGTAAAGCAAATAATGGGTTAGACTGTAGGCGTGTAGACGTCTACCTGTAATGCTTGAGGCTAACAAGACTTCTCGTCCTAAATAGAATTAATATAGTGTCCTTTCCTAATTTGCACCTATATCTATCACCTACATGACATCTGCTCCTATCATGTCATTGTCCTGCTTTAAATAAGAATAATCATTTAATTATAAGAATTTAAGGCAAAGGAGTGATCAATCAGTTATAGTTCATTGAAATGGCCCATCTGTAGATCTAAACGGAATAAATGGATATACGATTTGGTCGAGCAAACTTAGATCATGAATTTTTGGGAGTTGAATCAGAACTAGGCTGCATTGTCGATTTCCCAGAACTAACAACAGCAAATATCGAAATACACCTGTGTATTTCTTCTGCGTAGATCTGATACTTACTTATTTATCCCCTCAACATTTGCTTAACTTCAAGCTGATGGACTAGCACAACAGTGGTGTCGGGGGTGTGATGTTTGTAAAGATATTTAAGCGTGTAAGTGTCATATCCTTTATTTAACTGTGCGTTTGCAGAAGGTGTCATATTTTTGTGGCATCTCTTGCCTCGTCGTACCCTCTGTAGAATACATTTGATTTATCGATGATACACTGGCTTAGGCTCGTCAGAGCTCCCTCCCCGGGGTCATGACACTGGCCTTCTCTGTGAATGTAGCGAGCAAAAAAAAAAAAAAGCTATTGTGTCGCTGTTCAATGCAATCCTATCAGAATGCTGCTGATGCCAACATTCAATTGTGGGCCACTCCTTACTTCCTGAAGCTGTAGGCTAAATTACTTCCTGCGCCAGAACCTACATTATGGGATGGATGACTGGTGAGGACGAGAGGCACGCACGCTCTTTGACCTGCAATGTCTCATGCAAAAATATCACCCTGCTTTGAGTTTATATGCTGTGGAGACGTCGATAAAGTTGTAGAGATTTTAAATACCACGGCATTGCTACACACTCCCTCTTCCAAATGTCAATTTCGTAAAACCCAGTTCCCCAGGTGTTCTGTTCAGGTTGATGCATAATTGCCGTGCAGGCGCATGTTAGTCAAGAAGAACCTAAATTAACAAAGTAATTCTCCTAGAATTATAGCCATTACTAACAAAATAAGGTCAGGATCCAAATCTGTGTATTTCTTTCAGAATTTAAAGGGGCATAAATTATGCTCAATTTAACAAATAACTGCATTTAAAAACAGTATCATTTGATTACATCCAGAGGTGCCATTTTAGCTTGAAATCAGATGGAACCCTTGCAGCTTGGTAGTACGACGTTGCTGTATCGATGCTGCAGTTTTGATATAAACATACAGTATCTAGAATGAATACAATAAATGTCTTTAAAAGAATGTTGAGGCAGCCTGAAGCCCCATAGCAATGCCACATCTGTATGTTGACCCCATGTACACTACCCCCTCATTTCAAAGTTGTTTACACTCATTTCAGTCTTTTGCAGTCGAATGCCTATGCACTTTTCTTGTGTGTTTCATAGAAAATATCTGATTTTACCTATAATTTGTAGGTAACTTGTTTATTGAGTAAAACTGTTATTTTTATTTATATGTTATTGTTGCTATTTTGACTTAACTAACCCCTCATAAAGTGTTTTCGCCTTTCATTTCCGTTGGCTGTAGAATGAAGTGAAACCACACCTAGAATGTCAATCCAATCTATTCTGAAACACAAATATTGAGTGAATCACTTTGCCATGTAAGGTTGGATTGTAGACACAATCAGTCAGGCCAATTTCTCAGCAAAACTAAGGCCGATAACTTGAAGTCAGTGTGTTGCTGACGAGCCATCCATCATACTGAGTATTCTCACACAAACGCCAATAAAAATGTTCCATGTCAGTGGAGAGGTTAATTTAAAGTGACCGGGCTCCAGTCATGGTACTTGCGCTTGATGAAAGTAGGTGAAAAACATTGCTCCCACCTCAGCTGCTCGTCGGTGTAGGGGTTTTGGATGTTATGTTCCCAGCCCCTGTGTGTGGATTTTCTGTTTGAGACTGATTAGTTTGTCTGATTTGTTTAAATTGTTAAAGATAAAGGTCAATGTCCAAATCTATAAAATTAGCTAAACCCCAGTGCATAATTTAGTATTTGTTTGTTCAAACAGAATAACATACAACATTTGTAAATCCATTATCCCTTACTAAATAGACTTAAATCATTTGCTAAAGGCACGTTTCAACCGCAGGAACTTTCCCCAGGAACTAGGAACCTTTGGAAGTACTCGACTGCGGGGCTCAGGGTCTAAATTTTGTTCTGGGGACATTATTTCACCCCCAGAAAGTCCCTGCTCGGGAGCATTGACAGTATATATGAGTGGACGAAGTGATCGTGACGTCACCCATTGGTTTGTGGACCACCATTTTGAAGCCTCAAGTTTGGCATTTTGAAAATCACCATGTTGGTTTCATAGGCCATCGCCATCTTTTTTTTGTAAACCAGAAATGACATTGACCATACTTGGACTAGAGGGTAGGGCTGGGGAGGAGCTGGGAGGACCGATGGGTGGAACCCGTTGCTACTTCTCTATCCCGATTGAGTATCACAAGGTAGCCACGCCCTAAGCATCTATTTTACTCTAAATGGGACCATCATTTACAAAATGAACATCATGCTGTTCATGCTGAGACCCTAAACTTGTAAGGAAAATGTTTACTGATGTAATAAAGAAAGTGAGAAGTTGGGTCATTTTCTCATAGACTTCCATACAATCTAGGAGTTTCTGAAACCAGAGATTATCGCCCCCTGCTTGTTATTAGAAAGAATTTTAAGGCACTTCCGCATAGGCTTCATTTTTCAGAGCCGGAACTACACCCTCTCTCGGGAGGTAGTACTTTTAGAAAGTACAGGAACTTTGGGGGTGGGATTTGCAGCGCCAAATATCTCTGATTGGTCAAGGACTCGGATCATTTTATTTCAGCCGCCATTTTGCATAATCCTCGCGGGTCTTTAGACCACGGTGGAAACGCAGACACCAGGGGGCTGAAGGAACATTTTAGTTCCTTGAAAAGTAGTTCCTGGGACTAAAAGTCCTGGGTACTTTAGGTCGAAACACGCCTTATGTAATGTATCTAGGATAGTCCACAGTATACCATAACAACTGTCTTATTCTTAAATCTTAATTTCTATTGTTTTTTTTATATCTTATTTTCATGTTATTTTTTATGTACTTAAATGTTTTGAATGTCGTTTTTGTCGTATTATTTTGTATTTTGTACATTTTGTCAAAGGAGGTAAATATCAGTAGCACAGAAGTAAGGAACGAAGGCTTGAAGGAACTACCGCAATTGCTTAAACACAGCGTCACATAACACATTTATTATTGATGCAGCCCGTATCCGTTTTGTTCTCCGACCTTTGACTCTCTTTTATGTTGGTCCTTCACCTGTGACAAACCTTTTCTTTCCCCCTAGGAGACCTAATGCAAGGGGAACTGTATTCAGCCATCAACCATGAGAAGGATCAGACTGGAACAGACTCCAGCACTTCTTTCAGTGGAGAGATGCACTTTTACGAGCTGGTGGAGGACACCAAGGACGGCATCTGGCTTGTGCAGGTCACAAACAAAAGAGCATCATGAGACTTGTTGTCCTTATTTTCACATTGGTTGACTAGGACTGTGACATTTGACTAAATAAAATGATGGTGTTAAAACAGATTTTTATTTTCCCGAAGGTCCATATTAGGGGTGTGCGGACATGGGGCTTGGTATCGGCACTGATCTCCTGATTCAATTCAATATGACATCAATTAATGGGAATAGTGATGATTACAATACCAAGATTTCATATAAAAGGTTCTTAGAAATGTATGATTTTAACTGCACAGGAAGGGAACTATTTAACCTAGAACATGGCTAATTACAAAAAGTATGACACTGACAACTGGGCTCAAAATGTGACTTCAAATTACTTTTTATTTAAGCAATATAATAATCTTCTTGTCAGTTGTGCCCAAACATATTCAACCATGCCCTCCTTGGGCAAGTAGAAATGTTTTAGGTCATAACCTATACCTAGCTACCTAAAAAGCTTGATTCAACAGATTGTAATTTACACACAATGCATTGCATTGCATGGCATTTATGCCGGTATTGTACAAATTGGTAAGCTATTATGAGGCATAATGATCATTACAGTCCAATGCTGTATGAAATTACCTGCTCTGCTGACCACAATATCCTGCTAATACTTTTAAAATACATTGAATGTATTGTCTGCATAATTGGGGTGTACAATATCCAAGTGACCCAGTTGGCCAGTGGGGTGTATTGTCTGATGAAATAAAATCTGAGAAATAGAACTTAACAGCCACAGTTTGAGTGATATTCATGAATGATCATTTCAAAGAGCAGATGTTTAAGCACAGGCTCGTTTTCAGAGCTCAGTTTTTCAAATCACAGTTAATAAGGTTCCTAGTGCCCAGCACAGCAGTGCCTATCACTTATTATTGTCCTCAAAATGACTAATCTGAGGAGCAAGTAGGTGTATAAACACGGCCCTAATAATTGTTTCTTGTGTTTTATGAAGGTGATTGCCCAGGACCGGAAAGCGTTGCTAAGTAAAGCCAACTGGGGTAAACTGGTGCAAAAGGTCTCCCAGCTTGGAATCCGGACTGGGACCTTTAACTGCTCCAGTGATGTCAGGTTGGTCAAATGATTAATTCAGTAAGATTACATCACATATCAATTGTGTCACATAGATAGACCCATGAAATCAATTTTATAATCCATAACTCTGACCTCACACACCCTTAACATCGGACCATCAGTACATCAGTTATTAAGTTCTAAAATCCTTACTTGCTTCTTGTAACGTTGTTACATTGTCAGTTTCACATAAGTATGCTGATGCTATCATTATCTGCATATGCACGTGGTAATTCTCTATAAGTAAACCAACTTGATAGTCACTAGTTGAACACTGCTTTGGCAGTTATACTAGGTCACCAAAAGTTATTTCAAATCTCGAATATACTGTATGTTATTCTGATTCTCTGTCCTTGCTGGGTACTGCCAAAAACATTGATTATCTAGTACAAATATATATATATTTTTCTCTTTGCTTTTCAGATACTGTCATAAACGTGGCTGGATGAGGTCCACTCTGATTATGTCTGTACCTCAGACCTATGCCTCCAAAGGCAAGGTGATGCTTAAGGAGTATGATGGCCGCAATATTGAGGCTGAGCACATCTTCAAGTGGATGACCTCGCATGTGGCATCTCGCATCAAAACTGTGCGTCATTCCCAGCATCTTGCCGAGGAGTGGCGAGCAAGCTCTGCCCATCCGGTCAAGATGTTCCTGTTTGCTCGGCTAGCCCAGCCTCCCGCTTTCTTCTCCTCACTCAGCGTCAAGTACACGGGCCGGATCGAGTTCATCTTTGTCGACGTGCACCGCTGGGACAACCAGTCCAGTTTGGCAGAGGTGGGCGTGACGCAGACGCCATCTTACATCCTCAAGATGCCGGAGGGGATCTACCATTATGGGAACAGCACGGGGGAGTTCATTTCCCTGGAGGCCATGGATACGTTCCTGCGCTCAGTGCAGCCGGAGGTCAACGACATGTTTTTCCTCAGCCTCGTTCTGGTCAACCTACTGGCCTGGATGGACCTGTTTGTCACCCAAGGGGCCACCGTCAAACGTTTTGTGGTTCTGATCCGGACTCTGGGCACCTACAACTCACTGCTGCTGGGGTCCTGGCTGCCTGTTTTAGGCCTGCTCCAGCTGCCTTACCTGGACAGCTTGTATTGCTACAGCTTGAAGGTGCTGCGCTGTGCCGACACAACGGCGCTGGCCTCCTGGGTGCGGGCTGACTGGACCTTCTACTCCTCTCATCCCGCCCTCTTCCTCAGTACCTACCTGGCCCACGGCCTCCTCATTGACTACTTTGAGAAGAAGAGGAGAGCCGCCAGGGCCGACGAGGAAACGGTCAACAACTTGGAGTGGCTGTCAAGTCTGTGGGACTGGTATGCCAGCTGCCTTCTTCACCCCATCGGCTCCCTCCACCACATCCCTGGGGAATCTGACTGGGAGGACACCCCAAACTTTATGCTGCAGCGGCTGGCATTTCCTGACTTGTGGCTCCGCCCTCTGATACCTATGGACTACATCAAGGACTTGCCCACCTGGCACTTAAAGTGTGTCAATTCTGAGACTGGGTCAGAGTCTAGCGGGGAGGAGGGAGGAGAAACCTGGAATGACGTCGAGGGGAGTAGCAGTGGAAACACAGACATTACAACCGAAACCAGAATGGGCTTTTGCCAGATCTGCTCAGACCAGGCCCAAACAGGAGCTGCCCCATTCCAGACCGGTTCACATTCCACTCCGTGTTCTGACTGTGAGCAAGACTGTGACCCAGAGAACTGTGTGTCAGCGTCCAGCTGTTGTCATGGTGACAGAGGGACGGTTCCATTGTGTACAAGCAGGGAAATGTTTCCGCCGGGGAATCGAGCAGACTGGTGGTGGTGGCCAGGGGAGATGCTGCGCTGTTCAGAGTGTGTGGTCTGTCTGGAGAACTTTGAGTTGGACTGCCTCCTGATGGGCCTGCCCTGTGGACACGCCTTCCATCAACAATGCATTGTCGTCTGGCTGGAGGGAGGTCGCCACTGTTGCCCCGTCTGCCGCTGGCCGTCGTACAAAAAGAAGCCAGTCAGTTTCAATCCAGTCCAAAACCCATTGGAGCCTGGGACTGGGGCAACAGGATGAATGTCTCTCTTTGGTTGTTTACCTGTCCTCATTCCCTGAAGTGTACAACTGTGTAAAATCTTGCATGTGTTTAAAGCCTACAAATGTGTAAAAACTACAGTTCCAATGCTAACATAGGCCGTTCATTATATTTGAGTCCTAATGCTTCCCATTAGGATACTCTGCCATTGAAGGAGTAATGCTTTGTTTCATTAACCCCATTATAGTAGTTTCTAAATTTGAAAGAAATAGTAACTTTTGTGAGGACATTGCGTGCCTCTACTGTCCAGATAAGATGTGTAGATTTTCCATTTTATAATGTCATACATCAATCCAGTGCGTTTAATTCACCTACGATTGCAGCTTTTTGAAAAAGGAAAAAGTAAGCAGAATAGTACAGGCACAGGGCAAAGTTAATTGAATACTCTTGCTTTTCGTTCTATTCTAACATCTTTAGAGAACGAGATGAGAGGGGCAAGGTGGGGATGACCAAGTAGAGCATTGGAGACGTCACATCAGTTTGCTAGCCAACCTGGCCTTCTACCCCTCAAACTTTCTCTGGTCAAACTGATGTAGCATGTGGAGTAGCTGGGTTTACATTGATCTTCAATGTATTGTGTGGCTTCAAACACTAGCTGGGGTAGCTCTTGCAGGCTTAAATACTAATTTCATAAGAATAAATATTCTAATAGAGGCAAAATAATTTGATGCCAGGGTGCATATTTATAAAGCCACTTTGAAAAGGTCTTAAAGAAAATACCCCTCCCACTAAAATTATAAGCTTTAACAAAAAATGCAGTTGCAGCACAGTGTAGGAGTAATTATGCATAGAATATCTGAAAGTCATCAATGGCAGGTGCCCATGTTGCAAATGAGAAGCAATCTGAGGTGTTAAAGGTGAAGCAATCGGGGGGGTTGCATACTACAGACTGTATTATCAATAAAACCTTACCATAGAGTGGAATAGAATCTTGTATTTTTTCCCCCAGATTGCGTTTTTTTTAAGTCAATTCTATTTTGTTTTTTTACTGGTCAAAATGTTTTTCTTATTCTCCTCATAATGTATGTAATATCAATTACAACCATTAAACTTACACTAAAACTGCAGTCTTTAGGCTGGTTGGGTCTCTTTAGAGGCTTTATATTTATTAGTATATTTTTATGATGAAGAAATACTTATTTTCTTTTATTTTTTTTTTACAATAGTGAAACTAGGCCTATTCTTCCAATCCATAAGTAACAAAATGCATTTAAACCTTTAGCAGTTTTTTTTATTGTTCTTTTATTAAATGCACTATACACAACTTGCCATCGATATTCTGTGATTTTGGATTGGTTCGTTTTAAGTGTGCTTTCCGTGTTGGTGTGTTCATTCAGGTTTTCCCAGCGTTTTGTGCTGGAGTTCCCAGTTTGCTGCAAATCAGAAATGATAGGGCCTATATTGACTATATAGGCTATGACTATATTCTAGAAACTTGTAGTGAAGCCCAAACGCTCATAAATTCACACTTAAATTTGAAGCACTGCACATACGGGCGCAGATCAGATAGTCCATATTAAACATAACGTAATGTTTGTTTACCACAGACAGAAGTGCATCATGTACATTTATCTATGGTTTTGAAAAATAAACTTTCTCCCAGAATGATGCATATTTACCCCTGAGGAGGTCATGTTGTCAAAAATCAGAGACCCCTAGAGACCCTAAAGGAAACACACTTAATAATATAGCTTTTGGAAGGTTTAATTTAAATTTTATGAAAAATGAAATTAGTCATTAACAATTCTCCTTGTGAATGATAACAGGAATCAAAAGGAAAATAATAAAACAGAATCTTGCCAGTTTGATCCCACTGTATTGTAGCCCCCTGGCAAGTCTCAGAGGTATTCCTTATATTCACAGTATTTTTTTTAAATTAAAGCATGTTTATATGTGTTCTCTGATTCAAGAGATTATCATTATTTATTAAACTGATCCTGAAACTATTCTATTCAATCATCCTTGTCCTCTGTGTTAAAGATTAAATATAGAATAGAGAACCTATTTTAATTGTAACATGGTTATATCAAAATAAAGCTTTTTAAACATTGCTTTTGTGTCTCTGAGTGCTTTGACCTTAGTCCTGGTTGGGGAGTTAACCACAAAGTATTTTAATAAATCTAGACATGTATAGTCAGCTCCAGAATTATTGGCACCCTTGATGAAAATGAGCAAAAAAGACTGTATAAATAATACCAGTACTATATTGTATATTGATATATTGTAATTTTCCAATATGTGGAAAACATATTACTTTATTAATGATTCAATGGAATCAACCAATGTTTTTTTTTTTCCAATGATACATTTATTTCCAAATAAAGTTTTCTCAATTATTGGTTTTAATACTTGGTGCAGCCTCCCCTGGAAAGGATAATGCCACTGAGCCTATTTCTATAATGTTTAGTAAGGTTGGAGAACACATTTGGAGGGATTTTGGACCATTCCTTCATGCAGAACCCTTTAAGATCATTGATAGCCTTAGGTTTGCCGCAACGACTACCCTCTTCAATTCAAGCCACATGTTTTTGATAGGGTTTAAGTCTAGAGACCAAGATGGCCATGGCACAACATTGGATTTGTTTTCACTGAACCATTTCTGTGTTGATTTGAAGTATGTTTGGGATCATTATTTTTTTGGAAGGTTCACCTATGGCAAAGTCTCAGCTTCCTGGCAGAGGCAACCAGGTTTGTGGCTAAAATGTCCTGGCACTATGTGAAATTCATCATGCCACTGATATTAACAAGAGCCCCTGGACCACTGGCAGCAAAATAGCCTCAAAGCATCAATGATCCACCACCATATTTCACTGTAGGTATGAGGTGTTTTCCTTGTATGCATTCTTCTCTTGATGCCAAACATGCTGATGGTGTACATTGCCAAAAAGGTAAATTTAGCACCCTGTTCCAGTCATAGTTCCAATGACGTTTGGCAAACTCCAGATGCTGCAATTTGTTGGTTGCTCTCAGTAAAGGCTTTCTTCATGCAACCCTTCCACCTGTTGGTATGGAGGAGGCATTTTATGGATGATTTTGAGATTTGGTGACTCCAAGACACAACTAAAGTCTGTAGTTTTTGAACTGTGGTCCTTGGATTCTTTGCCTCCCTCACTATCTTCCTCACTGTGCGTGGGGTCAGCCTACACTTGCGTCATTTTTCTGGCAAGATCAATCAACTGTTCCAGATGTTTGCAACTTCTTGATTATTGCCCTAACAGTGGTTAGTGGTATGTTTAACCGTTTAAGTATTTTTTTGTACTCATTACTTGACTGTGTAGGTGAACGACCATCCGTCTCTTTTGATTTGACAGTTCTTTGACCATGGTGATTGATGACAAAAACAGTTCACGTGTGTTAGGCCACAATACAGTTCCTTAAGACTGAGATTAACTTAAATAAGTAGATTTTACCGCAGATGTAACTTTTTTTTGCTTTTATTTAAAAGAAACTTTAGGGGTGCCAATAATTGTGACACCTACATTATTCATAAAAAAAGAGTATTACTCAATGAAAGAAAATATATATATAGAATACTTGTGTTAGGATAAAAGAATATAGTTTTCCCATATGTTTGAGCATGAAATATAGCTAATTATCTGTGTCGTTTATTTTATACAGCATTTTTTGCAAATTGTCATCAAGGGTGCCAATAATTCTGGAGCTGACTGTATAGATAATATAGATAGATCAGTAAAACCTTTTTCCTCTGCCTATTTGTCTGCATGCCCCTTAAGGAAACCCCTGGCTTCTGTGCTGACAGCTTGAACAGTGGTCACAGAAAAGAATGGTACTCAAGGAGGAAGGTGACTCGTGTAATGTCAAATGCTTACAGTATTCCTCTAATGAGGAAAAGAAAGCCAAAAGGAAAAGGAAATACTTCACGATTGTATTTCCCTAGATTTTTCCCTCACAACTGGCGTCACAAAGAAATACACCAACTCATGTCTAACCGTGATGCGTATTTTTTATTTGGTTTAAGTGGTGTGAGTCTGGCAAAAAGCAGTCTAACACATATCTTTTAATGTTATAAATACATTTTATTATTGAACTATCCGCAGGTCCAAAGAGAGGGAGACTGTTTTTATTGTAGTGATTATAGTTGAAATGGTATCACCAAAGCTTTAAATATTCATGGAGAAAAACATTAGACAGCTTGGGAGGGGCACCATCCTTCCTATTTATTTTTGCACGTTATTTTAATGAATGGATTGTTGTATTAATGTTGTCAAAGCACTTTGTAATTTGAAGAAACATGGAGAGCATATAAAAGTATATTATTATTGTTAAAACACGTCAATTGACATTATAATTAAATTAAGTGAAAAACACTATATGTATATATATATAAATATATATATATATTTTTTTTTTTTAAGAAAACATTTCAACTGAACATAATTTCTAAATTTTAATGTCTAAAGCTAAATATTCTCAGGCATTTTTGAGATTTGAGATATAGATCATATAGTGAGGAGAGCACACACACTATGCATTATTATTCTCTCTCTCTCTCTCTCTCTCTCTCTCTCTCTCTCTCTCTCTCTCTCTCTCTCTCTCTCTCTCTCTCTCTCTCTCTCTCTCTCTCTCTCTCTCTCTCTCTCTCTCTCTCTCTCTCTCTCTCTCTCGAAAACACACACTCAATTTCAATCCAGATATTATCATAAACATCCTATAGAATACTTAAAGAGCAATTTTCTTCAACATCAGTTTTTGGTATAAATATGTTCATCCAACATTGCACATCCATTTAAATGATTTTAAGACACCCAAATACTTTTTCCCGGGATAGGTTAACTATGTATTGGAAAAGTGCCAATACAACCTATTTTTATCACCACTTTCCTGGTTGCCAGTCAACTTCAAACTACTCTTAAAACCTACGTTGTGAATGAAAACTTTCAGGTGGGATGTAGATAGTTAAGTCTCTTAAATATTTGCATGGTTGCAAATAGTTGTGAAATAAAGAGGAACACACATCAGATGCCTCAGTGACAGGTAGGGATGTCTCAAAATGTGCATGCTGATCAGTATTGGCCTGACGCATTCATATTTTTTACAGATTGGGATCGGCTTTATTAAGCAGTTCAGCTGTTAACGACCTGTCCATTGCTCACAATTATCGCAAAAGGGCAGACAAGTTAAACACATCAATTGTCTGCAGTGTGAAATAAAGCAGCTCCAGCCCTCAGCACTCAAATTAAAGGTAGGGCGTGAAAACTATTTGGATGGACGTATAATGTCGAATTGATAAGCAAAGACTGGCCACATTTTTTTTCAAGAAAGAAGGATTCTCTTGAAGGACTTTCAGCCTGGATGTTGTCTGCTACTGGAGGGGGAATATTTCCGTAGGAAACGTTCAAATGCATCGTAGATGGCCTGCCTGTTAACAGAAATATAAATGCATCAAATTGAGTCATAAGAAATTACATATATCACATGGATTTCTCAAGTTCTAGTCTTAGCGCCAGATTACCTAAATTGTGCAAGGCTTCTAGAAAGACTGCTTGCATTCATTTATAAACCTGGTTTTAAAACCGTTCCAATAGTTTGCTATACGAGGGTTACACTCCGGGTTTTTCCTAAATAGTTCCGCTGTTTGATATGTCTGACCTGAAAAGCCCCTGTTTGAACAGATAAGCACTGATGTGTCCCCCGTTAAGGTACCGGACCTCACAGCCAGGCCAGATCTCCTGCAGACTGAGAACACCTGTACGAGGGATGTATGCATCCTCCTTCGCTTGCACTACTATGACCATACTGGGGTCCACAGGCACTACACAAACATAAAACAAATATTACTATAATATTTGGTGGTTAACAGTTGGCAACGGTTATATGTTCTGAGGTTTAGAGTTTGAAAATGTGTGCATGTGTGCTGACCTGAGAAGTTGGCGATGTGTGTACACTCGTCCATAACCCCCTTCATGAAAAACAGAGACTCTCTCTGTACAGACTGACGGCGTCTGTTGCCCACTCCAATGTTCTTAGCATGTAGCATGTCCATGTGAGGTCTGCTGCTACTCACTGCCGATAGCATCTGGTCCACCCCAGCTTTTGCACCACTTTCACATCCCTGTCCCCTTACAAAAAGCTCTGGTCCAGCTTCAGCCCCACCTCCAGCCCTGGAACGTAGAATGGAGCGGGGTTTGCCCACATCTCTTTGAGCGCTACTCAGGCCCAGGAAGTCTGGGCACATGTCCACGCCTGACAGGGAATCAAAACTCCCGGGCGCATTCTTTACAAAGTCCTGACCCATCTTGAATGAATCAGTCTAAAAAAAGGAAGAAATATGCTGGTATGAAAAAATGACGTAATGACGTAATATAACTGTATAACTGACCACGATATCTTACTCAAATAATGTCCAATTATTCACTTTTATTTGGTTTATACTTCATGTAAAAGCCAGATATCAAGCAGATAAAGCTGTTGCTTTAATAAGATCAGATATGCCATAAAGGGAAAGGAAGTTCCCCAGGGCTCCATCTTGGGTCTACTCCTTTTCATACCTTTATTGAGATTTACGCTACTGTAACAGAATTTTAGGGAAGAGGCATAATCAAGCTCTGACAATTAGTTCGTTCTAAGGCTTTTTAAGTTAAAAAGTTAAATGTCTGACTTGAAATTCGTTCTTCAACAGGCATTCCAATTTGCCTCAAATGCAAGTTCTATTTTTTGTTTCAAGAAATTAGAATAAGCTTGTTAATACAAAATGCAACTATTTGCCTTACCTAGTATTTTAAATGGCTAGCTACTTTATCTTGCGGTCACTGCTCCAACTGTGCATATAAAACGTACATTTTTTCTTACGCAAGGCTTTTACTGGAAAAAACTTTAGGACTGTAGATATTTCATTGCTTAAAATATGTTTTGAGAAATGCAATGAAATTACAAACTGACCTCATTGACATCATCTGCTTAACTTA
The DNA here is from genome assembly GCA_017639675.1 of Aplochiton taeniatus. NCBI lineage: Eukaryota > Metazoa > Chordata > Actinopteri > Galaxiiformes > Galaxiidae > Aplochiton > Aplochiton taeniatus. The sequence goes on along the minus strand of CM030186.1, from coordinate 12,353,851 downwards.
TATTTGTTTCTACATTTCTACATACTGCTTACTATGGGGCTTTGACCTTATAATGGGTAATCTTAAAAAATGTGTACGACGTGGATTGGTCCTCTTAGTACAAGTTGGAAATTGAATTGCCACTTATTCATTTGCATTCAAGCAACGTTAAGAAACTTCCATCATAACCTTGAGTTACATGATATATAGTACTAGGGATAAGAACTGTCCCTAGGAAAGATTGGATGTTTGGAAAACTATTTCACTCCTTCCGTTTGGAATAAGTTTCAGGAGGTGCTATTGAGGAATTTAGCTCAATCTTATAAAACGTTTCCTATTCGACCTGTTGGAAGCCTGTAACTGGTGTGGTATCCCATAAAGTTGAATGTTTTTAAATACTTTTTAATAAATAATGTATTTATTAAAATTGTATGTGGGCCCAAACGCAAAACGGATTCTCATGCATTATTCTAAATTTGGTTCCCTCTCTAAATAAATGATCAATAATACCAACAGGCCATTTTAGAATACATTTAAGACAAGATCAAGAATTAGGAGCTGTAAAGGGTCCTACCCCACAGTACTCCAGCATGCGGATGATCTCCTCTTCAAAGACTGAGTGCATGGCGTACTGCTTATCCAACTCTCGCCAGTTTACTGCTTTACTTAAAACACCCTGGAACACACACACACACACACACACACACACACACACACACACACACACACACACACACACACACACACACACACACACACACACACACACACACACACACACAATCATATAACTGTAATAGCTACACTTTTTACTCAAACTCAGTTTGTTTGCTATTTAAATGTAAAACCTTGAACATCACCTTACCCACTGATTATGTCTGCACTCAGCACTGTTCCGAGCACACAGCCCAATTTAGGGTTGCCAGTATTATCAAAGTTTGCTACTACAGCTAAATAGCTACACATGCAACGATAAACTGTACGTCCAAATGTTCTCCAGCTAACAAATTGTTGTTTTCTGGTTTGCTATGTTACAACTGGCAATATTAAAGGTATTGTGAGAGGAATTTCCTCTGAGGCTGTCAAGCACCACCATGTTACAGGTCAGAACAGTTACTTGTTCATGTAAAATTGAAATATGATATAATGATATAATGTGTATATACATCTTTTTATATTCCATATATCATCTTTATAACTTACTGTGGTGAAAACATTTGAAGCAGTGGACCAAGACAAACAGGGTATCAGAGGAATGGGCTTGGGCCAGTTGGTCACAGCCAAGCATGCCATCTTGAAACACACACACATAAGCCTCCTTAGTAAGTATACAGAACCGGAGCAGATGCATCTTCTAGTACAATTACTTACATCAGAAATTACATATGAGATTGTGTTATGTTGTGAATACTGTGGTATTGTTCAAGGCAGGTCTCAAGTACTATATAATGTCTTTAATACAGAACTCACAAAATATTGTTGAAAAAACGATAATAACAGTTCACCCACAAGTAACAGATATTAACTATTATTAGAATAAGTATTCAATTTAATTCAAAATTTGTAACAGAAATATTGGTTTCACTCAGAATTTGGGTATTATTTGTAGGTGGATATGGCGTATGGATACTTTTTGGAGTGGAAGCAATGTGCTTAGTATATCATTGATATCAACAGGACTAGAATGCCTAGAGACCATTTAAAAAGCAAGGTCGGAATACACTATTATATAAAAATTTTGACAAATGGGTATACAGCTACAAAGACTTACATGCCCTCCCATGGAAATTCCGGTCATTCCAAGTGGCCAGTAGCCCTCTCGCTCCAGCCAATGAAGGAGCACAGCGGATTCCAGAATAAGAGCAGCGCCCATCACAAACAGGTCTGATACATTTTTCAAGCTTGAACGACTGCAACAACCACAATGGACTGCATCATTATGATGCATGAGAAGCACAAATATCCATATTACACTGAATAATCATTTCACAACAGGCTTTTACCAAAACATATACCTTACATTTGGTCTTTAGGTTTTCGGGATCCATGTGCATATAAGTCAAAGAATTGAATACAAACGTCTAGTAACAGACCACAACAGCTTACACAGAAGAACAATAGTTGAAACTAAATTAATCACAATCTAGTAGAGTAGAAGAAGGATATAGTAAGGGTTCTCCAACAGTAATGAGGCCATCCCTGTCTCTTTGATCATTGGCCTGGCCATCAGGGTGCGACGCCTCCAGAAGAACTACAGAGGAAAAAAGGAACCCACAAAAATAAAAGTAACGATACCCGATAATATACCGATGGCCCAACAGCTGCTCCTGGTGAGCCCTGGATTAGCCTGGCAAAACAACTGGCCATAACCTAAAAGAAACCCCCCTTTAAGGTTGAGTATAAAGAACAGGTTTTTTTATTCCAGTAGACAAATTCACCCGCAACTCTATCTATATCGCGGCTCCTGTAAAGACATAAATTAGCTAGTTTAGTAACTGAAATCTACCTGGACATAACCTCATTAAAAGGTTACTAACAACATTTTCAGAAATTAGCTTTTGGGGGTGAAAGAAACCATATTGAAATGAGAAATGGAACCTGAGAATGCAAGTGAATTAAAAGAGGGATCAGAGTGCCGGTGAATAAAAAGAATTACAAAAATGCATTAAATTGAATCACTAAGATAGTCTTATGTTGTTTCCCAAGTGCATTCAGGTAAACAGCCATGCCTAATGATGTTCGTCAAACTTTTCTGATGTCGACTTCTCTTGCCCATTAACAGACTTTGCTCAGTGACACTGCTGCTGAAATGAGTAGGCCTTCATTAAAAAGCCGGTCCTAAATATTTAATGTGGGTCAGAACTGAGAATGGTCAGGCAAGGTCTTGATAAAAAAGGCTGTGAAAAATACACTTACACTTTATACGTTTAATAAGGAATGGGAGGTTGCCTTATGTTTTTGGTCATCCCATCTAATAGTCTGATACTAAATAAAAAATAAATATGGGCAACTCACCCAATCTGTATGAATATGGAGTATAAGAAAGCATGATTTATTCATGAAATTTGATACAACTTTTTCGAGGAACAAATTCCTTCCTTTTCTACTTTCGTTACAGTTTCCTAACAATTCCATCTCCTAGAGGTTTGTCTATTAGCAGGTCTCTTATGTGGCTTGCCATAATCTGTCTATGACATTATTGTCATGAATGAAAGAATATTCTAGGATTTTTTGTTTAAATTCTAAACAAATTGAGGTATCAATGCATGATTTATTGATCCCTTTCAACACCTTTTAGCATGTTTTTACAAGACAAAGACAAATACAGCATAGTGTCAATATTTTTGCACCATGACTCACTCACATATTACCTAACATTACCAACAGAGTTGGAAAACCATAGAGAAAACCTGCAAAGACCCCAAGATGAGCTATGCTTGCACAGGTTGGTGGTATTGATGTAAGGGGGGGGTCATACTATATGTGTCAAATGAACATTCATTGATTTGGCTGTAGAGAGACTGGCAAGACTAGATCTATGGCAAACAGGGCTATGCTTAAGATGTATGCTTTTCTCCAGGGAACTGATACATAGGTGGGAGTAGAGCGATAGCTTTTATGGTATAATCAACCTAACTTTGTGTTCCAGTTAAATGCATTTGAATATAAAGTGCTATAGCAGACACCTTTGAGAAAACGTTAGGTGGGTAAAATATAGGAGGGGTAAGTTGATTTCTATGGACATATGCATATGACAGTTCGGTCTTTGGCGTGCCTTGGAGGTATCACAAACGGGGAAAGTGTTGACATAAGTGAAAATGTAGAGGACGGGAGGTATGGTGATGCCATCAATCGACTTGGTTGTTCGAGAGCTGCAGATGAGGCTGTCGTTGACTGAAGATAAAGCAGTCATAGAAAGGGATAGGTTACATGCAGACTATGATAGGTTACAGACCGTTTTGAATCCTCTTAGAGAGTAAAGCGAGTGGAAAAACAGTGGACTTGGATGTAAAAAATATCTGGAGGAGTAGGGACAACTTCGGGAGACAAGAAAATTAGGTTAAACATCCCAAATAGTGGACTATTTCTTTAAAACTGTGTGAGGCTGACATTAAGATCAGTGGCCTTCAATCAAAGTTTGCTGAGTGTAGTGAGAAGTTGCAGGAAGAGGTGTAGAATATTCCAAAAGAGGGTCATGCACTGACAAACTTTGTTAAGGGAGACCCAGCAGGACATTTAGTGGCTTAAAATCCAAAGAAGGGATCTAAAAGAAGCAAAGGCTGTCCCAAGATAAGTTAGAGAGTTTTGTGACAGGGCGCATCCAAACTTTTGAGCAGGTTTATGTATTCTGATGCCGTTGGGCAGGTTTTGAAGTGGTTAAGGAGGTTTTATGGCTATGGGGCCTCATTCATAAACGTTGCATATACACAAAAGAAGGTGTATGGCACTTTCCACGCAAACGTTGGGATTCGTTAAAAAAAAAAATGTATAGAATATGTGCGGCCCTCCACGGACATTTTGACCCATGCATACGCACATAAACTGGAGAAATTAGAAACTATGACACCGATGGCAGAAGGATGAATAGCGAGAAATGCTTTGAAATTGATACCAAAATAAATCTAAATATTACCTCTCGTATGAACAGTTCCCTGGAGAGAACACAAAACAACATACAGATAAACATACAGATAATTGTTACAAGGCACAAAGTAGGTGGCCTAACGTGTAGACCTACCCAAAGTAGCCAGCTAGTTTGCTGGAAAATTTCAGTTCAGTTCAGTTACATAACTATTTATGTTGGTGGAGCCAAATAAGTTATTAAATAAACAAACAAATAATTATCTGTTGTCGCTGATTCCTGTTAACTAATAAATAGTGCTTGTAGAACTGTTGGAGCCTCGTGCCCACGACCGAATCACAGCAGTGCTTATATTCTGTATAACATCACTCTCTCTCATGTGATATTTCTTAAATACTTGCATGTTCTGAAATATATTCTCAGAAATAATAAGGTGAATAGTAGGAAAAACTAAGTTTAAACTGATTCTGTTTTCAATGCCTCAGTCGGCCAGGTAGAAGTGCACAGTTTTATGTATTCTCATCATCTGTTCTTTGCGAAGAACTGTCAATGTGAAAATGGTCCTGTCATTGTCAGGTACAATGAGGGTAATTACCACACCTGAAGCTGTTTGTAGCTTTTACAATCAAATGAGTGGGAATAAAAAAAAAAAAACATGCAGTTACAATGTGTAATGATGCACCATGACTGCTTTGACACTGTTGGAAGATTTGGCGCATAGAAGAGTTTGGAGAGGGCGAATTTTCAGAGACCAGCAAGATATATTGGCCAAAGATGATGAGTGGGCTTATAAGCCGGTTCTGATTACCAAGAGCAGTTTTCTTGGTTCTCTGTGCTGTAATGGGCGCAGCTTTACAGAGAAGCCCCTACAGAGACCAAGCCCTGTCTGGCCCACGTCAAGTGCTGACCACCCTCGGATTTCTGGCAACCACCAATATCAAAAGAGAATCAGCTGACAGGTCAGAGGGATCTCAGCCCACCTTTAGCCATGTTCTGATGAATGTGTTTGGAGGTATAATTGGATTGATGCCCTCAATACAATTATAGTTTCCTTGCATGGTGGGTGAACAGGCAAATAAAAAAGTAAAATTTTCAGCAATGTCCGGTTTCCCAAATGTAATTGGTGCTATTGACTGCAGTCATGTTGCTTTAAGAGCACCGATGGCTGAAGTTTGCCAGCCGCCATTAGCAAACACTAACAAAGATTTCAGTACGATCGTGCCCCATCAGATGTTGCAACAGGAGCAAATGCCAACATAGAATCATAGCAGTAAAGCAACGGGCAGATGTTATGTATAAAGGTAGGGCAAGAGCAGGTCTAGTGTAGATCAGAGTTTCTCACATCGAGGAACCTGAACATCTTCAATGCAAGATCATCAGGCATGCATTTGTTAATAGTGAGTGCGTTTACATGCACACTAATACACGATCATAACCCACTAATGGTAATAAAGTGACAATTAAAATGGTCATGTGAATGCATTTATCTCATTTCCAAAATCGGGGTACGGTCTTATTCAGCACATTCAAAACCTGATTAAGACCCCTGTATTTTTGCCCGATCTTTAGATTATTTGATGCATGTGAACAGCATAGTCAGCTTTCTTGCGTTTTTTGGAAACTGTGCATGTCAGAAGCATAAAGGTGCTAGTCTTGTCCGTGGAGCATACATGATGAATGCAAAGAATCATGTACACGTCTACTGATTAATCGCATTAACTATTACACCTGTACAGAATGATCATATTATTGGCATAAACCGACGATTCCCAATAATCGGGTTGCTTATGGTAATGTAAACACACTCGATGATGGGAGTGGTGTCAGGCCAACGTAAGGGTTTGAACAGGTTCAGACAGATTCTAGAAAGCTTGAGACCTGATATAGTTCCCAGCTTGAATAAGATAGTGAAAACAAGGTGAAGCAGTGGGTAGGTATGGACAGATTATGTATAAGGATATATGGAGTTATACTCTTTCAGTGCAGCAGACATGATAGATGGGACTATAAGGCACATGCATTTAGATGATGTGGAGCCTGACTTGCCATCAAGGTAATGTATTTTGTCTAGGCCAAGACCATCGCACACTTGTTGTTGAGTACGTGGCTGGTGTTTATGAGTGCCCTTTCCCAGATGAATACAAGTCATGAAATATACTGTCTGAGTGGGCATGTTTTAAGACAGTAGTAACTCGCCTGGACATTGTGTAAAGGGTATTTATAGTAAGGTCTTGACTGTCTGAGCTGGAATGTTTTAAGCCATCAGTCACTGGTGAAAAGTTTATTTATGGCACAGTCTTTACTGTCTAAGCAGAACTATTTTAGGTCAGCAGTTATTCGTTGTGTGTTTTTGCAATAAGTAGTAGTTGAGTTATTTTTTTACCTATTGCTTTTTGTAATTATACTTTGATTCTTTAATGCTGACAAATGACTCCAGGCTATTCAAATATATAAACATTACCTAGTTTAGACTTTTCCCTTTTTGTTTGTTGTTGCTTTGGCCAGACTACTCTAAAGGCATATGCAGCTTGGCAATGGTGTTTCAGCTACCTAACTAGAGCAGCAGTTAGACAAGTGTCCAGCGATATTTGACCCCTCTCTTTTCTTTGAGAAGCTCATATGATCTGTGCGGTTATCAGAAGTGGACAAAGGGTGTTTTACTGTTCCCCAGTCGTCTTGCCGCCTTAAAATGGAGTTGGTTACCCTTAACAAATATGCTTTGCAGAGCCAAATTAAGTGTTTTAGCTTACATGGTCTCCAGTCCCTGCCAGGTGAATGCATACTGGCTGGTTCTTCCTCCACTTCTTTGGAACTATGAGCTGGAATCTAGGCACAGCAGAGAAGTAAAGGTTTGATAAGAATCTGGGATATCCCATGTCACCCACTCATTTAAGAACTGACATTATTTTACTAGCTTATGGCCAGGTAGAATGATGGCTCTCTCTTAGAATGTGTTGTCGACAGCCTAACAGTTCAGCGGATATTCTTATTTTATACAGCAGTATGTTTCATGCAACGTGATTGGCAAAAAACGCAATCCCAGCAAGAATCTAGTGTGTTGCTAAAACCTAATGGCCATATTTTTATTAAAACAAATGAACTCCCTAGTCTGGATGTTTTAGCCCAATAATCACACATTTTGTGCTCATACCTTAAACTTTATTATTATTTTTTTTTTCAATGGTGCATTGGGACAATGGATCGATGAATATCCAAGGTGTCAAAGCTTAGACATAGGAAATTATTGATTTCAAACCTTTTAAAGATGAAAAAATGTATGAAAACCCGTTTAGTGTCTTTTTTATGAGTGCTGTAAATATTATTGCCCCAACACAAGCTACCACACCTTAAGAAAGTAACAAGATATTAGCTTTAAAAAAATACAACACACTTCTAATATAAACTTCTATCAACTTCTTCAGTTATTGGTTATTCAGTTTGGGTATGCCTTAAATCGTCACTGCAAATAGGTATTACAGACAATTATTGAACAAGAATGGAAGTCCTTAAGGTTAACTCAGGACTTGGAAGAACTGCTTATGTGTACAATATATTTATCACTGTAATGGTCTGTGTAATAAAATATTGTATTGTTATGTTTTACTTGTAATGTTGATGTGTTCAGGACTTTTAATGTTTTGTTTAGTTTTTTTTGCAGAGGGCCCATTTAAAAAAAAAATGTGTAATTTGGTCCCCTTGCTAAATCCAAAATAAAATAATAATAGTGACCACAACACCTAGCTTTGACGGCCTCTGGTGGCAGAATCCCAGGAACAACATGTTCCAGAGGAGAGATAAAGAATCCATTCTGTATCTGACAGTCCGATTGGTTTTCAACCTAAACCGCAAGAAAAAAGCATCATTTCGGTGTTAAAATAGCTATACATTTGATTGCTTGAATAATGTGTACTATAGCAGCTCCATGTAATACACAGATATGTTTATCATGCTATTGTAAAGCCTGCAGAGGAACAGTCGATTAAACTAACACTTTGCTAGAATAAAGTATAGGACTCGTTAAAAACTCCTTAGGTGTACTTGAGGAACAGCACAAACAGGTGTGCATTACATATCTATGAAAAAGCTACCTTATCAATGTAAACAGGATAATCTTTGGGCACCAAGTGCCTACACCTTTCTCGATTGCCGATGATCTTCCTTAGTTCGAAGATTCTGTGGAAACAAAAGGATGAACTAGAGGTTCTGACAAAAGATCAGGCTAAGGCAGATATTATTTGCATTTGAACTAGAAAATGTAATTGTTCTGGATAAGATTTGTGGGCCTGCAACTTCTGCCTATCTCTTATTCATCTCATCTCGTATTTCATTCACTGAAAACATATTGGTCATCCAGTGTAGCAGTATGCGTTCGTATATGTTTGAAGCTTAGAGCTTGTGTGTAGGCAAAATCACAAGTTCTAAGAACTAGCAGGACTCTGAACGGCGAAAGGACCAGAGAGACAGAGGAAAAAGGACCAAAAGCCAAGCAGCATAGCACAGACCAGCCTATGTCAGGGGGTTGTATTTGTGTCATGCTGAGCAATCTTGTTGCCAATTAACAGGTGATTCCCAACATCACAACGTTGTGTTGAGGTGGTGGTCTGTGGTAGAACTTCATAATTGGGACCCCATGTGGGGAACAGATCAAAGACTTTCGACCATGTCTTACGTGTCCCCAGTGGGTCTGCTGGCCCGGGTCCTGGAGATTCAAGAGCGATAGCTGGAGATGAAGCTCCAGCAGGCCCAGGCGGAGGACTGGAAGGTGCTGGCCCGTCGTCTTGGAAGGGGGAGCAGGGCAGGTTACATCCAGGCGCCTGCACATCCATCATCCGCACATCCAACTACAAACAATGGGGGAGGCTAATGATCCAGAAGCCTTCCCAGCAACATTTGAGGTGGCAGCCTGGTCATGCTGGTGGCCGGAGCCACAATGGGCATGCCAACTGCTTCCCCTGCTGGCTAGGTGAGCTGGGGCCAGGGGAGATACTGGAGCGGGTGGTGCTGGAGTCTTTTGTGACGCGGCTGCCATCGGGAATGTTGGCCTGGGTTCAACGTCACCGACCAGCAGCCTTTGCCCCATCTGAATCCCTGGCAGAAGACCATCTGGTGGTGTCACCTTGGCCGCCACCTGTTCCAGCACTTTGCATGCTGCGGAGCAGCCGGAGCAACCAGTGGCGTGGGGCTTGATCCTGGGGAGGTGATGGAGCTGCCACCCACACTAGCTTCCCCAAACTCGCAGACAGGTCCTCTCTCATCAGGCATGGCATGCTGATGGACGAGGTATGCTGACGATAAGGGCTGCCAGGCCATTTCCAGAGAGAGTGGCTGTTGATGGAGGTTGGCCAGGTCATGCGTGTCTCTGGCATGATGATCCAGTCCAGGGGTCACGTACCGCATTCCGTTAAGGTTGCAATGGTGGACACACTAGGATCTATTGGATTCTGGATGGAGTCCATGATTTGCGAGCACCTGGTTCAGTCCGTGGCATTAGTGGAAGTTAGTCCGGTGTATACCAATGGACGTACACAAGTATTTACGGGTCCCAGTCAAAATTCGTTAATGGTGGGGGGTAGGACAAAAGGCTCCTGATATACTCGCTGATCATAGGAGTAGATTGGCCAGGGTCTGAGCGAGCAGTTGGGGGGGAATGTGAGGGTGCGTTAACGACAGGCAGGGCATGTCTCTAGCCCCCGTGTCTTTCTGCCACGTCAGCACAAGCAGCCGGAGCACAAATACCCAACACGCTCACAGTTACGAGGGACACACACTATTTGACATGTTTTTTTTTTTTCCAAGATGTTTTTTGTTTTTTTTGCAGTTGTACGAAATAAATATTCAATCCTGACTATTGGTGCTTTGCCGAATACCGTATCCGGGTACGGCTCCACCCCTAGTGTGCAGAGGGGAGAGACAGGAGGTTCCGTCAGAGACTCCCTTGGCCGTATTCCCCCCAGTTGAGGATTTCCCACTCGAGCAGGTTTGTGACGCCGCTCTATGCATTGCCCGTTGATGGAATTGATGGCAGCCTGGGGCTGTGCCATCTTATCTATACTTTGCATTGACTAGGGACAGGTTGAAAAGAGTGAGTTGTGACACTCAGAGACAGGAAGATGTGTTGCAATTGTCGGTAACAGTAAAGCCTGGTTTATGCTTCTGCGAAGATGCACGTAAAAAAGTAGCTACGCAGAACAGGGAATTCTGGGTAAATGTAGCTCGCGCACACTCTGTGCAGTCCTCCGATTCCTAACAGTGCCCCAATGACAGGCCACTTAGCATTTGTTAAGACGCTAGATAAGACAACATAAAAAAAATGAATACATTTACGGTTTAATGATATTTAAAAAAAAAAACGTTTATTGTACAATTATTGTTTATTGAAGTGGACCGAACATATGTTTTTGTTGAGCTAGAACTTTTTTTGTTCATTAATTTCTATCAGCAACTGGCTTGTGGTGAGCTGAACAAAGTTCCACTTATACATTTGCCAACAACAGGTTACATTACCAAACAAAGTAAAAAAAAATAAAGACTGTTCAAGAGGACTCACGGTGGAGGGTTGGCGGAAAAAAACGGAACAGAATGGACTGATTTGTTTTCAAAACAGTTATAGTTTTGAAATTGGTCTGCTTTGGGCAGGTTCACTACTGTAGCTGTAGCTAAATTAACCCTACTGATGGGAACGCAAAAATCGAAAATTTATACCAATAACCGCATTAATCTACGCCTAGGGTAATGGCTTTTTTATTTGGATACGAGATGTGACATTTTGTTATGCTCAATAATCCAAAATCCTATTGGCTTTTTGTCAAGGGATGCCAACTTCTGGGTTGGCCTACAAAAATGTCATCCATGACCTACTCTATTGGTGGTATTCACATTGCTGCTCACTTTTTGCTGTCCAGCATGGATGTTGGCAGGATTGGAAAGGATTTGGAAGAATCATATCAAAACAATACTTAGGCCTAATTGGCACATACGAAAAAAGCAGTCCATGTTAGCCAACTCATGACAATCTCACTCAAGGAATGTAGGTATCCGTTACCGAGTATGACATGAAAAACTATGGCCAAACTTTCCGAAATTATGACTCACCTTTTCAGATCGTCTGGCTTCCCCCAACCCTGGATGAAGAGCTTGGTGAGGAGAAGCCTTCTGTACAGCACATCTAATCGACTCACACCCATGGATCTGGCATCTTTAGAAAGCACACAGTGCGAGAGTCAAAGTATAGACTACTCAAGATGGCCTATTGACTTGCCATTGCTGTTGTCAAAAGTGGTCTAGCGGTGGAAAAATCTTGTTACCTAACAAAAAGTGGGCGTTTGAAAAAATCACCTTCCCAATGACAAGGGTAATATTAGAAAATGTAAAAAAGGCTCAGCTCAAAAGTACATTTAATGTGACGAATTGACATTGTGCATGCTGGATGGTATCAACAGTTACACTGTTAGCCAGGTGGAAAAGCTCAGGCAGGTAAAAACGGGTTAAACGAACTGTGGAAATGTGTAAAATGCAGAGGGAAAAGGCAATAATATTTTAGGTTAGCGTACTATCTCACCTAACAAGACTCAAGATTACATCGCCAATTTAGGTAAATTAAATGTGCTGCTCTATTATTTCTTTATTCAACGCAAGGACAGGTCAGATAAATGGTGAGTGACAGCAGTGCCAACAACAAGCTTAGCTAAATACACTTTGAAGACCAGGTAGTTGCGATACCTTTACATACTTTTCGCTAAAGACTTTTAGTATTTACTTCTTCGTCTCCGTCTTTTGCAGATAGCAAAAACTGTTGGAATAGAATAAAATGACTAGCGAGTGAATGGGGACGTCAAGGACAGGGAAATGTATCTTAACGATTGAACTTCCGGTTAGAGTGTTTCAAAATTAAGGTGCATTGAATACTAGGATACACTTGAACATTCATTACAAAAAACATCGCCCGCATTTCCATACCCCTGTAAATCAATTGTTATCAGACAAGTTAAAAGGATATATTACATAATAAGGTAATAATGGTAATTCATATAGTACTGTATGCAATGTCTTGAAGAGGATAACATAGGCTACATTTACAATAAACAGATTATGAAAATGTTTTGCTCTTAATTTGAAGGCAAACCTCTGAAACGGGAAAAGCTTATTTTGCCACGATTTAGAAAAACAGAAGCAGCTCCTCGTTCTCGTGTCCCAGCGTCCTGTGCGTGAAAGTAGGCAACATCTTCTTCGATTGTTTTGAGTGGAGAGTATTGGAAGGTCTAACCCGCTCTCTTTTTTTTTAAATGTAGGCCCACTGATTGAACAATTATATCTTTTGATTTATTGTTATTCAGTAAACTTTAATTTTATCAATAAAATGTAATCTAAAATTGGCAGTTAGTTGGCAGGGTCAACAATCTTTCGTTTTTTTATTTGACCGCCATGTAATTCCCTGTAGCTGTGAAAAACATCATAGGCTTCGACCTATAATGTCAATGACTACGACCCACTTTAGCCCAATTTTTATCGTGGGAGCAATAATGCATTTTTTGATACACCTGAAAAAAACCATTTTATATAATTGTTAACCAAAAATAATGGTAAAATATTTAAAAAAAAAAAAAATGAAAACTGCAATCATGCCAAAGGACTTCGATTGGTCTTTGCAAACGCATTGTCACCGGAACACTCGTTTAATAACCTATCCAATGGTATAATTTCATTGTAATATTTTTTTATTAAGCAGGCATCCTGTTTACAGCCAATTAGTGGGTGAATCGGGGCTCATTTGCTTTTCCCAAGTCCCCGGATGTTTGTCAGTGATACCTGCAACTGAATTGTCTAGCAAACTGAAATGAAATGTGAACAGAATTTTCTGAACTGAAATTAAACAGAAACTGAATTCAATGAGGAATTAATTAATTAATGAATACCATTAATTTCAAATGTGCAATACAAACTAGCAAGTCTTATTTAAAACCCTTAAATGAAATTTCAAATGTGCGATATAAATTCAATTAAATGAAATTCAAATTCAGTTTCTGGAGGCATTCATCTCAACCCATATTATATGTTATCCACACAAATGTTTTATCCAGATTAATAGTGATTTAAAATTTTGAAAACAACTTTCTATAAATTGGTTTGATAATATCTTAATTGATAATGGAAAATTGCAAATTCTATCAATATTAAGGGAAAATGCTTAGTTGTCCCACAAGAGGAGTTAATAAAGCTATCCCAAATGGTATTTTGATTTGAGGAAAATATTATCTTAAAGTCTGTCTACCCATTTCCTCTGACGGTCATTTAATTAGTGATATTCATCTACTGATTCTAAAATGGTGCAGTTCATTAGTATGATACATTTCTTAATAGGAAGATTACCCCAGCTAAGTTCAAGTTAGAGGTGCAAAAAGACAGTTCAGGGAAAATGGCCTGGTCAATAACACTCTTTTCAAGTCATTCACTATCCGATGTTTGTGCTCTTTTGTCCATTTCAATCTTCTTTTTATATTTGGCTGTTTCAAATATAGTTTTTTCTTTGCCACTCTGCCCATAAGGCCAGCATCACTCAACCATCTATTTACTATGGTACATGACACTGGCACTTGATGTGTACTATAAGAAAGCTGCCAACTCAGAACCTGTAAGGTGTCTGTTTCTCAAACTTGCTGTACTTATCCTCTAGTGGAGTTGCACGTGGGCCTTCCACTTATGTTGGAAGCTTAAGTAAGATTCTGAATGCATCATTAAATGCCACCTTCAACTTTTTTATTTTTGCTTTACTATAACTGCACCACAGGTGAGCTGTATAGAGCGGAGTACAGTAGGCTTTAAAAAGAGCTGTTTTAACATCATCTGTACACATGAAATTTGCGTTCCAACATATTTGTTAATGCATACATTTTGCAACACTGCCGCTGTGTATCATCATCATCACATAAATCATTCCTGATGATGTATCCCAAATATTTTACTTTGTTCTCCACATTTAGCGCTTGGTCTGCCATATGGAATATAGGAAAAGTTTGCTTCTGATCCTCCTTGGTTTTAACAATCATGATCAAACTCTTTTTAGAGTTAAATTTGATGTCATGCTGCACACCATAAGTTAAGCAGATTCGAAGCAGTTGCTTTAAGCCAACACTATAAGGAGACAGGACAACTAAGTCATCAGCCTTCATCAGATGGTAAATAAGACTATTCCCCACTATACATCCAGTTTTACACTCTTTTAACTTTTTAGAAAGATTATCCATATAAAGATTTAAAAGGACGGGACAGTGTTCCACCTTGTCGGACCCCATTGGTTACTGGAAAGGTTGCAGATATGCTGTTGCCCCATTTAGCTTGCATGGTTTGATGAGAATCCCCCAAATTTAAAATCCTTGTCAAGTATGGGGGGACCCTTCACTCTTGTAGTTTAACAAACAGTTTACCATGATTCATTCGGTCAAATGCTTTGGACGCATCAAGAAAACACATAAATACATCAATAAATCTGTGCTTTGTTTGTTTTTAAAACCAAATTGATTGTCAGTGGTTATTATGTATTCTTGAAACCTATCCAAAATAATTATTTCCAATACTTTGGAAAGTATGCTAGCCAAGGCAATGCTCTATAGTTTTCTATACTGGATATTTTATCAGTAAATAATATCTATTAATATCTAAATAACATCTATCTAGTGAATAAATAAAAAGTAATGAATAATTATTTCAATTCATTACTACCTATTTAAATTGATAAGTTTACTTTAGAAAGTTGTGGGTTACATGTAACGTTTCGTCTTACACAGCCATGATTAAGAATAAGTACGAATTAATCTAAAATATTTCTTTGTATGTAAGCAATCCAGGGAAATGGTGGTTGGAGAGGTTGTGGCGATGGTATCAATAAAATGGCGGTAAGTTGACTGGTCAGGAAGATGTGTGTCAGAAATCCATTGGCTAGATAGGCGATGATCAGGGAAGTGGGTCGGTGAGTAAGAGCAGTACTAAAAGGGGTGAACAAGGCTAATCCTGGGCCAAGACCGAGTTGTTAGGAAACAAAGTCTACCAGATTCTGATAAAGCAGTGAAATGTTTAATTAGATTAACTCCATTATGCGAATTATTTATTTTACATGTTAACATTTGTAAAATAATTCATTTGGAATATGATCTTTAATATTCACAGGACTCAAGGAAGCTTTTAAAAGTACAAAATAGATCTTCTTTTCTATTTCATTTCATTTCATTTCTATTTTTCTTCTTTTGTACATAAGAACATAACACAATATAAGAATATTTAACTATGTCCCATATTTAAATAACAAAAAAAGATAACTATCCAAACAGTGCATGCACTAGAGGGAGAGCTCGAAAAACAAACAGGGCAGCTTCAGCTCAGCCCTCGATCAGCAACTTTAGGTCAAAGTAAAGCCCTTTGTCCATATTAATTTCTTTATGGTGGATGTTCCTACGCTAACAGGGAAGCCAAATCCAAATTCAAAAAGCATTTTGAACACTAATAATAATGCTTCAAACTAAATATAATAAAGTATTACATTTGTTTATTACTAATTACAAAACATAAAACATTTTAGAGTAATCAATGAATTGTAAGAAGCAGACACATCCTATCTTTTTTTAAGCAATGGCAGCACTTAATCTGTGACCCCTTATTCACTTAAGTTATATGTCGCTTCACTACATCTAAACCAACTAAAATGTTTTATGTTTTGTAATTTAGTTTTAAACAAATGTAATACTTTATTATATTTTGTTTTTGGATGACTGTCAGTCAAGCCTGAGCGAGCAGATAGTCTCATCTATCCACCATTTTGGTTGTTTGTGGCATGTTGTTTCCGAGGAGACTTTTGCTGTATCCAATAGCAATTTTTGTTTATAAGCAAATACAATGTAGCTTTGCCTCACAGTTTCTAAAATATATTTCTTCCTTTTTCCAGATACCCGATAGGTCTAATGCTCTATTTCTCTCTGATAAAAGGCCTAACAATAACAATTAGAATAAACCTTCATTTAAACAGCATTTTTTTAACAGAGAAACAGTGATTTAATAACAACAAAACATCAAATGGTACTTAACCCATACCATGTCTTTGTCTCTTTTGTCACTGTTTCCCTGTCAGAGGCAGGGTGTTATAGAGCCTCAGGGTGAACATTGGCGGACGGATTAAGCCTCCTCACCAGGGGGTAACCTTAAACATCTTTGTCCCAATATTCCTGTCTGTCAGGATTTACAGTGGGAGCCCCCTGATTGGCTCTGTGTTGACTAAGCTGTAAACCAAGTTAAGAACCAGACAGACACAAAGAGCAGATAGAAGGCAAGCGTGTCAAGTTGGGCTCCTGGATTGACTGAAGATGACGAAGCTCCCCACAGGTTTTCATTTCTCTAGCTTTCGGTTAGTAAAGACCATGCGTCTTATGCAGGTGTGGTGGCAGCAGTGTGACAGATAGGGTGTCACCAAAGTGGCAGTGCAGAACCACAAGGAAATAATGTCTGCTTGTCTCTAAAAAAGTACTTTATGTGAGATGACTGGCAACCCATTCCAATGCTTGTTATGTCAAAAGTGTACACTGTGATCAATTGCATGATGTGCCATAGTTTTTGTAGGGCGCACAGGAAAAATGGGCAAGATGCGATCCTATAGTTTATTTTATAGTACAAACTTGTGTAGGTGACCTCTGTAGGAAGTTTAGGCTTTGAAAGTCTATTTTGGAAACTATAATCTATTGAATAAGATTACTCTTATATTTATTTAAATATAAAACACATGTTTTATGTGCACTAAAAAAGAACAGATTTGTAAATAGACTAGAGTCATGAAGATATAAATCATTCGGGGATCGTATGTTATTTATTTGTAATCATGAGACTAATCTTGTATCGTAGTTATCACTTGTCTGAGAGTAGTGCTCTAATGGGGATACAGCGACTGCCATAGGTGATGGCAATTGCTGAACAAATGACTTGTGAACCAAAGTGTCTTTTATTTGGATTTTAATACACCTACAGGTGGGCGCTTCAAAACACCATGTAGGCAAAGAAAACTTCACAACAAACATTCCACCGTGTCTATCACACACACACACACACACACACACCCACACACACACACACACACACACACACACACACACACACACACACACACACACACACACACACACAAACGCACATGTTATGGTCCCAAGCACACAAAAACAACAAAAACTTGCACTCGCATTCGCAAAACATCGTAGATGGTGGTGTTGATGTTCCAGGTCTTTCAATGTATACTTATTCAAATAACGTAGCTACTGTATTATCACATGCCGCCAGGTGGGAGGAGGCGCCCCGGAGGTCCCTGGTGTTTCCATGACTACGGAAACGAGGACTCAACCAATGGCATGTCCATATATATCAACTTGCGCCCGGTGTCAGACACAGTCAGTGACACAGCCATTTTCAGCCCGGGGTCGGGAACATTATACCGCGGTATTCATTCTCTCAGTAACAGTACACAGAGAAACTTCAACTATCAAGCCTACCTCCAAATAACCAAGTGGACCTGAGCGTTCTCGGCAATAGAGGCTGTTGATTTGGGACAATCACCCTGAAACTGAGTGACTGGAACCGACTAGCTTTTCGTGGAACACATCTCAATACAAGGCAGGTTCCTAATGTCTGGGGTTCTAACCACAATTCCTATTATTAAGCGTGTCGCTCTTGCATTGCGTAATTATTTATTTTTGCTTTGGACAAAGGCTTTAGACCAACTGCAAGTGTATTGTTATTGTTATAAATGTATTTAGCCGTCTGGCAATTTGATCAGTTTCTCGCATGCTTATTTCTTGTACTAACTTAATTATAAATATGTTCTCTGTATTCTAAAAAAAATATGTTGGACATACGCCGGCTTAAATATAGTCATGCTGTATAAAGAAATATACAAACATGCAATGGCATGTTCTACTGTCAGTCAAATGCGTAATTCCGTTAAATGTGCTGGACTGGTGTGTGTGCTTCACTCACCCGTCTAGGCTACTTTCCCAGTTTCCAGGCTGTATGCTCGGGTATACATGTGCTGTATTTGTAGGGGGTAGTACTGGTATTGAACAATTGTTCTCCCAGTTTTAACCACTGCAGAACACAACGATCTGACGTCATGCATAATCTTAATTTGTTTTGTTCGATTTGCTTTTGGAGTCGTTGAATAAATGCATGTAACGATTAAATCTTTTCAGTAGACTTGTCAGTTTCCTCTATAAACTGAACCTTTTGTTTAACTCTGTTTCCCATTTAGCCAAAGAAAACATCAGAGCCTTATATGAACGTTTTACAGCTGATTAAATATTATTACAGTTGTCAATATAATCTCTGGTTGGAAGCTACAATATATCAAAATGGGAGTAAAATACATCAATAATATCTTGAAAGTATATGCCGCAAAGGGGCGCACAAGTTGACTCAAACAAGTGCTTGTCTAAAGGCTGCCATTGTTCACATCATCACTTCATAAAAAACATCACATCATATTGACAGCTTCCTCATATGATGTCATAGTTAGTGCAGAAACTGATAAGCTAATATGCTATTGCCTGGCAACAAATTCTCTTTCAGGAAATGAATAGGCTGCATGTTTCAAGTGACAAATCCATGTCACCTTTGACTATCAACATGTTGTCAGCATATCTGGGGCTCTTTGGTGCTGGTTGTGATGTCAGGGGTCATTCGGATGATTGTAACTGAACTGAACTAGGCTAGAGAGGACTCGAGACCACCGCCTGCGCTGTGGCATGTCGCTAGAGCAGGAACCTTTCTGCTTATAAATAGCCTAGTGGCATAGGATCCCCCAACTCCAAGTCCCCTTATGCACAAACCCGAAACCCAAACTTCTCAACGATCCCTCAGATTGATATCAAGCCTAATCAAGACATACCTTTTTTATCCTTCTTTTTTTCACCCACAAATGGCAGCGGAAAGAAAAGGGTTTTTAAAAGTTCAAATGGTCTAAAATGTGTGCATGATTGAAGCAGAGCTATGGTCTGGCCGGCAGTCAGCATCAAGTACACACTCACACTCACACACACTCACACACACACACACACATACACACACAAATACACATCAAAAACGTCCCCATTATCTCACTTTGAATGGATAAATAGTTTTGACAAGCTCACTTTGTAACTTTATAGGTAGCTTTGCCTTTTATCACTGAACCAAGATAAACCCACCGAGCAGTGTGATGCTTAGCTCCTACTGTCTTATCAATTTGGGTAGCTTGTCTCTTCAAACAAACACAAATACGTCTGTAGTTTACTGCAAAAAATACTTTGGCCCTCCTTGCATGTTTTTTGTTGCCATTATGAGAGAAAAACCAAAACTCAACAACTAAGGCCTTCGCTCACGCAACATAAAAATCGGAAAGGGATGTTGAGTGTCATATTTCGTAGCCCATAAAAAATAATAAAAACAATACCCTTGTTGAAATAATGAAATGCAGCAGTTAGGATTTGTTTTCTGATCAATTTTGTGGAAAGGCTCAATATTATGCTTTTTTGACTGCAGCCATTATAGTTCAGTAATTAGTTGTAATAAGTTGTATTAAGTCATTTGTTAGGTGCTTCAGGTCATTTTTACAAAAAAGTTCAATGGCTATCAATAATGTTTAGAATGCGTCTATGTTATAAATATATGGCCAGCATTATAATTCTTTGTTTGCTTGTTTGATGTTATGGGGCACATAGTGAGTTATTGATACGTTTGCTATGATATGCATTTCCTAGGGTGTCTGTCTTGTCGCCATGGTTTTAAGGCTGTCCAGGAAGTGTGTGTGTGTGTGTGTGTGTGTGTGTGTGTGTGTGTTGAGTATGCATGTGTCAAGTTAAAAGAGAGATTGGGTTTGTTGGGAGAGTTAGGGGTGAGATCTGACTGTTCCAGACTGCTAAGACAGTAAATACTTAAGGGTGTGAGACGGATCCTTTAATATGTGTGTGTGTGTGTGTGTGTGTGTGTGGGGGGGGGGGGGGGGGGTCTGTGTGTCCTGGTCTCAACAGCTGTTTGTCGCCAGTAGTCTACTCCTCTGTAATCTAATCTGACCATTTGACAAGCAGCAGTAGGGCAGCAAGCTCCAGCTTTTAGGCTCCAGCCTACAACCGTCACCTTTTGGGCACTTCTATCCTGGTGGTGGCCCTAACTCATCCAGAATTGAGGTTTGAGGTCTGACCAGGCTGGAAAATAGGATAATAAACTATGGCTGGGCTTGAATTTGGCCGGCACTGTATGAAAGACAAGACTGGGCAACACAGTCAGTCTCTGACTCCCTGCCTGCATTACACTGGTCTGCTCAGGTCTTTCCCCTTCTCTCTCCATCAGTGTCGCTCATCCCACACGCAGGCCAAAGCCAGCGTGGAAAGTTCACATGATTTAGTTTACTTGTATTAATGCACCTTCTTAACTATTTTTCTTTACTGGTATACTACACAGAAGGGCTGTCTTCTATTTTTCTATCTAAACGCGTTAATTTCATATTTTGACCAACGATAACATAATGGAATAATATTGTGGGTGAAAAATCTGACATCTGTTTTCTCTGTAAAATCTTTTGGTAGCATATAGAAATATCTACAGTATGAATCGGTAAGGAAGAAGCGCTGTTTCAAAAAGTCAACAGTTCTCCGTCTGCATTGCCATTTCGAGGGAATCAGCCCAAATTAAATAAACAGCTCCATGTTATATATATATATATATATATATATATATATATATATATATATATATATATATATATATATATATATATATATATATATATATATATATATAAATGTATATATATATATGTATGTGTGTGTGTATATATTGTTTTGTTTATTTTTTATCATGTATTTATCCCGGGGTACAGAACCTTTATTATTATGTTGTGGTCCTGCCTTCCAGTGCCATATGACTGACAGTCCAACATTTTGAAACACCCTTATCATTGACACAGGGTTGGCTTTGTTATAGCCATTTGGTCAGCCTTACCATTTTTTTAATCTGTGAAAAAAAATCGAGTAATTGTTCAACAACGTTGGCAAACAAGAGGCAGGAAAGAAAGACAATTGCCCAAACAGAATGTGGCATGCATGCGAGCGTGCATGTGGATTGATTATTGTTGTTTATTGTGGTGGATTACCATCTGATCTAGGTTAATCTTCTCTTAGCCAACAAATGTATGGCCTTTGTCTGTCACTACATCTTTGTGTGTGCACTGCATGTGTATCTTTTTACTTTACAGCATATGACTCCATTAGTCGGGGAAAAAAGCACCACTTGTTCCCATTGTTGCCATGTATATTATCTAAAGGTCATCTGTGTTGAGGCTGCAGCTACTAATACACACAAACATTGTCCGACTTGTTTTACTTCAAGAGCAATTTCTGGTTGCCTGTGTGGAAATAAAATCATCATTTATTAAGCACACACATGCATACAAACAAACAGACACAGCCACACACACGGGTAACCATGGGTCTATTTAAATAAATCAATAATCACACATAATTATCTGTGGTGTATGGTCCGTGAGGTCACATCTCAAAGTATAACACTCAATGAAGCCTCAATTCTAAAAAAGTACTTTGCACAGGAAGGTCTGCTTCTGATTAGCTACGGTGTGTGTGTGTGTGTGTGTGTGTGTGTGTGTGTGTGTGTGTGTGTGTGTGTGTGTGTGTGTGTGTGTGTGTGTGTGTGTGTGTGTGCGTACGTGTGTGCGTGTGCGTGTGTGTGTGTGTGTGTAATGTCTCCTCCTTGTCATTTGTCTGTAGATGTGTGGAGGCCCTATGACATGACAGAAAACCTGAGCAATGGAAACTCCCTCTCTACATACCCCACTTCCTCCTTCTCTCCGTCCCCCTCTTCCTCTCTGGCAGCCAAGGGGTTTCGGAGCGTCCGTCCCAACCTTCAGCAGAAGTTCCCCACCAAAGTGAGTCCCTGATCTTGAACTTGGAGCTTGGGTTTGGCTTCATTTTTTGGTGGTTACATGTGGCATCAGGTCAACTATCCATGTGGATCATAAACAGATCCATCCATCAAAACAACAAGCCTCCGGACACCTGACCCGAACCTCCCTTTAACTAAACGGAAAGGGACCCAGGGAAGGGCTTAGCCGTGTTTAGTCATTGTATTGGTTCCCTTTGTGATTCATCAATGTCCTCCCCTCATAATCCTTATCTGAGTAATGTGCAGTTGGCATATTCTAGCCACTCCCTTTTCTTTTACTGTAGCTCTTATTTGCTTCCCACAATCCTTACTCTTTTAATTCATGCTGTCTTCCTCTAATGTGACTAGCTGCTTTAAAGAACTGTAAACATTAGTCAAATTTATAGTTACAACAACAAACATTCTTTAAAACATGCAGCCAATCAGTCAGTGGATCATCACCCTTATGTAAATCAAGCAGTAAAAAATGGTTTGTAAACAGCTCTCCTTTCTCTCAATTTCCGCGGTGTCTCCATCTTTCTGTTCTTCTATATTTGTCTCTCTTTCTTATCTGAAGGTAAATGGAGCCGGATCACTAAACAGCTTCATTCAGACGCCTGTCTCTCCGCGGTCCACCCCTCCTCCGCCTCTTCTCCCCTCCTCCCTCTCGCCTAGTTGCTCCTTCCTTTCCTCCTCTTTATCGTCCTCCCCTAGCCTTAGCCGCAGTAGGAGTAATGGTGAGTGTTGCCGATCTCATTTGCTCTGTCACACGCACACACACACACACACACACACACACACACACACACACACACACACGTCATTGTGTCTGCGGTTCATGAGAGGTTTGTGCGAACTGTGTAGAAGGTACGGCTCTTGTGTGTGTGTCTGTGTCCTCTTTTGGACATCCAGTGATCTTTGTAATAGCGTTGCCAAGTGATTCGGATTAACACGCTAATCTAAGACTGGATTACCATGACTGGCTGAAAGGCTGGGTGGTTGTATGTTTGTGTGTGTGTGTGTGTGTGTGTGTGTGTGTGTGTGTGTGTGTGTGTGTGTGTGTGTGTGTGTGTGTGTGTGTGTGTCTGTGTCTGTGTCTGTGTCTGTGTGTGGTGGTGTGTGCGTGTTGTGTGTGTGTGTTGTGTGTGTGTGTGGGTGGGGGTGGGGTGGGGGAGTGTAGTGCGTGTGTGTTTGTGTGCGTGTGTGTGTGTGTGCGTGTGTGTGTGTGTGTGTGTGTGTGGGGGGGGGGGGGGGTGCATTAGCTGCACATTGTAGTGAGACGTCAAGTTTGAGAGGCAAGATAACAGATCTCACCAGGCATTTCACTTGGTGACTTCCTGCAAGATCTGTTAATACTGACAAGCCTATGTTTGTGGGTGTGCGTAGGGATGTTACACTTTTTTTTGTGATCTTCGATCAGGTGAATTCAACGGTCAGGAGATTATGTCCAAGACAAGTACTTCACCACTGGACCAAACTGGAACCAGTACTGTGAGTAACCCTGACTGCACTCTGCAACATTTGTTTTTGGCTAGTTTCATTTACTTCTTTTGATAAATGTAAACAATGTCGGACAAGTCAAAAATGTATAATGATAGAATGCAAAACGTATTCATTGGCATCTACTGTACTGACTGGATAGTGGTGGCCTAGCGGACTGCTACCTGGTGACCAAAAGCTCATGAGTTCAAATCCCACCACGATGGGACCTTGACCAATGTACTTTACCTTAAGTTGCTCCAAGGAGGATTGTCCCTGTAATCCCATTGTTACGAAAGTTTAAATCTGGAATTGTTTGCGTGTTTGCCCTTTTGTGTCAGGTGGTTGGCCGGCCCAAGGACTGGTACAAAAGTATGTTTAAGGAGATCCATATGGTAAATAAAGCGGGTGAGTGAGAGTATCCACTTTCAGTCAGACTCTCTACTAACATAACGTCATATCAATTCAGTGTTCATTACTGCCAGAATACAACATTAAAGAAATTAGATTTTATAGTATTGTTAATGGAACATATGGGCCCTGGATATAAACAAAAAGAAGGACAGAGTGATAATATAACTGCTTTGTTCTAATGCTAATGTCCATTTAAAGAGTACAGTATGGTATATTAAAGAGTAGTGCAGTACAGCAATACTGTACACATTAGTCTTATTAGTATAGAACAGAAAATAGTTTTTCAAATATAGAAATTGGTAAAAGCCTACATATAAATATGAATTGGGTCGGATTTGGGACCATGAATGCTCTTGGCACCCAAAATGAATTCAGAATGATCAGCAAACAACAGTGCACAGAGGCGGGTGGACTGTAGTACATTACAGCAGAGTCGTATGTTGTGTTATGTCATTCAGAGCCTGACCATACTGAAGTCTCCAACTGCCGAACCAGGAAACCCTTATTTTTTTGTTGGTGGTCGTTATAGCTGCTGACAATGATGAAGATTCGCCTAAACCATGATATTGATATTTTGTATGTATATGTATTGTATTCCAGTAAACCATGGCAACCCAGCCATCCCAAGGAGCGCATCTGATCATGGCCCCCAATCCCATGATGCACTTAGACGCACCCAGCCCTCCGCCCTTTGGGACACACAGACAAAAATGTAAGAAACTATCACCTGCCAACACACAAACCCCCTCACCATCCCACACACAACCACAAAAGAGCGCACTCGGGCACACACACTTTCATGAATGTTGTCCAGCACCCTAAAGGAGTATGTGTACGTTTGTGTGTAATGCACATTTGTTCCGTGCTTGTGTTTGTGTGTGACCAGTCAGGAGCAGGAGCCCCCAGACAGAAAAGTGAATACACAGCGCCACAGAGTGGAGCCTGGAAGCATCTTTGACTATGAGCCAGGCAGGTCCTCTGTGCTGGAGGAAGAAGGACAGGTAACGCCATCAACTCCCAGGCTGCACTTTAGTTCCTCCTCAACTCAGCCAGCTAGGTGGTTAAAATGCCATGTTTTTGCGGCAGGCTTTTGGAACGCACAGACATGTACTTTGATGCAAACTTAGTTACCATAACGATCAATGCAATACAGGAGAAATAATACAAAAAATAACTTCACGCTGTCATTTGCTAAAAGAGCATGCACCTCTACCCTCCACCTAGATCCTCCCTCATCCATCTCATCACTTTGTAGCCTGTGTGCTTCACCTTCTTACAGAACCTCACGAATGTAGACCTTCTCTTTTCCACTCTTTTTTTTTCTCCCTATTTTCCATCTTTTCTACCTTTTTCGGTTCTCTTGTAACCCCCCCACCCCCACCCCCTCTCTCTCTCTCTCTCTCTCTCTCTCTCTCTCTCTCTCTCGCTCTCTCTCTCTCTCTCTCGCTCTCTCTCTCGCTCTCTCTCTCTCTCTCTCTCTCTCTCTCTCTCTCTCCCCCTCTCTCTCTCTCTCGTCTCCTGTTATTTGCTTTCCCCTCTTCTCCCGCTCATTCCAACTCACTCTGTCACTGTCACTCCCCACTACCAACCCCTCCAGACATTTTCTAACCCAGATCTAGCACTAGAGGATGAACCCTGGTTTCAGTTCTTTGCTGAGCTGGAGTTTGGTCGGCCGGTAAGTCCTCCATCACCCCCTGGCTCTGATCACTTCTACCGCAGGCTTAGAGCTCTGCATGCTGTAAACCAATGTGTGTATGTGTGTGTGTGTGTGTGTGTGTGTGTGTGTGTGTGTGTGTGTGTGAATATGTGTATACCATCTCTCTCTCTCTGTGTGTTTGTTAGTATGAGTGAATTAGTGAGTGAGTGAGTGTGTGTGTCTGTGTGTCTATGCCCTTCCAATTGACCCGAACATCGTATGAAGGACATAAATGTGTGTGCGCTTTTGAGTTAAGCATTTGCCCATGCACAGTGTCTGGTCTATTCATTTATAAAATTGCTGTTTCAAAAATGATTTATGCTGTGACTAACTGAGTTTGGGGTGTGTGTATTATCCTTTAGCCCATCCGTTTACTGTTTAATAATAATTGTTAGTTATAATTGCAAATTATTAAATAATTTATATATACTGCTTACACTAGCTACATGCAAGATATCGTTTCTTATTTAATAAACAAATGTAAATCTTTTTCTCAGCCTCCTCTGCCCTTCTACTTTCTTTGTCATCTGCTTTCTTCCTCCTTTCCCCATATCTTTCTTCTCCCCCCTTGTTGTCCTTCCGTTCTCTGCTCTCCAGCCCCCGAAGAAGCGCCTCGATGAGATCCTTCACAAAAGTTCTCCCAGTAGCCCTGTCCAGGTAAACCGACTCCACCTCCATTCTCTTGAGCTGTGACAGGTTGTGACAAGACGTCTCTAATCCATAATAAGAGTGGAGTGAGACAAATGGTTGCAAAAGAAAAATATGATATAGTATCACTGTTGCATTTTCTACTTTAACAACCTCCAACGTAAGGGACACCACAGCCCAAAAGGGAAGGGGCAATTGCCCTTAAGTCAATTGGTTCTGAAATCAAACACACGAATGATCTCAAATCAAAACCATTTGAATTAGAAATAAAAACAATCTTTCGCCTTTTTTATTCCACTCTTCAGTGCAAATCCTATGTATTAAGTGGAACTGTGTGTGATTGTTAGACGCTCAGCACCAAGTTACTGCTGGCAAGCCAAGCAGTTTCCTGCCTTGCTGGACACAATAAGTAAAATGTATATAAATGCAGTGATGCAATAATATGAATCGCCTTCTTTAACCATATTAAAATGTATGAAAATGTTGTCTATCTGCGTTGTATTTCAGACATCTATAGATCCTAAGACAACACATAGACCTACGCACAGCCCTGCCAGGTAAGTCACACATGTTGTGTGTCTGATTGCGTGTGTGTGTGTGACTGTATGTATGTGTGTGTGTGTGTGTGTGTGTGTGTGTGTGTGTGTGTGTGTGTGTGTGTGTGTGTGTGTGTGTGTGTGTGTGTGTGTGTATGTGTGTTTGTGTGTGTGTGGGTGTGGGGGTGTGTGTATTTGTGTTTGTGAGTGTGTGTAGAAACACTGGAACAGCATTGTTCTTACGCTTTTAAGATACTTTCACAGCATCATGAACAGTATCTCTCACTCTCTCCCACAATTTATTTAGTGATCACCGGAAGAGGAGAAAGTCGGAGCCAGTAACATCCGTCCCCACTAGCAGCCTGGGAGCCAATCACAGCTCAGCAAGTAGTCTCTCCTCCAATCAGGGCCATATCTGGCCAACAGACTCAGCCCCCATCAGTCCTTCCCTCAGAGGTAGTTCTGTCTCCCCTGTGTGTGTGACTTATTTATGTGTGTGTATGCTGTATGTGCGTGGGCACAGAACCCAAGTGACACATGCTTTTATGCATGTGTTTAAATGTGTTTTCTTATGTTTATCTGCACTGCATGCACTCTGTGTGTGTGTGTTTGTGTGTGTGTGTGTGTGTGTGTGTGTGTGTGTGTGTGTGTGTGTGTGTGTGTGTGTGTGTGTTAAAGTCCTCTTCTCTCTCTCTCATGCTGCTCTATGGATCTGTCAGGTGGGGATGCCACTAACCCCCCTTCATCTCATGTCCACCCTGATCACCAACATAGTGCCACCCATCACCCAAACACTACTCCATGCCAATACACACTCTTTCCGGGTGAATGTCAGCCTACTACTCCAGTTTGTTCGGATTTGACCATGCAGGATGGCAGTGGGGGGATGAAGAGTCAGGAAAAAGAGAGAGTGCGAAAGGGGGAGACAGGGGACATGGAAAGAGAAGAGAGAAAGCAAACAAGTGAGGAGTTGATTCTCCCTCGCTCACAAAGCTCGGGCTCGCTGTCTCGTCAAGGACAGGGGAAAGGACACAGCCGCCACAGCTCCCACAATGCCTCTGGCTTCCTGCGTCTCTACCGCTCCATGCACCGCATTGACAGGCAGGAAGTGATGTCAGGACACGCCTCAGACCCGCTGTGCACGGTGCGGGCCCGGGTACTCCAGTACGAGGCAGAGTTGCAAGCTGATAGGCTGCAGAGCTGGAGGGGCGGCGCTCAGCAGGAGGTCCCCTCGGACACTGTCCAATCACGTGTCTCCCAGTTTGAGAGCCTCATCAGCAAGTCTCGGTCCATGCCCAACCTAAGAGGTGGGGCAGGAGGTGGAGAGGGGGAGAAAAGGAGAGGAGAGAAGGGAAGCCATAAACTGCAGCTAGCCTTGAGCCCAGAGACCGAGAAGTCTGAGGCTCTATTGAAAGATAGACCCCCCCCCTCATCCGGTCGCAACCCTCCTGAGGGACAGCCGCACTATCCTAGGACCAACAGACACGCACACACACCTCAAACGCTCATACACCCTGACGAAAAACTCTCGCGTACTTACCACGAACACAAACACTCTCTCTGCCAACCTTACTCAATCTTAAACTCTAAACTTTTTTTCCACAAAGGCGTGTGCCACAACCACAAAATATCACATACAAGTAACAACATTAAGCCTAAACACACGCACCAAGACCTCTCGCACTCAGATATCCACAAGGATCTCAAACATTCACACACGGACCACTACCTTAAACCCTCACACAAACATAACACAGAACATAAAAATGTCCGACAAAATTATAGCCACTTGTACCAGAACAAACATCGACATGACATTGGCCACCAGGATGAACGCCATCACAATTGCTATAGGAACCATCACTCTGATCAATCAGACAGCGAAGGCGAGGGTGCAGCTTCTGATTGGCTGGTCACGGACGACTCCTCCTTCTGTGGCGAGAGTGACTTAGAGCGCTTCTCTCACTGTTCCTACCCTCATCTTCATCATTATCATCCTCGACTACCCTCCTCTGAAAGCCTCCGTGCCTCCACCCATCCTCCTCCTCCTCCTCCTCTTCCTCCCCTCCCACCTGTGGCCAACTGCTGTAAGGGGTTGTGCTACAGCCCCCAGATCCTCCATGACTACTGCAGGCCTGGCCCTGAGCAAGATGCTGACTCCAGCCAGGACCCAGACCCCGGCCCGGGACCTGACAAAGTGGCCTCTCTACTCAGCCCTATTCCTTTCGGAAGCCGGGTCCAACCTCATCGACCTCCCGAAAGGCCCCCACCTCACTCTGTGTACCAGGCCCTGGACCAAGCCCTGAAGGACATCTGGGAGTACCTTAGGGAGGAGACGAGGGAGGAGAGAAGGGCCAGCGACAGCCTCTTCTTCAGGCTGCCCAATGTGCCCCAGAGGAACGGGTCACTGGGTGGCGGCGGGGCTGACTACCAAGGTCTCACATGATTGACCTCCGATAGCTTTGTCTGTCCGTTCCTATTCATCTGTCTATTGCTATTGCTCTCTCTGTGCCTCTTCCTCTTTGGCAGTGTTGTGATGGTGTGTCTGTTTAGCCTTATGTGTTGCTGTGCTATGTCAAGTCTAAAACAATGAATGTTTTTCACTTTCAAAAAAGACTGAAACACCAGTTATGACATATACATTAATGCTGCCTTATTTTCAGTGTGAGGTAATCCAGTAAACCATTGGAGCGCAAAGTGATTTAGGAAAGTAGGATAAGGTATAAAGCAATTCAGAGCGGTAATTTTGCCTCAAGTGCCTGAAACTTCTTGGAGTTGGGCTTATTTGATCCAACTTTAGGATTAGTTGGACCTAGGTGTTTTTTTTGTCCCACGACTATTCTTAAGCATAGTCAGTGAGACCAACAGCATGCAGCTTTCATACTCTAAGCGATTTTGTCGAGTCGAGTCTTTCATGTGCAAGTCACTATGGTTGTTCGAGTCGAGTCGAGTCAGCTTCAAGTCACTAGCATTATTTGCAGGTTTTCTTGTGAGCTTTTCATGTTCCAATCTTATCAAATTAGTTGATACTACTAGCTCTATATCGACCTAGTGACCTAACGTTAGCTTACAACAAAGGCTATGACCATGAATATATTATGTTCGGTGTTTATAAAAATCAAAACGTGTTTTGTAATTATCTTTCTTCTCGAACCTAATTACCGTACATTGCAATCATGAGCAGCACAAAACACGTTGGACCAGTTGGGGTTGAATGCTAATGTAGGCTCGCAACACCAGGCGCAACGGACTTGTAAAGAGACTGTAGTTCACCATTGTTGTTCTGATTGAAATTTACTTGATCACGTGCGTAATGATGTGGCTCTCTAGCCAGTGGAAAATCAAACGGTTCTTAAAAGATTTGCAAGTTGAACCAACTACGAACCGGCTCTAGCACCAGCCCCGAACTGGCACAAGGTTCTTGTTGTTGTTGTTCGTGGAAAATGGAGAATTTGGGCGTCGACTCAAGTCATTTATTGCTCAGACTTGAGTCGAGTTCAGTCTTTTGAAGGAATTTCCTAGTCGAGTCAGTACCAGTCAAGTTGAGTCGAGTCAAAATAGCCCCTCGAGTCGAGTCGAGTCGAGTCATTACAACTCTGCTACCAATAGACCAGCCTTTGTCCCTTGATACAATTTTCCACTTACTGAAACTGTAAACTACCATTACCTGACATCTCTGACTAGTTTGTTTTGTTTCTCCAGACCCAAATTGCTCCAGCAGCCAATCGCAGGCTGAGCTCAGAGGTCGCACCCCTTCAAGAAGACCAACCGCTTATGTCAAAGAGGTCAGAGTGTGTCAAATCAAATGAATACATTCCCACCAACTTGTCTCTCCTGCCTCAGTTTAACCCGATCTTCCTTCCTTCCCTAATTCCGCTGACCTCACGGATATCTCCACAGAAGCAAGCTGCCAGAGCCCTCTTTGACTTCAAGGCTCAGACTATCAAGTGAGCAAAGATTTAGTCGTTTATCTCAACTGACGCTATGAGCCAACTGTTTTGCATGCGCGGCTAGCTGGGTAGTCATTTACATTAGCTGATGCTGCACGTTTAATCGTTTTAATCTTGGCCTTCATTCTAGCGTGACAGTCCCCAACTATTGCCTAGAACCAGTTCAAACTGATAAGCTTGCTAGCGTATATGACAGTTTCCCCCTTATTGCTGATTCTGAATGCACATATACGCAGGGAGCTGTCTCTGAGAAAAGGCAACACTGTGCACATCCTGCGCACCATCGATAACAACTGGTATGAAGTCGAACACGACGGACGTGTTGGGATTGTTCCTATTTCATATCTGCTGGTCAGTGGCTCTTTGTCTTTTCTCTTTTCAGGCATGTAAGTTTGTGTTAATATATATTTTTAAACAAAGCCCCTCTCCTTTTTCTACAGAAAATCCCTGTTTCTGAGCGGTCAGAGCCATCCCGCCCCCCGCCCCCAGATCCAACTAGCAAAGTGCTGGGTGAGGCCGTGGCTCTTTACTCCTTCACTGCAGACACACCTGTTGAGCTTTCACTACGGAAGGTAAGGTTCACTTACTTCTTGCTACCATCGCTATCTGCCCTAATGTAATTTCCATGTGACGTGTGCAAGTATGTGTTTTTGTCTTTGTCCAGGGTGAACGTGTGCTCGTTCTTAGGCAGGTAGACCAAAACTGGTATGAGGGGCGCATACCAGAATCCAACAAGCAAGGCATCTTCCCCATCTCATATGTAGAGATGAGGACCCACACTTACTTGCCATCATCCCCCCTGCCTCTAAGCACCTCGAACGACAGGATCCACATGGGGGTCTCTTCCCAGGTAGGAGACACCTTTGGTTTTGTTGGTTTATTTGATGTTGTTGTGGTTTTGATTATAAGTGGGTTGTTATAGACACAGGCTCCTCTCCTCTGCTTTGCCAGCCCAGCCTCAGTTGCTACTTTCGGTATTTTTTCACTCTTTCCCTTTGTCTCCCTTCCCCAGTCCTCTCCATCAACGCCCCCTTGCTTCAGCTCCTCCCCTCCGCCCTCTCTTCGTGGGCGTTCATCTTCCTCCTCTTCCTCCTCCCAACAAGCTCAGATGCAAAATATCACCAATGATTGGCTCTCCTTAACTCTGGGCCTCCCCTCCCCTTCCTCTATATGCTCCACCCCTGCCCCGACACCCCCTCCTCCCCCCTCCCTTACCCCAGCTCCCCCATCCCTTACACCAGCTCCCATCCCTCCGTCCTTGTCCTGCAGCTCCTCTTTCACCCCAGGCCCCACCCCATCTCCCTACCCCTATGGCTTGCTGGCGGAACTGCAGGAGCTAGACTCAATGGTGTCCCCGAGCCCTGGCGCCCTCTCTGCCTCTCTCTCCCCCTTCCTCCCTCCTGCCTTTACACCCTCTCGATCTCCTTCCGTGTCACTCTCTTACTCCCCCTCCGCACTTTCCTCTTTTTCCCCCACACGGTCTCAATGCTTCCAAGATGGCCATTTCATCCCTATCTCCTCCTCTAAGTCCTATACCTCCTTCCCATCTTCCCCCGAACCCAGCCTCTCCCCTCTCCCCTCCCTCCCCTCCCTTCCCTCTCTCTCGGCCTCCTCCCCCTCCATTGATTCCAGCCCTCTTTGTGGCAGCGTGGTTGACCTATCGCAGGCCAGCACCAAGCCGTCCTCCCTTTTAGATTGCCCAATTGTAGCTTCTTCTCCCACGTCTCTTGAGGCCTTCCATCTGGCCGTTTATGAGCCTAGTGACCAACCAGATCAAAGCACTCAGCTGGATAGCAACCAGCCAAATGCCATCACTCCCCGGCCCATTCAGGAAGCTCTCTCCAGGGATCAGGAGGAGGAGCTGTGTGAAGAGGTAGTGTCCATTATTCAGGGCAGCCAATTGCAGGGTCCGTTGGGTGAAGTGGAGGACCTCCCCAGGCTCTTTATAGAGGAGACAGAAGGGCTTGAAGATACCTCAACCCTCCACACCTTCAGCCCTGGGTGTACTGAACCCCTAGTAAAACACCAGCCAGCAGAGGTTGTAGAAGTTGATAAAGACCTGGGAATAAAGCATCAGCACCCAACAAAATGTCTTGTACAACCTTGGAAACCTGTCGAAATTCTCAAAGAGCCCATTAGAGACAATCGTGTTGAATGTCAGGATCCTGTGGAATTGCAAATTGATGTTCCGAAACCTGTGGAAACTCCGGTAGGACTCCAGGTAGAACGTCCAAATCTATTGGAACCTCAGATAGAACTTCCAACCTCTGTGGAACCCCTGGTAGATAAGCAGAACCCTGTGGAAAGTCATCTAGAATGTCATGTAGAACTTCCGAACCCAATGGAATGCAAGGTAGACCATCGCATTGTTTTGCGTGTGTTCTGTTTATTAGTTTAACTACTATCAAACATACTATCAATAATAATAATAATAATAATAATAATACTTGCAATCTTAGATTCCGTTTTTTTTTACTTGTTGCATTCATATTTGGAATGATTCAATTCCTTATCTGAGAATTAGCGTTAGATGTTAACATGCTCTAGTGGCCAAAACATGTTTTAAGGTCCAGATAAATATGCTGACCAAATAAACCTTTTGGACAAAGCATACATGGAAAACTTTCAGCGCTCAACAAAAGCATGTGTGTTTGCACGTAGGATCTGTCCTCATCTCTCTCCCTCTTTATCAGCAGGCTGTTGTACCCCATGGTGACTCTCTATCCCTTCCTCCATTTCAGCCAGACTCCTTCATCTCCGCCGCCCTCACCCCCTCCATTCCCTCTCTTCGTTCCACTCCTGCCTCTTGTCCCAAACCCACGCGTACCTCTCCCTTGTCCTCCCCCCCTGCCTCCCCTTCTCCCCTCCTCAGGGGGCATTTGGATATTCGCTACCCCAGGTCCAAGGTACAGCCCACCTTTGTCAGCACACAGTATGTGTGAGAAACTGCTGTGATAAATAAAGTGCTCCCCTGTCATTTCACCTTTGATTTCTCACTCGTTTACACTCTTCCTTCCCCTCGCTTGTCCTCCTCTTCTTTTCTTTGCCAAGCACAGCACACGGCACCTATAATAAACTAGCCCGGGGGGGGTTGTGGCTCATATCTAAAACTGGCTCACAGGGTGGCAGAGGCGCACTCAGTAAAGATAGTGGCGGGCAGATGACAAGCATACCGCAACACAGATATGCACACGATCACCAAAACACAAATGTTATGTGTATTTACAGACATGTAAACACACACACACACACGCACACACACACACAAACATAGTCATACCACCTTTGACGGATAAGTCAAGCGGTAGCTCCACTTGTTCTGGCTTTTTCTTGCTTTTTATACTCAGTCTGTCATGCGTGTACTTGTGTGTCTGATTGTCCATCTTTGTCTATGTGTGCGCGTTCATGTGTGTGTACAGACACTGCAGAGAGACGTGGTGCTGGTGGGGAAGCCCCCCCGCAGCCCCATTTTGTCCCGGAGATCCTGCAGCTCTCCTCTCCGATACACACATTCCCCTTTGTCACGGGTATGCTGTCCCACAATGTAGTCTGTCTGACCGTTGTCATTTATCAACTTTCAAACCACACATACTGTATTCATACATGCATACCTGTCACACGCATAGTTTTCCAAGCAGCTTATAATTGGTCTTATTTGGGGGGGGCATTCTTCACATTACCAATAAGTTATGGTAATGAACAGACCTGGCCAACACAGTTTCAGTAAATAGTTTTTTTTATCTCCACCGCACTGCATTGTGAAAAGTGTGATATAAAGTCCATATTGGATTTGGCAAATATGACAATTGGGATGGAATGGCAGATGTTTGTCACTAGATCAGAGGGAAAATCTATTTCCTGCTACACTGACTTTGTCAGACTGCTGTTTGTTCTTTAGTGTGTGCGATTCCGTTCGGTGTGTAAGTATATTTTTGGTTGGGAGGAATAGTGTGTGTTGGATTTCTTCACAGTGATTCTAAATATAGGGGATCGACTTTCAGGCAATGTATGTGTGTCTGTGCCTGTTGGTTTTTGTGTGGTTCCATTGCATCTTGCATGTAGTTTTTCCACTATTACTCAGGATGTGTGAATCAAGTGCCTTTATCCACAGGAGTACATAAAAACAGTTTTCCTTATAATATACAGCAATTGTATTATACAACTCACAGTTTTCTTTTCTGAACGGTACATTAGCATTGCGATATAGTAGCACTTTAGGTGCTCATCTACGGCCTATTTGCCCTGAGCTTTCAAACTAGACACTGCTTTTTGAGGCACATGTTCATGCTTTTGTCTACCCGGACAATATAGTGGAAAACTTTGAGACGGTTTTGGGGGAAATATTTGTTGAAAAACCTACATCTCATGATGTTTGTTAAGATTCAGGGTGAATAGTTGATGTAAAAATAAAATAACATTTAACACCGTTCTTTTAGGTAAGGAAAAGGGGGGAGGCCTAACTACTTTTTGTATTGTTTGCCTGACTAAATGTTACTATTTTGGCTTTTTCAACCCTTAAACTGAGTAGTGTTAGTAGTTCTGTAGGGTAACCCCTGACACAGAAACACACACTTCACGTCAACAAATTTGTTTCTTTGATTCCAGCGGCCCGCATTCAGTCAAGAGGGTCTACAATGTGGCGGAGAGCCGTAAGTCTGATTTGAATGCTTGAACGTTGCATTTTTTTAATCTTTGTTTGGAATTTCCATTCCATCAAGTGTGAAAGTAATTAAACTATTAACAAATGTCCAACATTGATAAAGAAGAAAATACCACCCAGCAGTGAAGTTTTCCATATTATAATGTCCTGCAGGTTGCATGAGTTATGAGTTCATCCCACTTGGGTGTGTTTGTTTGTGGGTGTTTTAGGTTCCAGGTGCTGTATAACTATGCACCCCGGAACGAGGATGAGCTGGAGCTACGAGAGGGCGATGTAATCGACGTAATGGAGAGGTGTGATGATGGCTGGTTTGTAGGTGAGAGGTCTGGGGATTAGGATTAGTATGAAGTTATAGGTAGAGATCATGCATAATGTAGGACATAGCCTTATTCATCAATTTATTTGACCATTATCTCACTATCTCATGTGTCTTTTGTTTTCAGGAACGTCCAGGAGGAGTCGGTTCTTTGGAACGTTCCCTGGGAACTATGTGAGGCGTATCTGAACCTAGATGACCAATGCTCACCTAGATGACCAATGCAAAGGGGATTTATACTATTATTTCAGCTCTCCAATAACTTGGACTTCCAAGTCCTTTGGAATAAGAAATGCAACAACTTCAAGATGTCTGCCTCCATCCTCTGATGTGTCCTTGTTGCTTCTCCTCTTTTCTGTTCTCACTTGTCTGCAAACCAAGGACTCTGTGAGCCCACTGCAAACAACAGAGGTCATGTGACCACAGGGTGTTTTTCATTTCAGCTCAACTAATGTTCAGACGAACTCTTTGAAAGCAAGGCTTGTTTTTGAAACAGGAGTGATATTAATATTTATTGTGGATTAATACTAATATTAATATTAATTAGAAAAGTAATTCCTTAGTGCAAAACATTATGTGATAGCGAGAAGAAGACAATTAAATAAGGAAATTGTGTTGTGTCACAGCTAAACATTATTTCACGTTGGACTATGTGTTTGGGTGCAATGCTTTTTCACCGTTCACCTATTTCATCCAGGTGTGCATGTCAAAGAGAGTGGACCTTGGAGTATGTGTGACTGCCTTGGATACTCATTAAATAAGCTAATTGTAAAGTTGCCAAGAGCTTTACTTCCTTTCTATTTATTTATACATAAATATTCTATATTTTTGTTGATGGGGGGATTTATGATTACATGTAGATTGTACATTACAGTTTGTAAGTTTGAAGTTCCTGACAAATATACCATTTATTTATATTGCTGGATCTTATTTTACAATAAACTAGAAGTATCTTTGAAAGCTGGACAGGACTTAACTAGATAACTCCAAATGAGATGATCAATGTATGGATAGATCTAATGCACCGTGCTGAACTGGACCAGACCAGACCCAACCGGTATGCCACTATACTAAACTGGAGTGAATTGTATTCCTGTATTTTACTGAATCGAAATGAACTTCTCGGCTGCACCATGAGACAGACACACCAACATAATCATGTATTTACATAGTAATAAGGTTGGAAATGACATGTACTGTTATAGTATACTAGTTAGGGCTTCTGATGATATTAAAAAAACTCATCATACATGAATCAAGCCTCTTGTGTTCAAGTTTATGATGTTTTTGTGTGTTTATCTGCCTTGTCACATCATGGTGCCATGCTGCAGTACCATATTGTTTCAGATTGTGCTTGTTCATAATAATATACCATTTTAGACAGTGGACATGTCATTTCTTTTGAATCGATTTCTATGCAAAGAATGAGTCTAAATTGTCATTTTGATATTTAAAGTGACAGTTCAACTTTTCGGGAAATAATATATGTGCCTGCCCACCCAATGTCAGAGGAGATGATCAATATCAATCTTATGATAGTACATCCAATAATGAGTTATTTAGGTAAATGTAGCCTGCAGCAATGGCTGTATGAGGCATATTACATGACCTTTTTTTGTTTCCATTCCAGTGTACAACAAAAGGGGTAAGAAAATTAGAAAAATATATAACTTTTTTTTACACCCTTTTAAAGGAAGGGTAAAGAAAGTAATGTGAAAGAAGGAGAGAGGATTGCACAAATGAATCTACATACCTATATTTTTCGTTTGGAGAATAATAGGAAAGCTAGTGTTCATTCATAATCATAATCATAATCATTGTTAAATTCTTGAGGTTTCATTATGTTGAACATTTTGTGTAGCATTTTTAAAATTGGATCTTATTTAATGCATTGCAGACCTTACTTCCTCAGCTTCTAATTAGGCTTCATGACTTCACTCTAGGGTAGGGACCTTCCTTCTGCTTTAGCCAATCAGCACAAAGACGCAGGAAAGTGGATAGACTTGAGATCCGCAACGAACAGACAGACAAAAATAGAAAGAAAGTCAGACAAGAGGGAGTGTGACCACAAAGCAGAGGCAGGAGAGACTAAAAACAATCAACATTAGAAAATTAGGAGGAAAGAAAGAAAAGCAGATAGAGACATATATATAGAGCCCTGAAAATATGCCTCAGAACTTGGTGCTTAAGGGTGGGCCTCCCTGGGGGTTCCGAATGACAGAAGGGAAAAACGTCCATCAACCGGTCAGTATTTCTCGGGTAAGTAACCGTGTGTCAACATGTGGAGACAGCCAGGGAGGGAAAGAGAAAAGTTACAAGATAAGATTCTCAGGCCATTTCAAATAGGAGCTAGAAAGAGTGGATATAATCAGCCAGGCAACGGAGAGTCCTGACCACAAACAAACAGGCTTACACAGATCCACTGGCACATTCTCTGACAAACAGACAAGCAAACACCATAGGGCTCACAGCAATATGTCTATGGGAGCAGGCTCTTAACTACTCCCCCCCTCTCTAGTAGGTAGAAGGACATTGGCTACTACATTACTAGTCAGTGTAGAAAATGAAAATATTATACTTAGTCTCTTTCCCTCTGTCTGTTTCTCCACTCCTTCTTTCTTTGCCACCCCTGCCTCCTTCCTCAGTCAGCTGTTCCGTCTGTCATTGTGGTTTTGACAGTTTACACAGAGTAGTAACCGTTTTAACACCAGCTGGTGTTTAATGTCAACTAGGTAACACCGGGGAGTATGGCCTCGCTGGCTAATCTCTGCCCTGGCGACATCATTCTGGCCATAGGGGATGTGGCCACGGAGGATATGACCCTTGACCAAGCCCAAAACTCTGTCAGAGATTCCACTCACCAGCTCATCCTCAAGATACAGAGGTACTGTTTGTCACACACAAACTTGTAAAAAATAGTGCAGACACAAATGCACGCACGCACCCACGCACACACACGCACACACGCCTTATTTCTCAACTCGGTCATACTGAACGATCAGAGTGCATCCAAATGTGCTGAGATAGTAAATTTCATTCTTCCCTTTGCTTTTGTTGAGTTGCAAATCTTCTCAATTTCTCTGCACTTAAACGCCATGTTCAGCAAAGAAATGATATATATAGAGATCGTCTAAACACACTCAACTGAACTGGTCAGATTCATAATGAAATCCAAGACACAAGCGGCGCATGCAGCATTTTAAAATACATGATGAGCTAACAAATATCTGTGGGTTGGGGTCTATTTCCTCTGGCCAGCCATCTTTTTAATCTGTCACAAGAACTTTCCCCGGTTGTCAGAGTGTATTCCATACACAACAGTCCCCAGAAATCAATCTGGATGGGACAATTACAAATACACAAGACATGGCGTTACACAATACGTTATTAAATAATTCCAAATGAACATCTTTGAAGATATGTCATTGAGGTTCTCAGGCAGGCCCTTTCTTTCCTGGATTTTTGGTTAAATTGAGTAATCATTTTCAGAAAGCTCAACCTGGCTGTGCTATGCAGTATCTACTTTTAGCACAGACATATATTTCATTGAAGAAAGAAGAGGCTTTATTTAACTGGGCGATATATTTGACAGCTAAATACCTCCAGGCTTGGTAAAGAAATGCTCTGCAGGAAAGAATACCTTTGGTTCTTGGGTGTTCCATCCTGCTTTACTGTATTGCTGCTGGCTTTTATTAGCCTGCCCAGCAGAAACTCACATTTTGTCCTGGGGTTCCCCCTACTCTACTGTATTCCAGCCCACTTAGCAGGAAATTGAAACTGATTCACTCTTCCGCGCTATATAAACATAATGTATTATTATAACATGTAAACTGCAGCTGAAACCATGACAACTTTTTATTCAAAAACTACAAAATGGTTTTTACACAGTGGTATCTTAGTGTTGATTGATTAAAAAATAGCTTTTTATTTCTATTTTAACTCAATACAATGTTCCAGGTGCCAATATAAATACCAAAGCATGATTAGTGTTCATGTACAGAGTGCATTAACACAAGCAACCCTGAACTTAATTTTCTGTCTCTGCATATTTTTTGGTACACCTCTAGCACTGCACATGTACAGATAGTCCTAAAAATAAAAGACTAAAATAAAAATACTTAAAGAAGTGAGCATACACTTTGCTAAACTGGTGCTTAATCTAATAAATGGATGATAATGGATATTTTTACTGGGATTGAGACGAAATTAAGAGTCAACCAAAAATATGCATGAGTCATGTGTCTTTTTTTTCCAGACCTGAGACCCAACTCTGGTCTCCGCAGGTGGAAGCCAGCCTAGCTGACCCTGCCAGCCCTTTCAGACTCAACCTTCAGACTGAACCACAGGTACACATATAGGCAGAAGGAGTTGACAGAGGTACTGTATAAAACAGTGATGCAATCAGACAGAAAGGGGAAGGATAAAGGTGTGTAAGAGATATGGGAGAGTCTGCTGTTGAGTAGAGTTAGATACCGTATAGAAAATAAAAACAGAGGGTGGTTGAAGAGAGATAGAACCACTGACTTTGCTGTTCTGTTCTGCTTCCAGGAGCTGAACCACTTTGAACACCAGTTCAATGTCCGGCCCAAACCCTTTAAAGCTTTTACGTCTTCTGCATCACCCAATAACTCACCTCCTGCAGCGAATGCCACGGACAACGGACAGCCATGCAATGGTAGCGTACATATATGCACTCTCTTTCTTAAGAAAGAAACACACACACACACACAAATTAATGCAGCTTGGTTTGTGTGTGTTCTTTAAGTTATTTGCATGCTTATGTGGCTTCAAGAGGATATTGAACCGAATCTTTATTGCAAGTGAATACCGTTTTCAGACAGATTAAAAATGTGCCAGCTATTTCATTATGTCACAAGCCTTGAAAATGTAAACAATAAGGGCATATTACTGAATTATAAAAAATATCCACAACACCATGTGCTTCCTATCATCGTCAACAAGAAAAAAAGTGGAATGCCTAAATTGACTTAGAGTTTACTGACTTTCTATTTTATTTGCCAGGGTTCATGAATTAAAGGAGAACAGCCACATTAGTGTCCCTCATAATTAGTTGTCATAATCCTACCAGATCCTTTGCCCCAGCCAACATATACTAATATTTATTCTATGCGTCACTAAATCAAACCTATCCTAATTAGGATGCTTCCAGGCCTGTCTAAAGTGGGCGAATTGTATTTGATGTCCACAGCCTTACGTACTCTTGCGAGTAATAGTAAACTTCCAAAACCCAAGGCCCTCAGGATCCTTCTTTTCCAGATTCTTTGATAGTCTTACTTTTCTCAACCAGATGTAAGACATCCAGTCACCAGAAGTGTGGTTGCCCCCGTAACAAAGCCTCTGCCTGCTGTCGCTACGCTCCAGAAGCTGCCACTGTGCGACCGCTGTGGAAAAGGCATCATGTCAGTATCCCCATTGACCAGCCATCACTAGACACCATTGTTTAGTGTGTTCTACATCTGTATTCTTACAAATCTACAAACAAATGTTTTCTCTTTATCTTGATATTTCTATGTCTGTGTGTGTTCTTTCTGCAGTGGTCCTGTAGTGCATGCAGGCGAGAAGTGGCGTCACCCAGCCTGCTTTGTGTGCGTTGCTTGTGGTGCTGACCTGAAACACCAAGGCTACTTTTTGTTTGATGGACAGCTGTATTGTGAAATACATGCTTACAGGAACGCTCGTCATGGGTATGTCAACCCCCCTGCTTGAGACCAACCAACTGTAGCTCTCTCCAACACACAAATATTTGAATGCACAACTATTTAAAAGTGTACCTTATGAAGGAGGAACTGATTGTATCAGAGATCAGAGCTTACGATGATTAATCTTACAAAATACATGCAGAATTGAAGTGTCCATCCTCTATCTATAATATAGTTATTTCTACCGTAACATGTTTTGATGTGGTATCAAGATAGTGGCTTATTAAGTAGAATATAAAATATAATATGCATAAAAAGATTGGTCTTTAATGTAGATTTGAAGCTTAACTCACTTAATTCTATTGTAGTTCCACAGTGACACACATCTACCGTAAAACACCATACATTCACATTTCTAGACAAGTTTTTGATTGTAAGTTTTACAGATGATAGAGAGTATTAATGTTAATAGAACATGTGCCAATTATGTATTCAATGTATTCTAGAAATTCAGAAAATAAATGTAAATTTAAGTTGCCAATTGAATTGTGTATCTATCCCCAGGAAGGTGTTGGGCCTTTCTGTTTGAGGTTTCCGTTCAATTTATTTAAGTCAAAGCATTTCAACATTCTGTAGCTTTGAGGGGTGAATACCAGGAATGTGACAATTCTGTCTGACTTCAAACTAAAATGGCAACTCTCGGGAAAATAAATGCACCCCTTGACTGCTAATCCAATCTGCATATTTTTTTGGGGGTAGAAATTTGGTGAATAAAGCGTCACTTATGCACCATTAAATATTGGGGTAAAAAACACTGATTTATGTACTGATCTTTGATTCTGTTTGCATAATCTACAATTCCAGGACTATGCCAGTGCTTTTACATTTTTGAATTTCCTAAGATGTGCTTGAACAAAACTAGGGATAAGAACCTTAAATTGATTCAGTCGCTTGAAATTGTTCAACTGTACCAAGATGAGAACCCCAACTAAGACTTGATCAAAAGATCTGAGACATTGATCCTAGCCAATGAAAGAAATGTTCATTTTAAAACTAAGATCAAAATGCAACAAAGTTAAAAGATTTTTACATGCTTTCTATTTTACTTGATATAGCTTTAACGATTGCAATCCTGACCTTAAAATGACTGAAAAAAACCCTAAAACAAAAGTATTCACCACAACATTGCAATTGCTAAGTGAAGGCAAACGATGCCTCCCTCTAAAATTGAAACATGTCAGTAATTTACAGAATTACATTTTTTTTTTAATTTCACTCCTAGAAATTACCTAGAAACAGTAAAACCAGGGGAACTCATCCTTTTCCAGCAGCACCTTATTTTTTTCAGAGCTGTATATTCAGTCTAATATATAAAAACAACTCCAGGGCATTCATTACAGCCGCATACACATCAAAACTGACAAAAGTTTTGGAATGTAATTTTTTTTAATTCAGTTTTCTTTTTACATTAAATCAACCTTTTCTGCAGCCAGGTTGTCTAGCTAATAAGATGACGTCATGCTTACATTTGTTAAATGTACAGTTATTAGCTTTTTATTAACTTTAATATTATCACAACAAGAAAAGCAGAGACAAAACATTTACTTAATTTTGTTAATTCATTGAAGGCTACTTGACACTTCTTATGCAACTTTACAAATAAAGCAGTGAGTAGTAGGGTTTTTATGTATAGGTTATCTGGTAATGTGTGGAATTTCCGATACAAATTCTTGTTTCTCCCCTTTTGTATTTTGGAGTTTACTCCCAAGAACAATTACATCTCCAGGGGCGAGAGAGAGGGGAAAGCTGCCACTCGCAACGTCAACGTGCTACTGCTCGGTCAGCTCCATGGGCAGCAGGGAGTCAGCTTATAGCCGCCAGTCACAGTTTGAGCTGCCCCTATGAGTCAGAAATATCACAAGTCCTTTGCCAGATACGGAACTCGGTTGCAAAGTTAATGTTTTTGAATACAGCAGATGTACATGTACAAGGAGCTGTGACGATAAATCAGTACTCCAGACAGCCATCTAGTTCCAAGACCATGTGGATTCTAAACTGTCGTGGCAAATTTGTATTGATTGAGCCCCACCTATCCATTCACAAAAAAAATAAAAACATTTGAAGCTAACGATCAATTGCCACCGTTCTCCTTTATAATTTCAATCCACATGCGATTAATAATCATACTTATCAACTATGGGAAAATCCCCACATGCTCCTGTTCCATCTACATATGGTTCTGTTGTGGTGGTTGGAGTTGAGTCTTATGATTTATCTC
This sequence comes from Aplochiton taeniatus, assembly GCA_017639675.1. Taxonomy (NCBI): domain Eukaryota; kingdom Metazoa; phylum Chordata; class Actinopteri; order Galaxiiformes; family Galaxiidae; genus Aplochiton; species Aplochiton taeniatus. The sequence goes on along the minus strand of CM030186.1, from coordinate 12,309,719 downwards.
CCAACCGATTATGTACATTAGGGGAGTGGTTCATATGATGAAACTCCATACTCCACTATTAAGTTACAATGTTAGTATTTCTTATCACGCAGAGAGCACTGAAATAAACCATTTCTTCTCTAACCAAGAACACAAGAGCAGCAACAACAGAAAAGGCTTCTTACACACATAGGAACGTGAAAATTGGAAATTTATAAAACCACTTGTTTATATAGCCATGAAAAACATTAGTTTACTTGTATATGGTATTAGTCTTAGGCTGCAGCAATGAAGCTGTCATCCAACTGGCGACCTTGAGGCTGAGAAAAAAAAAAATTCCACAAACAATCACAAAGGGCAAACAATGCTAAACAAATGCTAAAGCTTAAAACACCCATAGCAAGCTATGGTACACTTAAGTAAACAAACGTATGGATGTGTGTGTGTGTGTGTGTGTTACCTTGACAAAGATGCGTGACGGCAGGAAACGCCGCAGTGTTTGTGTACTGAATGCCGGGGAGCGCAGGAGGCTGATGTTGAGCAGAGGTAAGTTTTGGTAGCCAGCCATCAGTGGGAAGAAGTTGTACAGCATCTCATGCTCTGAACCGGGCAGGATCCGCAGACGTACCTACACGCGCAAGGAACGCCACAAAACCAGTTTAGGGTTTGATCATGATAACACAGTTGAGCCAATGAGCCGGGACTTGCTTAGTTAACAGATAGGTTGGGGTGAAAACAAGAGCTGACTAAAATGGGCCAAAAGAGCTACGACCACAGCCTAGTTTGGATTTCAGGCCAAGTGACATGAGTCCATTCTTGGCCAAACTATTCTGTGAGTTCAGTAACTGCCTACTACTAGGATGATTTAGTTTATCAGTCAGCTACTAAGCTATGCATCTATTGTTAACTGTGACTGAAAGGTTCTTTATCTAGGGTAAATTGTGATTGTGGTTCTGCCAGTCTCAGAATCGTGAAATAATTGAACACATTTCAAATGAATGGAATTATCTTTAGGCAGTGTAAGCATATATTATTTGATATATGTATATGTTTGATATATAGACCTTCTGATATATCATCACATTATGGACATTTTGATGAACAAGCAGTCCTTTACCGTATCCAAGGAATTGTTGGAAAAATACTGGTTGCTTAGCGTATATCTATCCTAATGGTATGTGCATATACTATTAGGTTTTATAAATGCAATGCTTTGCAATATGTTTTTACTTGTTATACAACCTGTCAAATATGTGGAGGATATACAACACAATTCTCTCGCCAAAGGCTATAACTAATTGTAATTAATTAATTGACTAGTAAATGCAACCAGGCCCACTAGAGAACCCATTCAACTTTCGTAGAAGCAGTTGTAGGAAACTTCTGTGCAAAGCGTCTGTGAAAACAAACATTTAGAGATGTGCCAACGCAGAAGCCTAAACCAGCCTTAACACTGTCTAATACTGGCCAAGCAGCCAACACACAGACACACAGACACACAGACACACAGACACACAGACACACAGACACACAGACACACAGACACACAGACACACAGACACACAGACACACACCTGTTTGAGTCCAGAGAACATAAATGCATCGCTGGGTTCTACAGACATCTCAATATCCTGGACCAGGCTGGTTCTGTTCTTGATGTAGTATCGCACTGGCAGGGACTCCCGAACGCAGCCAAAGGATGGCAGCTCTGTAAAAATATACATATCCATAAGGGCAGGCCAAATATTTTTGATAATATACATTCTCCGTACTAAACATGTCGTTTTCTCAACACGCTCACACCACATTTAAATCTTACCAGCATTGACATGTAGAGGTATGACATCCACTAGAACATGAGGCAGAGTGACAACGGTTTGGATCGCTGGACTGTCAACACTGGAGGAATTCCTGTTAAACACAGAGTTGCAGGTACGGGATTAATGGGAAGTGTACAAAAAAATTGTGTTTGGGCATTTTACAACCTTCTAAATCCTTTTAAAAAGTTTTAGAGGCTGCCATATGCTTTTCTGACTATATTCTACTAAATGAGCGGCTGTCACAGGCTAACTGTCAGTTAGCTCCACTACCCTAAAAATGTAGTGGTAAAATTGTTTGATTTGCCAATTTCAATATAAGAATCGTTGTGGCTTTTGGTTAATGGTTGGTGCACAACTTTCACATTTTAATATATCCTCACACTTCTCTGGCTCGCAGATTTGCCTGAGTGATGCAATAGCATTATGAAGTGTTTTATGTCACATATCTAAAATGTTTGACAATCTTAGCAACTAGTTACATGGCTGCAATAAGCCTTCAATGACTACCAAATGAAAAGCAAATTCAATTATTTATAAAATATAAATATATATATAAATTATTAATTATAAAACCTTAATATATAATTGCTTTGTTTTGATGACAATAACAATATAATTGGGTAAAGAAATTTAGGGGTGGAAATTTACTTTTTAATCCACCAGCCGACAGCAGTGGGGGCCTGCCATTAACCTTACAAATAATACTAATAACAAATACAAATGTGTAAGACACTTTGAGCTAGGTTCTGCAAGAATATTTCTACATAGAATTAGCAAAATAATTATCAATCCATTCATTCAAGTATTAATTTGTCAACAACTGCAGTCACTATCTTTGTAGTTTACATCAAAAGTCCCCCCTTCCCCTCCCACTACTATGACCAAGTAGCCATGTTTCAGATTGACATTTATTTGGAGGGTTAACATTTTAGAGCAGATAGTCAAAAGAGGTAACGGAGGGGACACTTCATGCCCAAAACAATTTAATCATATCTGTAAAGTTTCCACTTCAGTCTCAGGTTGCCAATAGTGTCACCCATGTCTTGGCTACAAAAGATAACCTTTTTCTTAGGTGGCCTAACTGATAATTAGTATAAGTATACCATTAACAGAGAAGGTTTGGAAGAGGATAGAGAGAAAGAGAAAGACAAAGAGGAAAAATATGATGTGTTCAAGTTAAGAGGAGTTGAATCAAATAGGAGAGATGATGAGAGTGATGCAAACAGATAAGTGGTGAGCATGACAGATCTCTATTTAGCAAAAAATGTACAGAAAATGTTCTGGTGTGTGTATACCTCTTCCATGAAATAAGGTATTGTCCAGCAGCCACAGTGCTTGTGTCCTTCGCAACAGGAGGACACTGGAGACAAAAACACTCGCTGGCACACTCCTCTATCTGCAGGACCACTTCAGGCACACACATACATACGGAAGCAGAGTTACATAGTGAAAATACACAGAATGTTACCCTCTTCATCTGAATAAGTATCTCTATGCCCAGGAGGTTTTATCCACTTCTCAATTTTTTTTTATAGCCCTGATGCAATACGAACCCATGCCATAGACGGAAAGAGTCTCTACTTTACAAAAGTAAAGAAATGTCTCTGGTAAGTTCAAAAACAGTTACGTAGAGGACCGCCCGCCCGCATGGGAGTGGACAAAATATGCTTGCTCTATGCAAATGTATTTATTTTTGGAAATCAATTAACAACACAGAACAAATATTGTTCAGAAGCCCTCGCAGGTACTGCACTTTGAACACAAATATGCTCAAATCATAACATGGCAAACTCAAGCCTGCTATTGATATTACTTAGTTCATAGGACTACGTTTCTCACAATCGCTGGAGAAAGGTCCGGCACCTTCCGTTAACATTCTGGAATACATGGGTTTCAATGAGGGAACCAATCACAATCGTCTGGGGCAGAGCTAAACCCAGGGGGCAGTGACGGTGGCCTAGCAAAATAGTTTCGGTGGGGGAGCTTAATTGGTCAAACTTTTTCCGAAACAGGTGGGCAAATGTCCCTGTTAGCCAGTAGATGTTCTAAACATATTATCTGTAAATCTTTACAAACATTTACAGAAAGAACCAAGCAGGCCTGCCTTATTGCACGATCCAAAACGTCTTAACTTTTTTTAGCTGAAACTGACGGCACCAATCAAATCACTGGAAAGCCTATTCCAGCTGCTTACATCCTGTCAGCCAGACTAAGCATTTACCAATATGCTCAAAAACAATGCATCTCAAACAACTCATTGTACAACACATTGGTCAGCTAAATGTTCCATTACTTCAGTATAGATCACTTCTACACTGTCAAGCATGGTCTACCACAAACCAGATGTTTCAGGACTGACAAGGCTGTGTGCATAGCTAGCAACTAAGCCTAAATGTACTCCAGTGGTAACTCGATTCACATGGACAGTAACCGCAAATAACTTTAGTCTTGTCGACAGGCCCACCTGAGAGGGCTTTGTAGTGGAACTTGCCCTTCCAATTTGTCCATTGCTAAAGCAGCAATGCGCATGATTGGACAAGGCTTGAAATCCCTAATGTAAACACAAATATGGGTAAGGCTGTTTGTAAATACCATGCACACGTTATATGGAGGGGACACAAGACATGCAGACATTGTATTCATTGCATTTTTTCAAGTCAGGTTTGTGTCGTCATTTTTAAAACAGATTCAGTCGAATGTGCGTTCATCTATGAACACTTATCCCTGTTATTTATTATTATTATTTCAAGAAATACACTAAAAGGCCTAATTATTTATGAGAATGCATCTGAGTATAGGTATAGTAGGTACCCTGTTCTAGCTGGCATTGTGGCTGCAGGTGGGTCTTCATGGCCGGGGCCAACTGAAGGCTGCTGGTCTCCAGCTGAAGGGGCCAGGGCGATGAGGAAACCACGTCAGCCAGCAACAGGAAGGGGATATCCACCAGCACACGCTCCAGGGGCTCAAACTACAGCGATACAAATATAACAAAAACACTTTTTACATCACAAGTGTGTCACAAATCTTAGATCAGTTTGAATGCCCATAGTGAGTGCAAAAGCGACTTGGGATATTTTACTCCTCGGGCAAGTTTTATCCCTATGCAGATACGTTTCCTCAACATACGAGAAGTTTGGCTAGCTTATTAGTTAATTAAAAAACAACTTTAAAACATTTAGTTGATGACTATCAATTAACAAAGTAACAAACAGAGTGGGTGTGTGTTATTGAAAGGCTAGCAGACATTCCTGTCCATTGAAAACATAAATGTATGCATAAACTCCCACCACACAAAATCAATGGTAAAACTACACATAACTGCCAGACCTAGAGAAATGAAGTCATCATAATGATCCTGTATCTTTTCCTCAGCTATATGCTAAGTATTACTTGGCAAATTATTTTAATCATATTTCATTTGTATATTGATTTGCTAACAATGTTACAAAGTGCATTAACAACTACACACCATTTTATTTAAATAAAAACAAAGTATAAAACACAAATGACATGGGCACAGTGACTGGTATCCATGGTACTAACCCCACACCACGTGCGTTGGACTCAAACTGTGACTACTCTGCACCATTTGCCATCGTTCTAGCAATATTAATTAGACAAATACTATCATTCCAATAGATATATACTTTTTCTTTATATTCTTTGTTTTTGTTTTAATTGCATTTCTTTATGTTCTATATTTAATCTTGTTAAACAACATGACTAACCATCTTTCAAATACTGACCTTAGTAGACACATACTTGAAAGTCACCTCAAATGGAAGCACCGTCTCAATTGTGACAGTTTCATCCTAAAATAAAAAGAGAGAGAGAGTAAAACACCTGCATGTTTATCTGCGATATGACTGCTGCAAATAACCTCTAACTCAAGAACCTTGCACTAGGCTATACCCCATAGGTTCAGTCAAACGGATAGCCTTCAAGCTAAATGGGCAAACGTAATCACAAAAAAACTGCCCAAATGGATGTAAAAAGTTGTGTTCCAACCGGTAACCATGATTGCTGTGGCGTTTGTTTATTTTTGTGCCAATCAAACAACTTAATTACATTTACAGAAACACATTATCGAATTTCCAGGACCAATCTGTCTACATTAGCTGCTGTGTGTTTATACAAGCCTTTACATACAGTGTTAGCTACTTAGCAGACAAATTTAAGACCAGTCATTGAGTAATAATGCACTGACACCACTGGGAAAGATGGAACAGTGTACGAAGACTATGCACAGATAATGACGTGAGACATACGTTTGGGGTGTTAGTGTTAGAAGTCAGTCCACTTATCATACTTTTAGGTGATGTCTCAACCCTCCACAGTGTTGGTGACTGGTTTAGGCCAGTATTTATCGGAGTAAGAGACAAGTTAGTTGCTAGTTACCTTGTGACACTTGCAGGTAATGTCTTGGCCCTCTACAGAGGTGGTGATGCTGTAGGCCACATGAAATAGAAACACTCTGGGACCTGTGGTCACACACTTCACATACACACACTTCTGAACCTAGAGAAGACAGATAGAAGCTAAACATGAGAAGAGTGTTTGGTGAAAAGTGGGTATCATTTTTGATTTGTTATTATTTCCCTGTGCAAGTACCTTCTCCCCCGGTTTGAGGTCTCCTATAATGATGTCAGGTATCAATGCTGGATGGGTAGCATCACACATCTCCAGGCTGTTCAGGCTCACATGGGTGCTCTGGCTGAGGTTAGCATCTTGGCCTGACAGACAAACACACAGAAGCAGAAGGTTTTAAATATGATTTATCTAATGTAACTGGACTGACAAAAACGTTTCTTAAACGAACTACGTACAGTGAAGGAAATAATTATTTGATCCCTTGCAGATTTTGTAAGTTTGTCCACTGACAAAGAAATGAAAGGTCTATAATTTCAATGGTAGATTTATTTGACCATTCAGAGATAGAATACAAAAAAAAGAAATCCAGAAAATCCCATTATATAAAATATATACATTGATTTGCATTTGATTGAGTGAAATAAGTATTTGATCCCCTAGCACAACATGACTTAGTACTTGGTGGAGAAACCCTTGTTGGCAAGCACGGAGGTCAGACGTCTCTTGGTTACCAGGTTTGCGCACATCTCAGGGGGGATTTTGGTCCACTCCGCTTTGCATATCCTCTCCAAATCCTTAAGGTTTCGAGGCTGTCGTTTGGCAACTCGAAGCTTCAGCTCCCTCCATGGATTTTCTATGGGATTAAGGTCTGGAGACTGGCTAGGCCACTCCATGACCTTAATGTGCTTCTTCCTGAGCCACTCCTTTGTTGCCATGGCAGTGTGTTTTGGGTCATTGTCGTGCTGGAAGACCCACCCACGACCCATTTTCAGTGTCCTGGCTGAGGGAAGGAGGTTGTCGCCCAAGATTTCACGATACGTCGCCCCGTCCATCCTCCCCTCGATGCGGTGAAGTTGTCCTGTCCCCTTAGCAGAGAAACACCCCCAAAACATAATGTTTCCACCTCCATGCTTGAAGGTGGGGATGGTGTTCTTGGGGTCATAGTCAGCATTTCTCTTCCTCCAAACACGGCGAGTCGAGTTGATGCCAAAGAGCTCGATTTTGGTCTCATCTGACCACAGCACCTTCTCTCAAGCCTCCTCTGAATCATTCAGGTGTTCATTGGCAAACTTCAGACGGGCCTGTACATGTACTTTCTTGAGCAGGGGGACCTTTCGGGCGCTGCAGGATTTTAATCCATTCCTGCGTAGTGTATTACCAATGGTTTTCTTGGTGACTGTGGTCCCAGCTGCCTTGAGATTATTAACAAGCTCCTCCCGTGTAGTTCTGGGCTGAACCCTCACCTTTCTCATGATCCTCGATACCCCACGAGGAGAGATCTTGCATGGAGCCCCAGACCGAGGGCGATTGATGGTCATTTTGTGTTTCTTCCACTTTCAAATAATTGCACCAACAGTTGTCTCCTTCTCACCAAGCTGCTTGCCGATGGTCTTGTAGCCCATTCCAGCCTTGTGCAGGTCTACAATCTTGTCCCTGACGTCCTTAGACAGCTCTTTGGTCTTGCCCATGGTGGAGAGGTTGCAATCTGATTGATTGATTCTGTGGACAGGTGTCTTTTATACAGGTAAAGAGTTGAGGCAGGTGTCTCTTATACTGGTAACAAGTTGAAATTAGGAGCACTTTCTTAGAGTGAGGGGGACTAATATACCCGGCCTGTGGGAGCCAGAATTTATGCTAGTTGGTAGGGGATCAAATACTTGTTTCACTCAATCAAATGCAATGTATATATTTTATAGAATGTGATTTTCTGGATTTCTTTTTTTTGTATTCTATCTCTGAATGTTAAAATAAACCTACCATTGAAATTATAGACCTTTCATTTCTTTGTCAGTGAACAAACTTACAAAATCTGCAAGGGATCAAATAATTATTTCCTTCACTGTAGATAGAGTTTAAGAGGGGACGGGATAATCATCTGAGTTATTATTATAATTATTATTATTAAGTTTCAGACAAAATGCATCTTCTCCTTGGGGATTTTAGCTCATAGGTAGAGCTTAGAGAATAGGTAAAGGCCAATCTCAGATATCTCTTTCACTGGTTCATTGTGTTCAATCAAAACTATAGATTCTTAAAAACACAATAATACGTTTCAGAACCCTTCATCACAACTACCTTGATTGGATTTCATGCTTCAAAATGATGTACAGATACATATTTTCAAGCATCTAATCAAACAAATTCAGGCCACTAGCCAGATCTAATTGTTGACCCGCACTGTACAGTTTGCAATTCAGGCCCGGTACTCTAGTCACAGCTGCACCGTGGTTTTGCCATGTTATAATACACCCTCATTAACAATGCTGACCTGGTTTGAGACCAGCAGTGAGTTTGAGGTCTTGGGCCAGCACTTCTTCATGTGATTCGATGCTGAAGGTGATCTGATACATCTCATTGGTGAGAGCTGGAGGCTTGTGACTCAGCTCTACAGAGATCTTGGGGACCCGCAAGATAATCCTATGTACGAAAAAAAGAAGAAAAAAAAAGAAAATTTAGAAACTAAAAACATGATGATGTTCGCAGACAAAGACAGATGATGATAATATCATCTGGATAACCTTGGATTCATGTGTGTGTTTTTCTTACATTGTACTAGCTTGTATCACCACACTGTCCCAGTCCAGCAGCGGGTCGTTGCCCAATCCTTGTTGTGACAACCGACTTGCCTGCAAAGCCTCGTGGTTAGAGGCTGCATCTCCGCCCGCTCCTCGCCAGCTCAGAAACACACAGCGCCCACCCTCACTGCCTAGCATCAGCTCCACACTAGTTATCTAAAAGACACATACAGACACACAATTACAATGTATGCTTTATAATTGAGTAAACGAAATGGGAAAACTTCCAAAACATACACACTTGTTCTCTAGTTCTGACCTCTATCTTTTTGCCCACATCGTGCATCTTGGCCACAAAGGTGAAGCAGTAGCGTCTGGTCACGCCAGGCTGCAGGCACATGTTTTCATGATCTTCAGATTGATTTTCAGCCTCAACCACACACTGTTGATTATACTCCTAGGAAGAGAATGAGAACACACACACACACCCACACTTAGATTTCAAGGACATAGAAATGGGAAAACCCTAGAAAAGAATTTGTGCTTGTGTGTCAATAGGTCAAAAGGTGTTTGAGCTGTGCTTACCTGATTGCTGAGGTTGACACACAGTTTGTTAAACTTGACAGGATGGGGGCAGTCAGCTCGTAGGAACACCTGCAGCTGTACAGGCTTGTCCACGTGGAAACTAGGGTGGAGGAATCTGGCCTTACACTCAACTGGAAAGGATGTAGATAAGAGAAGTGCGGAGGAGGTCAATTGCATTCTCTGCATTTAGCGTGTCCTTAATCAAAAACAGTAGCTTGTGTGCATTTTTTTTTAAACCTTTAATAGTTTGGATCTCAAATCAACTATCTTGTACTTTGTCCAATACAAACTTTCCCAAAGTGAGCTTGAACAAGAACCTAAGGATTCCTCCGTTGGGCCAGATGGGTACCCTACCCTTGTTCTATAGAGTTTGCCGGCACAATCCAATATCTATATACATTAAGCTGTCCTTGTCCTGAGAAGCCTAAAACCATGACATCGCCAGCAGATCGTTTCACAGAGAAAGAATAATTCTGATCTTGGAAGCATTGCTTGGTTTTCACCAAACATACATACAAAAGTTTTACTTTGGGGATTCACGGTGGTGCTGTATTATCTCTGTCTATACACCAACAGGCTTACACTGCTGGAGCCAAAACTCTTTTATAAGTGGTTTTGTAACCGTTTCCAGCCTGGTGAGCATTGGTAACTTTCTGAGGTCCTCGGAAATCTGTGATGTTCAAATAATTGCACACTTCCCTGTAGTGAAGACCAACTTTGATAGCAAAGAGCCTGGTTTATGTCCCCAAACCCACACAAGATTGTAATACCTAATTAGGCTCTTAATCCTAAATTCACATACTCTTTCCCAAAAATATATTTAGTGTTAGATCAAGATTACCAATAAATGATTGAAAAAGTATAATGTTTGTAATATTTTTCCTTTGCTAATATAATTAGAGATTTAAAAAAAAAATTGATGGCTAAAAGAAAAAAGTAAAAAATCGGAAGTACTGATATATGCATGTGCCAATTTAATTTAAAACCAATTTGGTAGATAGTTAGCCAGAGTAAAGAATGTTACCAACCAAACGGAACATAATCCTGGACTTCAATGGTAAACTCATTGGAACTGGCCAGAGCCAGGGAGTCACTCCAGAGCACCTGGGCGGCCCGGATAGACCCGGGGTCACACTCAGGTTCTGCTTCAGGAGCCTCGTTCTGCACAGGAACAGATGGACACATGACAATTTGTTAATTGAACTAGTGGTTTTCATGTGGTGTGCTGTCATAGCAACTATGTGATTGACGCCCCCCGAGACCACCTGACAACGTCTGTCTAACTGGTATTAATGTTACGCCTGACTTTAGTTTTAGAACTATTAATCAGTGTGTATTTATCTGGCACTATGCCTACATATAGCGTCTGCTCTCCGGAGCCTTAACAAGCGCCAGAACCATTTTTAGGCTTAGACCTATTGCCACTTCCTCTGATAGTTCAGTTTTAATAAAAAATATGCCAACGTTTTTGTTGGGAATAGATTTTCTGCCCAAACTATGAATATTCAAATAAGCTACATCTCTTCAAACTATAGCAAATGTCCCTGTATGTTCAAGCTACAGTCCTACCATTATCAATGATCTGCTTGATTTAATATGCATGTTTTAGTGATTGGTGTCTTCTTCAATTGTGTTTACATACAAGGATGGCAGCAGCACCTGGAGATTGGCATCATGGCCGGATGTACGCGTTTGCTTTGGCCATGGAATTAACAATTTGAGCATCCAAATGGGTAGTTGGCGGGCAAAAGTTAACATCCGGATCATGCCTTCGTCCCATTCAAGCATACAGTGGGGCCAAAAAGTATTTAGTCAGCCACTGATTGTGCAAGTTCTCCTACTTAGAAAGATGAGAGAGGTCTGTCATTTTCATCATAGGTACACTTCAACTATGAGAGACAAAAATGAGAAAAAAAATCCAGGAAATCACATTGTAGGATTTTTAAAGAATTTATTTGTAAATTATGGTGGAAAATAAGTATTTGGTCAATAACAAAAGTTCAACTCAATACTTTGTAACATAACCTTTGTTGGCAATTACAGAGGTCAAACGTTTCCTGTAAGTCTTCACCAGGTTTGCACACACCGTAGCTGGTATTTTGGCCTATTCCTCCATGCAGATCTCCTCTAGAGCAGTGATGTTTTGGGGCTGTCGCTGGGCAACACGGACTTTCAACTCCCTCCACAAATTTTCTATGGGGTTGAGGTCTGGAGACTGGCTAGGCCACTCCAGGACCTTGAAATGCTTTTTACGGAGCCACTCCTTCGTTGCCCGAGCGGTGTGTTTGGGATCATTGTCATGCTGGAAGACCCAGCCACGTTCCATCTTCAATGCTCTCACTGATGGAAGGAGGTTTCGGCTTAAAATCTCACGATACATGGCCCCGTTCATTCTTCCCTTAACACGGATCAGTCGTCCTGTCCCCTTTGCAGTAAAACAGCCCCAAAGCATGATGTTTCCACCCCCATGCTTCACAGTAGGTATGGTGTTCTTGGGATGCAACTCAGCATTCTTCTTCCTCCAAACACGACGAGTTGAGTTTTTACCAAAAAGTTCTATTTTGGTTTCATCTGACCACATGATATTCTCCCAATCCTCTTCTGGATCATCCATATGCTCTCTGGCAAACTTCAGACGGGCCTGGACATGTACTGGCTTAAGCAGGGGGACACGCCTGGCACTGCAGGATTTGAGTCCCTCTCGGCGTAGTGTGTTACTGATGGTAGCCTTTGTTACTTTGGTCCCACATCTCTGCAGGTCATTCATCAGGTCGCTCCGTGTAGTTCTGGGATTTTTGCTCATCGTTCTCATGATCATTTTGACCCCACGGGATGAGATCTTGCGTGGGGCCCCAGATCGAGGGAGATTATCAATGGTCTTGTATGTCTTCCATTTTCTTACAATTGCTCCCACAGTTCATCTATTCACACCAACCTGCTTGCCTATTGCAGATTCACTCTTCCCAGCCTGGTGCAGGTCTACAATTTTCTTCCTGGTGTCCTTCGACAGCTCTTTGGTCTTGGCCATGGTTGAGTTTGGAGTCTGACTATTTGAGGCTGTGGACAGGTGTCTTTTATACCGATAACGAGGTCAAACAGGTTTGTGGGTGACCAAATACTTATTTTCCACCATAATTTACAAATAAATTCTTAAAAAATCCTACAATGTGATTTCCGGGATTTTTTTCTCATTTTTGTCTCTCATAGTTGAAGTGTACCTATGATGAAAATGACAGACCTCTCTCATCTTTCTAAGTAGGAGAACTTGCACAATCAGTGGCTGACTAAATACTTTTTGGCCCCACTGTATATGGATGATGACAATATTGACAACTCCTCCTTTCACTAAAAGACTACCAAGTAAACTTAATGATAACCTTCAATGGCCTACAATGAAAATAAAACCAAGAAAATCCAGAAGCTTGGATTAGCCATTGACAAGCTCATTGTCAATGGAAAATTGAGCAACAAAATATTTCTCATGGATGACGATCCAATTCCAACCGTGATCGAAAAGCCTGTTAAAAGTGTAAATGGTATAATGCTACCCTTACGGGTTCAGAGCAGGTTGAGGAATTAAGAATATCATTGAACAGAGGCCTAGAGAGCATTGAAAAATCAGGGTTGACAGGAAAGCTTAAGCCTACAGCTTAGACTACCACCACCGCTTAAGTGGCCATTTGACAGTGTGGCCTCTGACAAAGTCTAAAAGCTAGAAAGAAGAGTTCGCTTTTAGGCAAGAAAATGGCTAGGGGTGCCACAGTATCTAAGTAGCTTTAAAGACTTTAAGGCCAAGACCAAGCTGAGGATAGCTTGTGATTGGAAATTGCTAGGAGATGTTGGCAAACAATTGAGAGTCCCATCAGAGATTGCAACAACTAACTTAAGACCAGACATATTACTCTGGTTCAACAAACAGCAGACTGTGTAGTTTGTAGAGCGAACAGTCCCATGGGAAGAAGCAATATATGAGGCATTCGAAAGAAAGAAATTCCCCCTAGCGAATTTGGAGCTGAGGCAAAACAGCGAGATTTGTGGAAATATAAAATCCAAACTACCTAAGAAAATAGGGAACTACGGCAAAGAATAGCGCCAGTCTATAAAAGCTGTGTCAGATATAGCAGATAGATGTAGACAGGTCCTGTGGCTAAAAAGGAAGAACCTGATAAAGGGACTCAAATTAACGTAACGTCTGGGACAAAAGGTGCGAACTTGAAAACCCTAATGACATACTGTATCTGCTCTCAACCCAAATACATTTTGAAATATTGTTTTTTAAAGGGATCATCTTGGATTATGGCATAATGTATATTATAACAATGTGTCCAGTGTATTTTGAAATGTCGCTTTTCAAACTACTTACCATGAGGACCTTCATTAGGTTATTCTCAATCCTGGACTTCTGATCCTTATTCAGAGTAGAGGCTGATGGGATAGACAGATTGTTTACGAGACAAATAACTTGATCAAACATTGTACAAGCATCTTGAATACAAGATGTTTCTTAATACTTAATACTGTTTTGTCATTAAGGACAACAATTTTACATTTGAAATATTTGACGGCCAATTGATGACAAATTCTTTCTTATTGGGATCATTGAGGCACAGTTCAATCCATTTCGGTCCAATTCAACTGAGTTTCCCCTTGGAATTAGTGTCGGCGATTAGACGGCGATTTTTACCGAAAGGAGCCAAGTTTGCACCCGATAGCTAATTAGCCGGTAGCTAGCAGCGAACCCGTGGCAAGTGATAGTTTAGGGTTGGTGCTAGGTGATTGGTCGAATCAACCGGAGGGACACAGTGGGCTGAGTAGCCGATGACGTCACGCAGCCCTTGTGTGTGTGTGTGTGTAGGCCTATGTGTCAGACTTGCATTCATTTACCCTGCAGTGTGGCAGATAGCCTTCCCGGATTTACTCGCCAAACGTAAAGTCTACCCACGCTTGACAGCTGTTCATTTCTGACCCTGGTTGGATTGTTTTCCTCATTTGACGCCCTGTACTGAGCCTGTCCCAGCCCCACTGTGTGGATGTGTGTGTGTGTGAGTGAGATGGCTCTACCTTTGAGAAAGGTGAAGGATCTCTCTCTCTCTCTCTCTCTCTCTCTCTCTCTCTCTCTCTCTCTCTCTCTCTCTCTCTCTCTCTCTCTCTCTCTCTCTCTCTCTCTCTCTCTCTCTCTCTCTCTCTCTCTCTCTCTCTCTCTCTCTCTCTCTCTCTCTCTCTCTCTCTCTCTCTCTCTCTCTCTCTCTCTCTCTCTCTCTCTCTCTCTCTCTCTCTCTCTCTCTCTCTCTCTCTCTCTCTCTCTCTCTCTCTCTCTCTCTCTCTCTAGCTGTTAGTTTGTTTTCCCCGTCTAGCCCCCTGGGAGCAGTGACAGACACATTGGGAAAGCGCTCTGTGTGTGTGTGTGTGTGTGTGTGTTTGCCTCGTCCTAGTAGCTCCATGCTGTAGGTGGTGTAATCTTTGACGGCTGCCATCAGGTAGGAGCAGCGCAAGGCCGTGGTCAAGATGGCTGTGAGTAAACTCCACCACCGTTCTGTGCGGTAGTCACACATGACGTAGTCCAACAGTCTACAAACACACATAATACATTTAAATTCGTATTAAATGAGGTCTGTGTTCAGTGTATGTCAGAAATCAATCGTCATTCCACGCCACCAATCACCCGGTGAATTAAATACTTTACTTTAAAGCTTTGGTGTAATCCTTGGCTTGGTAATACTCCTCGCCCATCTGCACCACTAAAGAAGTAAAGAGAAATGGGTGTTTAGTTGATCAAGTGGCTGTATACTATGTCTTGTATCTCTGCCCCCTAGACTTTTAATCCCCACCCACTTGCCAAAAAAGCCAAAGAAATTAAAGAGACAGTTCCCTGTTACTGAGATATAACAGGTTTGTAAGTATCACCTACCCTGATATATTTTTTTTTACACCATCCATTCCAAAAGACAATGAAAGGGTCATGTGCTGGACAGGATTGTATTGTTCTTATTTACAACTAACAAACCAGCCCGCTTATTCTGACATAGAATTGGCACATATAGTACTAAAATGAATGTACCTAATTTCTACAAATGGTTTGAAATGTCATTTTGCAGGAACCCCAAAGCTTTTCCTAGAGGAAATCAAACCAGGAAGCGTAGAACCTCCCAACCGTCACCTTAACCGTTAGGCCACCAGCATTATACAAGGAATACATTTCATGAGAATGTTTCAACTGGCTCAAGTGGCTGATAGCAGTAGACAAGTGAGAATAATGCTCTGTCAATACTCACTGAGGTGACTTTTCATACGAGGACACTTGTACTTCTTGAACTGGGCCACAGCATTACTGAGCAGGGCAATGATCAGCTCCTTTGCAAAGACATTAGGGGGGAAAACATACTTTTTTCAAGCAATTAACAAAAACACATGCAGGGGCACTGCTTGATCTCTGAACACAGAAAAACTGTTATTTAACAGTTTGCTGTAGAGCTAGAGGCCAGACTCTCATCTGATAATAGCACCTTGTACCTATGACAATTTCCAGGAGCCAAATTCCCTTCGAAACTTATAAAGACTAAAAGGTAACGACCACAAAGAGTTCTATGAAGACGACATAGATCGCGTGCCGAGAAAAGATCTTACATGCGTACATTTATTCCCTGTGGCATATATTAAAACAGCGAATACACTTTTCTCCCACGTGACCAATTAATTTATTTCCCCTCCAGTCGACAAAGGGACTTTTGAGCAAGCTACCAAGGTATCAAAAACTTAAGCCCTTTACCAATCATTGTGGAATTATCTTGAGTATGGATGTTTCATCTCCAGCTGTTATGTATGTTATAGAAACCATACTTCTTACACCATAATAACTGCTATTATTGTGTTTTTAGTAAATTCTCTGTTGCGAGTCTGAGTGTGTGTGGTGTGTGCGTGCTTACAGAGTGTGGCAAGTCCCTTTCCTTGACCTGAAGTGCCTGGATCCCCGTCTTCTCCTTTTCTGTGTCTGGAGGGTCAATGCCTACAGGACAGAAGAATCAGCATCTTTTAATGCAAGCACAATGTCAGCAGTTGAAGCTTCAGAGGTCATTTGAATTGTCAGATCACTGATTTCAAAGTGTGTCTGTACAAAGAGTTGGTGAGTTTGAATATTGAGGTTGTGTTTCTGTGCGTATGTTCTCACTCTGGTGTCCCTGTCTCCAGGCTCTCTGACCGTAGAAGTCAAGCACTCCAGAAGGTATCTCTAGAGGGTCAGAAGTAGGGTAACTCACTCCAGGCTAAAATGAGAGAAGGGAGAGGGAGAGAGAGAGAGAGAGAGAGAGAGAATACATGTAATATTGCAAAAATGTGAACCGTGTGTGTGTGTGTGTGTGTGTGTGTGTGTGTGTGTGTGTGTGTGTGTATGTGTGTACCTGGCAGCAGAGCACCATGGCCAGCTTTTTCCTATCCTGGGCGTAGCAGGCAGCCTGTTGGTAGTAGAAGCCTGGGTTCTGTGTCTGAATGGCTGTCAGGCCTAGCTTGATGGCCTCGTCAAATAGATCACCAAAAGACTGGAACCTTCAATACAAAGTTCCACTTCTGTGATTGAAAAGCCCTGGTAAATGGTAGAATGTCACCCTTAAAGATTTAAGACAGGTTGGTGAGTTAAGGAAAGAGTTGAACAGAGGTCCAGAAAGCTTGGAGAAGTCAGGCTTGACAGGAAAGCTAAAGTTACGGTGCCCAAAGTTTGGACAACTACCCTGGTTCGTG
The DNA here is from genome assembly GCA_017639675.1 of Aplochiton taeniatus. Taxonomy (NCBI): domain Eukaryota; kingdom Metazoa; phylum Chordata; class Actinopteri; order Galaxiiformes; family Galaxiidae; genus Aplochiton; species Aplochiton taeniatus. Next base: position 12,292,498 of record CM030186.1, on the reverse strand, counting down.
TGGGTGTTGACATTGTGTGATATAACCATCACTAGTTCAAAAGCTTGAGACAAAAGGTAAGCTTACTTGCAGCGAATATTATTAGCAAGCATGCAGGAATTGGATAAGGAAAGATATCACAGCGTAAAACAAAACTTGCAACACTTTACCTCAACGGCCGTGCCGAGTACAGAATGGGGTTGCTCTAATAAGTCAAAGCTCACCATTAAGCTTTCTGGAACTTAACATCCAGTAAGGATGGTCAACAGCGGAAAACACTGATGACATATATACTCTCAACACAAGCCCCTTCTGAAATTCGTTTCTATGTTACTCAATTTGGATTACGGCATGATAGTTAAATACCATATCCTTTGTATTTTGAAAAATCTTTGGATATAAATAATAATAATAATAATAATAATAATAATAATAATAATACACTGCTCAAATTCTCTCATTCTGTCACATTCGGCTCGGAGTGTGAATACATCTTTTTTTTTTTACTTGCGTTTCATTATTCTGTCAGTGTTTTCTGCATCACAGAAAACAAAGTCATAACAATGTTTTCCTAAGTGATTGTCACATTTCTGTCACGCATCCAAATAAAACGAATTTTTGTCAAGGCGCAATTTGAGGTTTCTGGATCAAGATACGGACAGAACGTCCACGGCATTTAGTCGAGTACAGTTTCGATTAAGTACAGTGAGAAAAGTTTCTCAAATAGAAATTCTATTACCAAGAGTGTGAGTGTGCACGTCTTACTGTTTGGACATCCATGCGGTATGCTCAAAGGACAGCTCTGCACTGCCGATTTTCTTTTTACACAGATCAATGTGCTTCCTGAACTGAGCGATAGCATCCAGAGGCGTGTTGTGTTGGAAACACAGCCGACAGATCTGAACACGGAAAGTTACAGTTGTAAATGTTTTATTAGTAAATGTGTTTGTTTGATTGACAGACACAGGCGGACCGACAAACACACAAACCTTGTAGTTAATAAATCCAGCCATGGTCTTTATTTCTAGCATGTTGGTCTCATGGGCTCTGAGCTCATGTGCCAGGCTATAGGCTGTCCTGTAGTATCTGAAAGAAAAAGAAAACAAACACACACATCAAGGTCATAACATAAAAAATGCGAAAGACAGCATTAGCCAATAACCTCTGGTGCTGACAGTAAACACCTACTAGCTGAACAGCCCACTGCAGGACTTTGTGTTGACCTATTTTTTGTTGTTTCATTCCTCCATCCTTCATCAAATGTATCATTCTCCTATTATCTCTGGCAGCGAGTGTCCTGCTAACATGACAGTGGAGGTGTTGCTGTCTCCACAAATCAGGTTCTAAATCACCACGTCCGAGATTACAATCCCAGCTACGAAACATTTGAGTGTGGCCTATGAGCGATATTGAGTTGCTTCTTCTGATTTTGTATGTAAGCTCTGCCATGAAGACGTGTCTGTTGGTTCTGGCTGTATTATTTACAAGTCAAGATCCTCAGACTCCGTGAAGATATACAGGGTAGGAATGACCTAATCACCTAGCTTCATGTCATTTGATTTACCACCCCAGAATTCTTTCTAGAGGAGAATGTCCTTTTGTAATAATGCTCGAGCATAAGATCACAATGGTATAAAGCTGTCTGCAATAATATTTGTGTATTAGACTATGCACCGATCAGCCACAACATTAAACCCCCCCTGCCTAATATTGTGTAGGTCCCCTTTATGCTGCCAAAACAGAGATCCATCCAGGCATAGACTCCACAAGACCTCTGAAGGTGTCCAGTGGTATTAGTCACCAAGACGTTAGCAGCAGAAGTTGCAAGGTGGGGCCTGTATGGATCTCACACGTTGTTCCAGCACATCCCACAGATGCTTGATAGAATTGATATATGGGGAATTTTGAGGCCAACTCAACACATTGAACTCTTCTCAAGTTCCTCAAACTACTCTTGAACAATTCTTGCAGTGTGGTAGGGTGCATTATCCTGCCACAAGGGAATCCCGTTGCCAATAAGGTGTACTTGGGTCTGCAACAATGTTTAGGTAGCTTGTAACGCATCAAAATAACATCCACATGAATGCCAGGAACCAAGGTTTCCCAGCAGAACATTGCCCAGAGCATCACACTGCCTCCGCCAGCTTGCCTTCTTCCCAGAGTGCATCTTGGTGCCATCTCTTCCCCAGGTAGTAGCCGCACCCAGCCATCCACACGATGACTTAAAAGAAAACGTGATTCATCAGACTAGGCCACCTTTTTCCATTGCCCCATGGTTCCGTTCTGACACTGCTCACATGCCCATTGCGTCAAGCTACACTAGAGGCCATATTTTATATTTTACTTGCTACCCTTTCAATTGTCGTTTATTATTATTACACGCTTTCGGTGGTGGATAGGGGTTAGCTTGGGCACTCTGACCGGTCTGCAGCTACCCAGCCCCATACACAACAAGCTGCCATGGCCTGTGTCTTCTGACACCTTTCTGTCATAGCCAGCATTAACTTTTTCAGCAATTTGTGTACAGTTGCTCTTTCGTGGGATCGAACCAGACGGGCTAGCCTTCGCTCTCCAGTGGGGAGTCTCCACATGTATCAATGACACTGTTGCCTGTTCACCGGTTGTCCTTCATTAGACCACTTTTGGTAGGTACTACCCACTGCATACAGGGAACACCCTATAAGCCCTGTCATTTTGGAGATCCCCTGACCCTGTTGTCACAATTTGGGCCTTGTCAAACTCGCTCAGATCCTTACGCATATTTTTACTGCTTCCAACACATCAACGCTAAGAATTGACTGTTCACTTGCTGCCTAACATATCACACACCTTTCCAGGTGGCATTGTAATGAGATGATCAATGTTATTCATTTAATCTGTTAGCGGTTTTAATGTTATGGCTGATCAGTGTACCTTTGTCAAATGACTTTTTGTGTTTTTATTTCTAAACTAGCCATAGATCAACCAGACCAATTAATTATATACTCAAGTGAGATGAAAAGCGTGCTTCTGCAGAAGCTGATACTGTTCCCTCCTCATCTTGAAATAACTAGTAGTAAGCGGTAGGTCTATTCATTTGTATCCCGGGTGCTCTAAATCCTTCTATCAGGGACAGTTAAAAATTATCTATTAGATTTGTATTAGCATATTGCAGAATGAAGTAGGGGGATGAGCATAATAGTAGAACAGACAATCACAGTACATTTGGAAATATATAATAAATATGTTCAAAACCACTTGCATTGCATTACATTACAAGTATTCGTTGAAACAAACTATTTTTATTTCCAGGAATGTCTCCTGTGATGGGAAAAATGTAATTTAGCCTTAACTATGAAATGTTACTCTGTGTTTTTCCTATGAGTTCAAACAAAGTTCCCTTTGTAGTTAGATTGAACCCTTGGGGTTAATCTTTTCACCTAACAGTCATCACAAGTAACTTAGTGACTTATAGGTTTGTGTATTCTTCCTGTTTAGGTGTAAACAAGATGTCAGACTTGAGGACCGGTCAGCCAGATGGCATTGTTTATTGCCCTGTGTAAAAGAACTCTTTGATCTAGGAAGGTTCGAGAGATAAGAGATGCTGACTGCAATTGCACTAAATCAACATTCCTAAGGAAACGTGTATATAAGGGACGTTAGGGGGATTGTGATTTTGTGCGCACCAGTTATACATCCTCATTTTTGTATGACTTTAGACTGCAGTTAGGGGTTTCTTTTTATCTGATCAGTTTTATTTTGTTACTTTGTAGTTGATATATTGTATAGCAACTCTGTTACCTTTTTTACTCATCTCCATTAAAACCACTAAAAGCAAGCGGGCGATATTTCTCAAAGTATTTAATTATTTCGATCTCACTGGAGTGCGGAGACATAAAAAATCCGCAACACTCCATACCCACCAAGCTTGTTAATTGTAATATTATTGAACACCATGTACCATAGCAAAATTACAGTCAAGCCAGAGTTCTTACTTGAGAGCATTCTGTGTGTCCTGTTTGAGCTCGCTGAAGAACGCAATCTTGAACTGATGTCTGACAAATAGCAGCTACAACAGCAATGGGAGACGGAAAGAAAAGATTGACCATTTAGGCAAAGACCAAACCATAGGCATTTGAAAGCTCCTCAAGGTGTTGGTGCTTCTAAAAGGTACTCAGAGCATTGGGTCTTACTTTTGTGATCCACAAAGGGAAACATGTCTAACTTTCTTATGAAAAAAAACTCAGTTTGTTATAAATAATCCATAATAGCTTTCAATTTAGATAAATCTTTGGTATGGACACAGCCTTATGCGACAAGTTCAATCTGGAACAGTGTCTGCGTGTGTGTGTGTGGGCACCCTAACCTGATGAGTGGTTTTGTTGAGGAACTCCCTGTGAGATTTAACCCTACGGATCTCTGTGTAGTAGTAGGTTTGAGCATGCTCATAGAAGGCATTCTCCAACCTGGAAAAAGGACAATATACAGACACATAGGCAAACATAAACATTTGATAAACAAGGAAGAATACCTCTTAATAGAAGAAATGTGTATGTTTGTAAACAAAGGCCATAGCAACACTTCCGGGTGGCAGAAGTAACAATTTTGAGAGAGAGAAGATGCTTAGATCTGTTGCGTTTGGGAATGGACAAAAATATCTGCGATTTTTACAGATTCCTTCTCGGAATTTAAGCAATTTCAAAAGCCCAAAGGCAACAAGGTTGAAAGCACTTGGTGACATTATGTGCTAGCTTAACATAACATTAAGCATTATGAAGTGGCCAACATTAACGTTTTATGCAAGTTAAACGCTTAGCTTAATGTTACCTAAGGGAGTAACGTTACATAAAACATCCTGAAACACCTATATTTTCATCCTGATAGACCCGTTATTGGCACGATTCCCATCTGGCAAGTAAATTACCTTTGAATTAAAGAATTCTGCGTATAAATCATTGCGGTTATATTATAAATTTAAAAAAAAGAAGTAATAATAAGAAGTAATAAGAGCAAAGGGTCCAATGACTCATCACGTTATATACAAATTAGCAAAAGATTTTGGTGCGTAAAATCGGGGATTCACTGTACATATAATAAAATGAAATTATAAAGAAAAAGCAACAAAGGGTTAGGCTTGCTACCTGATTATGTAGCCAACGAGGTGGTCGGTGTGCGGCAGGACAAACAGAGACTTGCCGGACAGATCGCATGAGTTGCATAGAGCAGCTGCTCTCTCTGATGCAACCAGGTCCTCTCCTGGACGGACACAGACACACAGATTATTCAGAGCTTGATTAACAGTCATTCAACACACTCATTTTGTGTGTGTGTGCGTGCGTATATATATATATATATATATATATATATATATATATATATATATATATATATATATATATATATATATATATATATATATATATATATATATATATATATATATATATATATATATATATATATATATATATATAGTGGGGCCAAAAAGTATTTAGTCAGCCACTGATTGTGCAAGTTCTCCTACTTAGAAAGATGAGAGAGGTCTGTAATTTTCATCATAGGTACACTTCAAATATGAGAGACAAAAATGAGAAAAAAAATCCATGAAATCACATTGTAGGATTTTTAAAGAATTTATTTGTAAATGATGGTGGAAAATAAGTATTTGGTCAATAACAAAAGTTCAACTCAATACTTTGTAACATAACCTTTGTTGGCAATGACAGAGGTCAAACGTTTCCTGTAAGTCTTCACCAGGTTTGCACACACTGTAGCTGGTATTTTGGCCCATTCCTCCATGCAGATCTCCTCTAGAGCAGTCATGTTTTGGGGCTGTCGCCGGGCAACACGGACTTTCAACTCCCTCCACAAATTTTCTATGGGGTTGAGGTGTGGAGACTGGCTAGGCCACTCCAGGACCTTGAAATGCTTTTTACGGAGCCACTCCTTCGTTGCCCGAGCGGTGTGTTTGGGATCATTGTCATGCTGGAAGACCCAGCCACGTTCCATCTTCAATGCTCTCAGTGATGGAAGGAGGTTTTGGCTTAAAATCTCACCATACATGGCCCCGTTCATTCTTCCCTTAACACGGATCGGTCGTCCTGTCCCCTTTGCAGTAAAACAGCCCCAAAGCATGACGTTTCTACCCCCATGCTTCACAGTAGGTATGGTGTTCTTGGGATGCAACTCAGCATTCTTCTTCCTCCAAACACGACGAGTTGAGTTTTTACCAAAAAGTTCTATTTTGGTTTCATCTGACCACATGATATTCTCCCAATCCTCTTCTGGATCATCCATATGCTCTCTGGCAAACTTCAGACGGGCCTGGACATGTACTGGCTTAAGCAGGGGGACACGCCTAGCACTGCAGGATTTGAGTCCCTCTCGGCGTAGTGTGTTACTGATGGTAGCCTTTGTTACTTTGGTCCCAGCTCTCTGCAGGTCATTCATCAGGTCCCTCCGTGTAGTTCTGGGATTTTTGCTCACCGTTCTCATGATCATTTTGACCCCACGGGATGAGATCTTGCGTGGGGCCCCAGATCGAGGGAGATTATCAATGGTCTTGTATGTATTCCATTTTCTTACAATTGCTCCCACAGTTCATCTATTCACACCAACCTGCTTGCCTATTGCAGATTCACTCTTCCCAGCCTGGTGCAGGTCTACAATTTTCTTCCTGGTGTCCTTCGACAGCTCTTTGGTCTTGGCCATGGTTGAGTTTGGAGTCTGACTGTTTGAGGTTTTGGACAGGTGTCTTTTATACAGATAACGAGGTCAAACAGGTTCCATTAATACAGGTAACGAGTGGAGGACAGAAGAGCTTCTTAAAGAAGAAGTTACAGGTCTGTGAGAGCCAGAAATCTTGCTTGTTTGTGGGTGACCAAATACTTATTTTCCACCATAATTTACAAATAAATTCTTTAAAAATCTTAATGTGATTTCCTGGATTTTTTTTCTAATTTTTGTCTCTCATAGTTGAAGTGTACCTATGATGAAAATTACAGACCTCTCTCATCTTTCTAAGTAGGAGAACTTGCACAATCAGTGGCTGACTAAATACTTTTTGGCCCCACTGTGTATATATATATATATATATATATATATATATATATATATATATATATATATATATATATATATATATATATATAGAGTCGACCACAATTTCCAACCCGATTTACTGATATCTTTCCCATAGATCTAAATGCAGGTGTCACTTTAGTTACTGCTCCTAATCAAACACTAGCCAGTTGAGCAGTCTTTGTGACTGAAGTTCCTGCCATCTGTGCCCCAACAATGAACCCTCTTTCAAAGTCTCAGATCTTTTCCTCTTGCCATATTGATACAAAATCACAATCAACTGGGCATGCTCAGCTTTTCTATACATGCCACAAAACATGATTGGATGTTAAGTAATTGATTATTCCATCCAGTGCACCTGTGTGGAAGCATTTGTTAGGTTTCTCCACTCATTTATTTAGGTTTTATCTTTAATGTGTCACCCGTCTGTCGATAAAGAATATTGTCCGATATAAAGGCATCGGACATTTTTTACTCCCTAATATCGGTATCGGCACCAAAAACCAGGATAGGTCGGGCACTAGTAAATACCTGGCGGCAAAGGGGTTTTCTTCTGGATCAGAACCACAGCCACCTTGGTGTTCCTTCCCTGCAGACTGGCCCTAAAGAACATACACAGTATACAAAACTGAAGTAGGCTTGTTGATCCATCTTCCACAACCATTACAATCTGTCACACCAGTTGGCAATCCCTCTCTTGCAGTCAGTCTGCTTTTTTTGAAGAAGATGGTGAATCTTATGGAATTACTTTATATTTGAATGGCAACAGAAATGTTTTGAAATAATGTGGTCACTCGCTACAACATTGGAACTGAACCTTTTTTTGGAAGACATGGTTTTTTTTTTATATTGATAAAAGACCAATCAGAAACACCTATGGTTTTGGCCCTCAAAAGGCATTTCTCTGAGTTATGTAGACATTTTATAATGCAGTTTTTGGCTGATAGTCAGCACTTTACAATGCATTTTTCCAGACTGCTCTGCCATATGTACTGTCAGCTAGGCCTATTTACACTTGGCGTCAAATCAAATATAATTAAGTTTGAATGATTGAAGTAATATTAAATAAGTTTAATAAGACTATTTCCGTTTAGCTTTTACTTCATACATTGATTTAACTATAATTGGACACATATACAATTAAACTGCTAAAACAGCAAGAGAGGTTCAGCGATTAAAAGTGATCCAGGGAGGTTGGCTACATTACCATGGGCCATGGGATACCAAATAATAATTTTGTAATAATAAATAATCTTTCTTCATGAAGCAAAACATTATTTGAGATTTTTGGGAATGACTTAAAAAACAAACACTACCATACCTGACAATCTCGACTTTGGTGGCACACTCAGATTGTTTTTCTTTCCACTGGAGGTCGTCCCAGTCAAGCTCGTAGAACAGAACGACAAGGGCTGGCACAAGATTTAGGTGCTTATTCATCCATCCTGTCTTCAGCACACCTTTCGGGATATACCACTCATACGAAGTACGCTTAAAAAGTACAGGGGCACAATAAGTAGCAATTTTTAACAGAGCTTTGTCTTCCGAATCCCCTAAGCTTTTCTTCTTCAAACCACAAGATCTTTAAGATGGTATTTGCTCACCAGCCCTCAATTTTTTTAAAATGCAGATCTGGGCCCGCCAATTCAGCAGTTTCTTCTGCTGTGCTAAATTTTAAAGGTTTATTATGTAGGTAGAGTTATATCAGCCTCAAAAACCTTATTTTGCACCACTTGTGCTATTCAACGTTACCATACGCTATATTTATGTTTGTATTCTCTTCTCAAGCGCTAGTTGGGATCATCATATAATCAAAAGGTTTTATTTATGTTCAAATATATAACCTTTACTTTAACACTAGAACGACCATGGCAGTCATTCTGACCGTTTTGAAACTTTGTTGAAATAAAACCCATGCAGCTGTATGACCCTGACTTTTCCTAAATCTGTGCATATTGTGTTCTAACATTGTTACTTTATTAAAATTACAAAACATTAAAAAGTTATAAGTATTTCTTCCTTGAATGACCATAACCGTCAGATTGACCGTATGCATTATAGACGTGTCATATCAGTGTCCGATGTTTTTTTCCCACGATTGGAGTAGCGTCACCGTTGCCAAGCAACGGCTTTATTTGTTTACGAAGCTGAACCCCAGATAGTTATCAGCTAAAAAATACAAAAAAGAACAGTAGCCTAATAAAATCAGAGCGAAATGTCAAGACGTCTAATGACTGGCAAGGAGGCTTTGGCCTTGCTTCAGAGCCTTGATGAGGCTGAGTCTGATGGAGGAGCAGGTTCGGATAGCGACGTCTCCTGGTCTATTGAAAGTGCATCTGAGACGGACTCAGAGAGTGATTCAGAGATAATCCCACTTCGGAAAAAAAGCCGGCTGGACAATTCCAATTCTGCTGTCATTCCATTTACTAATCCAGGTAACGTTAACGTTTCAGTTAGCTACGTTATAGGTGTAAGGATCCTTATAGGCGATATTGTGTGTTACTTAGACTATAGGCCTAGCAAATATTAGCCCTTAGTAAGATTGATATTTCATGGCCTAAAATATAGTAGTAATTAGGCTGTAATTTTTACCGACAGTGCAATATCCTGAATTATCAGCTGTGCTTGCTGTGCCAGCTGTGCCAAACACGAGAGCACTCAGCCCACCACTGCCAGTGCAGGTGGCACAAGGTGGCAAGATGGCACAATTTGGACTGTTGCACAGACGGGTGAAAATAGAGGAAGGCGTCAAAGGTCAAACGTTATAACAGAAGCTGCAGGCCCCACAGCGCACGCCAAGCGCAACATTGAAGATGCTCTCACCGCTTTTCTGTGCTTGGTGGATGATGGTATGTTGAAACATATCAGGGAATGCACTGTTGATGAGGCACACAGAGTCAAAGAGGAATGCTCATGGGACATGACAGTCGGTGAACTAAAGGCCTTCATTGCTCTCATCTACATTCGTGGTGCGCTCGGTGGAAAAAGCATGGACTTGGCGAGCTTTTGGTCGGCCGACTGGGGCAATGCATTTTTCAAGGAAACCATGTCCCGAAACAGGTTCAAGGAAATAATGCAATTTTTGCGTTTCGACAAGAAGGAGACAAGACGCACACGCCTGCGGGAGAACAAGTTTGCTCTGGCGGCCGAGGTTTGAACAGCATTGCTTGCTACAAACCCGGTGCTGATATAACTGTTGATGAGCAGCTCTTCCCAACAAAAGCTCGGTGCAGCTTCACCCAGTATATCGCAAGCAAACCCGATAAATTCGGCATAAAGTTCTGGCTCGCTGCTGATGTGGAGACCAAATATATGGTGAATGGTGCACCTTATCTGGGCAAAGATGAGACGCGGAGGCCAAGTCAGCGACTAGGAGACAGTGTGGTGCTAAAAATGGTGAACCCTTACCTGGGAAAAGGGAGGAACATCACCACTGACAATTTCTTTACTTCCATGGTACTAGCCATGGCACTACAGGCTAAGAAAACCAGCCTGGTTGGCACTGTAAACAAGAGTAGACGAGAGCTCCCCCCATGCGTAAAGGAGCAAAGGGCGCTGTTCAACACAGATGTGCTAAGACATGACAATGCTACGCTGACCGTTTATCAATGCAAAGCAAAGAAAAACGTCTGTATTCTCAGCACGGTACACACATTTGTTGCCATCACATGTGGCCCAAAGGCTAAACCAGAAACGATCACCTACTACAACAGAACCAAGTTCGGAGTAGATGTGCTCGATCAAATGGCAAGGAAATACTCGGTAAAAGCACCCACGCGTAGATGGCCAGTGGCTGTATTTTACAATATCCTTGACATGGCTGCAATAAATGCGTCCATACTGTTCAGGAAATGTACAACTGAGAGGATGTCACGGAGGAACTTCATTATGCAACTCGCAAAGGATCTTCGCTCCGACCACATGAAAGCAAAGGCCACGCAAATGATGGTGCGAGAGCCAGGGCGCACACACGAACAGCAGCAGATGGAGAGGAGAAGGCAGTGCCAAGTGCGGCGACACTGCACGAAAAACAAAACAAAGGACACTTGTAGCAAATGTCACAAGGTAGTGTGTGGGAGCGGCACATGGAAGGTAGACATTACCTGTGTTGACTGTGAGTAATTGAGCCACTAACGTATGTGAAATTGATGCACAGTGTTTGCCCCCCAAACCACCCGATGCCTTATTCAATTGAGCCAACATAGAGGAAGATATTCTCATAAATGTACAACTTGATTATTGTTCTAATTTTACAGCATGATATTTTTGCTGACTTATACACTTATGTATTTCCATCAGAAATCAGTTTGTTTTCCAAAAGTTTCGCGAATTATCATTATTTTCCTCTGACGGTCAGATTGACCGTTATGGCCATTTTGGTGGAATTTACGTTTTATACGTGTTTATAAACGGTTTTGACTATGCATTGAAATTCATTATGGTTATTTGTTATTTGTTATTGTATCATAAGATCCATGGAAATATTAAGTTGTTTTTATTTTACAAAGAAAATTAAATATTAATCTAATAAATGAATTTGTTCCAAAATGAGGTTCGTGTTTGTCGGTTGACTAATACATTTTCATATTCATTCAAATAAAAATTTCGTGTCCTGATGTTTATTATTACCTATCTGAACATTACAGATCCATTTATTCTTTTATTTTATATTGGTTATTTAAATTATATGCAAATAATGTACGAACAGTCAAAATGACCGTCATGGTCTTTCTAGTAGTAATGGAATTTCGGTCTTGCAAGTGTTAAAAAGGGAGACCACGGCTAATCTCAGGAGTCTTTAGGCCTAGCAAATCACTTGTGCTCTTCTGTTGAAAAGGTTTGTGTTCCAGATAATTTTGTGTAAAAACAACCCTCTCACCCCCTTTTCTTTCAACAACTTACTTCGCAATATCAATTCAATTCAACTCACCTTAGTGCGACACTTGGGGTATTCATGGTCGCCTGGCAGAACTTTGAAAGAGATAGGCACCCGGTCTGCGCGTCGGTTTACACAAAATGCATCCCAAATGGCACGGTGGACTGCGTTGTAAGTCACGTCCAGGCCCGTGAGAGCCACAAAGGCCATGGGACGACAACATAGCTCTGGTGGGATCTCCCACTGGGAACCACTCATCGTGAATCCGTTCGGTGTGAAATTACCTAGGAAGGAACATATGCAAAGTTTGAAGTGCTCTCTCTAACCAGGCGACTTTCCAATGGTGCCTCTATAATTATCAACTACAAACCCATTTCAAACCACCCTTCATAAGTAAAACAATGACTCCAGCCAGGTCTCAATCCTGGTGTTATTGGATCTTAGTGATGCTTTTGATACGGTTGAAAATCAAATAGGTCTACTTCTAGAAAGATTGAAAAAGGGGGTTGGACTGTCCAGAACGGACTTAAACTGCCTTACATTGTATCTACAAAACAAACTACTTTGTATCCATTGGCAACGATGTATCTCAGCGAAATAACATGACATGCAGTGGCAGAGCCCCCCCAATCAAGGGTCAATTTTGGGACCTTCTCTATTCAACCTCAAACGTTATGCTCCCAGAAGGCAAAATTGTATAAAACAGCATTAGAGCCTGCAACAATTATGCAGACGACAATGAAGTACCCCAAAATGGTGATTGTACAATATAGTAAATGACTTGATGGACCAGAATTTCCTTCAGCTTAATCAAGACAAAACTGAGCTACCGGTAATTGTGTTTGGTGCAAAGGAAGAAATGGTTAGAGTTCATACGCACTGACAGTTTGTTTCAACTGGAACAATTTAAAGTTTAATTGGAGGGTCGGTAAACATGACCATTTTACATAGTTCCTACGTTTTAAAGAGCATTCGGTTGTGTTAGCAAATTACAACTTCTAACGAGATGACTGCTCAATCACAATAATACCAAGTGAGATCACACTGCATAAGGCTTTCCTGTTTCTAAGAATGAAACGTTGGAACGGGGTTGAGTGACTTGCCTTTAAGAGTCCAGGAAGTAGGAACGTTAGTTGGCTAGTAAAGCTGGCTAACATGCTAATGGGAACTGTCAACATTGTAATTGGAAATTATACTGGCGCCCCTTATAGACATCGTAGTTAGCAAATTGTAGTATTCATTGTTTACTCCTAGTTAAAAGTTACGTTGCCATTCAAATTAAAACTAAAAGAATCCTGGCAAGCCAATACTCGGTCAGAGTAACGTTATGTTAGCTAATGCCACTTACCTTAGCTAACATTAGCTAGCAGTGTAGCTACGCGGCTATCACCGCAGGATTTTACTTTACTAGCCTACGTGAATTAACGCCCAAGTATTCTTTCTTCTTCCTTTCATTTGATTCAGTGGAGGACTTGACGCGCGAATGAATTGCTGCCCTCCATAGGTTGGTACACAAACAAGTATGTTAAAGCAATAGTTCAACTTTTGGGGAAATTAGCTATGTTCCCACTTACTCCTTGTCAGACGAGATGATCAATATCAATGTTATGATTGTATGTCCAATAATGAGTTATTTAGGTAAGTAGGTAGGTGAATGTAGCCTAGCTTTGCAACAATGGCTGTAAGCATTTGGTCACTGCTAGCATGGCTCCGTCACAAGTGACACTTGAAGTGTACAGATATGGCTTGGACCTAGTTGCAAGGCTACCTACCTGAAACAAGGTAAAACTTGACCGAGGTGCAAAATAGGTCTGACCGTGTATCTGTTTAACAACTTCTCGCTTTATTTTCATTCATAATATGTTGCAACAAAAACTGATAAAGAAAAGTCCATGTAAAAATATATATCACTTTCATAACAGTGCTATAGCTTATTGCGCGAACCAAACACCCCCCGTGCCCCATTAAAGCTATGAACCTGGCATCTCAAAATACTACGCTGGTAGCCGTCTAGTAAACCTTATAGAAAATTGTGTTAGTGCTATACAAGAACAACTTGGCTAGGTAAGGTTACCTAGCCGATTTATACAAACAAAAAATATTTCCTAACGTTAGCTTACAGACTGAGACAAATTTAGGAGGAGCTGCTAGTCAACGTTACATAACATCTACAGCCTCACACATCTAAATGTTTGTTATTCAACATGACATATTATATTAGCTTGCTAGCTACTTACTAGTACTTACTTGTATCTGCCTCCTTGGCCCAGCAGGTCTTGGCTTTCTCTTCCAGATCAACTTCGATACTCTAAAATAAGTAAACAGGCTTCCCCTCTGTCAAATGCACAGCAAAACCTTTCTGTCCATATTCTTGTCTGGATGGTGTCATAAAAATCCTATAATCCCTAGCAGCTGAGACAATAATTTAACGTTTCTTTGAAAACTTTGCTAGGGTGTGGTTAATAATTTAAAAATATGTTTTATGTGCAATGTGTTTAATCTATGCGGCGAAAGAAAGAAAACAATAAACCTAGTAAATCCTAGTATATCGTTTTAACAGTATAGTATTTTGAAATAATGTATTCACTTCAATGGTAAAAATGATAAAGTAGCCGGTGTCGTTATTTTGAAGTAGTGTTTCGTAAAAACTTTGCGGTTATAACCATATAGGCTATTATGTAAAAACAATATAACTTTTGGCAATATCACTAGTCCCAATAAAAACAGGAAGGCCATTCATAACAGTCTTTGTCTGTTGCCTCGAATAGCAAATAGAGCTTTGAGACAGGCCTTTCTAGTATACTAGTTTTTGTTTAAAACCATACAGTACATTGGCGTCAAGTTTAGCTTCCAAACCCTTCTCAGCATGAGCCTCTGGGGGCGGTAGTATCTGCAATGATGACAATGCAGGAGTGAGGCTTCAGAATTCCACCATTTCCAAAAAAGACGAGCCATATTCTGAAACTGTTTCCACCTCCTTCTGGTGTGCAGATTTACTTGCTCGAACAATCCAGGAGGAAAAACTGGCTTTCCTTTTAACAGCAGGATGTGGTTAGGTTTGAGGGCCTCCAGATCATTTGGCTCATCTGAAACTGTTGTGATGGGTCTGCTGTTCAAGATTGCTATTACCTCAAAGAGGACAGTTTGCTAACCTTCCTCATCAAATGTCTGTTGATGTAGAACAGAACTGAGCACCTTTCTCACCATGCGTATAAGAAATTCCATCCCACTCCATCTAGCTACAGAGCACCTTGGATTTTGGAAGCCAGACAATCTTGTCAATTATCTGTTGGCTTCAACAAAATGCTAGACACTTGCCCCCTTTTGCAGATTAATCTTCTTATGTAATTTATACAGGGATCTGTATCGAGGCTGTATGCTACCTCAAAAAGTACAGCCTTGCTAGTCAAACAGGTGAAGATCACACCATATCTTTTAAAGGACTTCCTCCTCATTCAACGTTGATGGGACCAACGTGGTCTACCCCCACATTGTTAAAGGGTGCTTTGTCAGGACAGTCTCACAAATATTTCCTCTTTGAAGTTTGCATAAGACACACTGCAATAGGATTTTCCCTGCTGCAGAATTGGCCTTGGTAATTCAAATAATTTCTCCATAGCATGTCATTTTGCCCTTGTTGTTGATGAATGTGGTGAAGAATGAGTATGGAAACATGAAGATTCTTGGACAAGATAACAGGGTGTTTAGTTTCCTCAGGCATTGATCTATCCAAACAGTCACCGACTCTCAGCACTCTATCTACCAATATTGTACAACATTTTTACAGCTGAATATTCCTCTTGACACTTGCAGCACCAGTTTCCAAGAAGGCAAATTCATCTTTGCGTGAATGGGCGCTGGCATGTTAGCACATTTTCCCCACTACCTCGTACACAACTCCTACAGAATCAACTTGGCTGATAGAGTGAAAGATGCCAGAAATCCTAAGGGATCATATAGTGAACTGACCACTGATAATATGCCTCTCCTTGTCTGTGGCCGTTCATTCATGGTGGTCCTAAACTTGAACTTGACCGTCTCAACTCGCCACTGCAGTACTGTCCTCTCCAATGGAAGAGTTTCCTCATCCAAATCCAGCTCTCTGCTTTTCTTAGTTCTTGATTTCCTGTGAAAATGATATTAAAACTAATCAACTGTTGCTTCTCGACTTCAATCCCCTTTTACGGCAGAGCGCAGTTAGGTCAATGGTGGGTTGTTTGAACAGGCAAGTGAGGCAAAGTCTCACAGGGAAAATCAAATGATTATTTGGACAGTTAAGAATATATGCTAAGTCCACAAGATACGCTTGTAGTAAAAAAAAAAAACAGGACTCGTCGTGAAAGTATAGCCACTAAATGCAGAGCGTGAAGTGAGGCCGAAAACCCCAGCAGCGCAGATAGAGCCGGCTGTCTGTGTTTCATTGGTTACCTGTAAGTTTTAGAATCCATTTTTCCTTGTTTATTCCTTGTGTTTAAAGCCTTAAATGATCTGGCTCCTGCCTATATCTCATATCTACAAACTCCTTATAAACCTAATCGCTGCCTGCTGAGATCCTCCAGTAGGGCCCTACTAATGGTTCCAAAATTCCGACTCCTCAATAAAGGTTACCGGATCTCAGGCAGGCCAACTCAGTCTCCTCTTTGAAATCCCTTCTTAAAAGTTATACGTTATAAGTTTTATCTCATGTCTTTCTCTTAACTGACGGCATTTCATGTATTATTTAAATATCCTATTTTGATTATGTCTATGGGCAGTGGTATCAATGCCCATCTCTGATCATTTTGTGAGATTCGCACCCTGTTGAAGTTGGCAGTTGAGTGGCGTCCCCTTGATCACTGCTCCACAGTCAAACACGACTTTTAGCTTTCCTTTACTAGGGTAATATACTCCGTTATGTGTGATATACTAGACCTAACTTCGATTAAATTGGTCCTCTGACACAATCTCACCAATTACATCACAGAGAAAAGATGCGTATTCTTCTCAAAACCTTTAATTCTTTCCAAACTGCCTCTTCAGGCTCATGAGGCGTTGTTAATACAATGCAGCGGATGTTTGGTAGGATGGGATTTTCATTCCTGAAAGATCAGGCGAAGGAGTAACAACCGTATTTCAACAGTGAGGAGCTGCGCACGATAATCATGAACTCAATGTCCTCTCTTGACATTTCAGCCTGTTCTTCTGTGGTCTTCTCAGTAAAGTCACTGTTATACTGTGAGGCTAAAGAGTTATTTCCCTTCACGCAATAATCCACCGTTTCAGGATTGTAGGCAGTTGCATCAGAATTGAGCTTCCTGGTGGTTTGAGCATGGGCCTTTTCAAAATAAGATTGCATTCCATCTGACTCTCTGCATCCATTCCGTGATGAATTGACCTCAAACACAGACACGTTTCGACCACAGGAACTTTACCCAGGAACTACGAACCTTTGGAGGAACTCAAAGACATTTTTTCACCCGCAGAAAGTCCGTGCTCGGGACGTAGTTCTTTTCGGAAGTACAGGAACTTAGGGGGTGGGGCTTGCAGCGCTGAATATTTCTGATTGGTTGAGTACTCGGATCATTTCATTTTAGCCACCATTTTTAAAAAGCTACTTTGCATAATCTTCGCAGGTCTTTAGACTGTGATGAAAATGCAGACAACCAAGGGCTGAAGGAACCTTTTAGTTCCTTGAAAAATAGATCCCGGGACAAAAAGTTCCGGGTACTTCAAGTTGAAACGCGCCTAATTGATGTTGGCATTGGCTGCTGCCACCTTATTGTCCAATGCTAGTCATTCCTTTTGTCTCTTCAATTGTGACTCTGTCAGATTTTTTTTCTTTAAAGTTGTGACATGCTCCAGAAGAGCTGCCTTCTCAGTTTTATTTGATGCACCACAGGATGTTGTAGAAACTCGTGATAATTGGGAGGGGGCTTTAGATCACTTGATTTAAAGCGTGAGACATTAGAAATACTGGCGTCTGGTCTGATTTCCTGAGTCTGACACTCAGGTTATAAGGATGTTCTTTGGTATTGGGTTGTGCATATGTGTAGGGTAACCAGACTCCTAAATGCAGACCCCCTCTGCTCTGATCAAAGGAGAATCAGGTGTCATAAAAGTGACTTCTTTAAGCCAAAAGGATAGGTGCGATACTCTCCAGGCCAAGAGACGGAAACAGCTATCTCAAATCAGATAACCCATGGCCTGGTCCTTGCCTCCTAGAAAGGGAGACCGGTGTAATACACATCTTCCAAGGAGGGAGGTTTCAAACCAATTCCAACCAAAGAACAATGGATTACCAAGGGGGGAGGATTGCAACACCTTTCCCCAACCAAGGAGAAAAGCATTGGGAACACTCTTTTGTTCATATGCAACTCACAACTGATTCTTATAAGGATTAAGAGACTGTTGCCAAAGAACACTGAACACAGAAGATTAGGACACTGACAATAAGGATAATTTATGTATAAAAGTATGTTTGTAAACTGCATGCCTAATTTTTTATTGTTTTAGAATGTAGCTATTTTCCCAACTAATATAAGCATGTTTGGTATGGAAACATTCACAACAAGGAGCCACAAGCTTTACGAAACTTTATAGAACATTTAACACCTCTGTACCCCCCTGGAAGCTAAACCAGTCCTGGTCACTCAAACAAGGACATCATCTCAAGAGACACCCCATCTCAACCGAGTCCAAAAACTCTTGACAGAAGATGCTCTCTCGCTCTCTTGGGCTTTTTAGCTCTGTGGCTTTTGTTTTACCTTTGATGGAGGGAGGCCACCCTCCATTCTAAAGGTCCAAATAATGGCGCAAACTCTTAACCACATGGTCTGAATTCCTACCAACCTCACGAACAATGGAACTCTACCCACAAGGCCTTTTTCCTACCTACCAGGCCTAACCAGCATCAAACTTTGGATTATAACGACCGCTGCAACCTCTGACCTAGTAACGTAACTCTTTCTCATGCATTTGCATTTGATGCAGAATAACTTTATCAAAGGCAGTGTGATTTAATACAGGTTGTTAGCTTTTTATGAACTGCTTGCCACATGCATGATGGTGTGTAGAGAAAAGATTCATACCCCAGTTTACCCTACAATACCATTATCATTCATCCATCAGTTAATCACTGTACTGTATATTCCTGTAAATATCTTGCTTAGACTAGT
Source organism: Aplochiton taeniatus (assembly GCA_017639675.1). Taxonomy (NCBI): domain Eukaryota; kingdom Metazoa; phylum Chordata; class Actinopteri; order Galaxiiformes; family Galaxiidae; genus Aplochiton; species Aplochiton taeniatus. Next base: position 12,273,430 of record CM030186.1, on the reverse strand, counting down.
AATAAAGATTATTGTTTAGCTTTGTTTCCCGTCTGCATGCAGCCATTCACATAACTTTAGGATTCACTACACACACAGAGATAAGAGACTGATATGTTTGACTTTGGTATTCTTTTAAGATAATGATAAAGTTAAACACAAGGCTTCCCACTAATCCTTGTTAAACTAAAATAGTGGGTGGTGCCTCGTAACAGATTTAATTAGACTATTAATCAAATTGATCGATTAGAATATTAATTTAAGAATTCATTGATAATCTATAAATATTGATATAGTCTATTAAATACCATACACATTTCATAAGTAGTAGCGTATTCCCCCTACATATAGTTGCCCAGCATCGGAGAGCCGTTTTCTCACATCTTCTGGAAAACCACAATATCATGTCTTTATTGTTTCAAACCCTTCCCTTTGTTTAGGAAATTCATCCTCAGATAGGGGTAAGCTCAACAAGGAGTTGTGCTCATCACTAGCTTCATTGGTCAGCTCAGCTTTTCATCAGTGACATTTTCAATAGAGTGCATAAGCCCTCTGAGTTTTTCCATACACTGGGTAGCTTGCTTGTGTAGCCGGTGTACTTCTGCATTGTGTAGTGGATGAGATGACCCAAGGACTGTAGTTGAGCCCGGAATTGCCGGAACCCGTTTATTTTCTGATGACAATAAAAAACAAGAATAGCACCACTGTTCTTGCCACTACTCCAACTCCTGTTCCCAGTAGGTTTATAACGGCAAGAAGTGACGGGTGAAGGGGGGTCTATATGGGTGGAGCAGGGTAAAGAGGGGAAGGCTGCACACACTGCCCCCTGGGCACACACAGTGTAAGTGCTATTACAAAGTACATCAGGAAATAAAACTACAATATTTGGTGTAATTCTATACTGAGTATATTACATTCTTATTTTCTTGGTGCCTGATACCTTTCTACATACAAATCCAGACCCTTCTTTCCTCTTTTTTCAGGATGAAGACCACCATCACCCACTGACTTAGTGACCCCAAGACATTTTGTGATTCCCCCACTTTAACACACAAGGATTCAAAAGTGCAGCATAACCATCAAAAACGTGCACTTGCGAAGTTGCGCTGTTTATAGCAATACCCCCCCCCCAAAAAAAAGAAAATGTTTTTATAAATAAATAAAAAGTGTACACAGGAACAGACAGAACTATCAACTCCAAAAGCTCTGCTGTTTTCCAGTACAGCTTTACAGTCAATGTTTGCACATACAAATTCCCCTTGGTGGTTTTTGCTATTGCTATGGCTGGGTTTCTGGCCTTGTGTGACTGGTTGTGTTGCTCCTCGAAGAGAACTGTGATTGAATCCAGATAAAATCCCATTGAAAATCCAATGAATCTCGATGCTCGTGCGTGAAAGGTTCCTTTTCTTGTCTTTTGTCCGTAGTAATATAATCATTGTTCTTAGAGAAGTATGTTCTTCAATGTTCCTAGAGAAGGGTTTTTTACTTTACTTATGTAATAGCTTTTGTTAGCTTGAATACATTTTCAATTTCATCAAAGCCACTAATGCAGCATCTAAGACATGTTTTACGCAGGTAAAAGACAGTTCAGTTTCCCAAACGGATTCAGCTTTTGGTAGGTTTAATCCACTAATCAAACAAACAAACAAACAGAGTTCCATACATGCCTCTCTACCTGTGGCACTCTCTCCTCCCAGCCAACTGCACATCCTTACCCCAATTACCGGCCTTACATGTAGGACTACTCTCTGAGTGAGGTGTGCCCCTAGTGCACAAAAACTATGAAATAACAAATAACAATAAGCAAAATAACTACATAATGATACTAAAATAGTGAAAAAGCTTATAGGCTACAGCCTCCAACACCAGAACTTTAACAAGCAAAGCTGAATTATAGCCCAAATAGAGTAGTGCGTGCCCCTCCATTCCTCAACAAAAAAGCAATGTGAAAATCAGACAAGTTAACTACATTTACAGACGCATCTGTTCAATTATTATTTCATCATACTGATTTCAAGGATCTCTCATGGAACGAAAAAATCTGTTGCGTACTCTGCAATAAGCCCTGTGTCTTTCAACGAGCGTTAACTTGGGATTTAACGCCATCTGGCGTCAAGGGAGCGACTGATCAGGGTGTTGATGCAAAAATATTGACTGATAAATAGCCTAGCGGATGCTAGCACGGCTACAATAACTACATCTATATATAATACTGAAGTCAGTACGCAATGTAACAGTTAGAGATTATGGTGATCTTGTAATCGATTCAATTCCTGGAGCTCCATTAATTCTCAATATTATGTCAGAAAAATGGCGTCTGCACGTTCAGCCAATCAAACGCAACCATCAAAATGAGATTTACGGCTTACTATTTTTTTTTCTTAATCGCAAAATTAGTGTCATTTCTGTGTAACCGTTTTCATAAATTAACAAGAAAACGAAATTGTAGTGCTATTTTCAATTGGGGTCAAGCACAATACGTATACAGTATATTTAAACGCATCGGTGAACTACTAAGCGAGGTGTCAAAACTATTCTACTTCTACCATAATAATTGACGCTTTGGGAACCCAGCTGACAATGACTTGGACGTAACGTTAAAGGTAAATAAAATAGCTAGCCTCTCTCGAGCTTGTGAATTTTGTTGTGAAACTACGTCATCCTAATATACTCTGCTAACGCTGATAGTATAATATTTTATTGCAATGGCGTTGTCTGGCAGGGACGCTAAGGTACACGATAAGATAAAACACATAACGTATGTCGAGCTAACTCATGAAAAAAATAAACGGTTGTTGCCAAACTGACGAAGACTCGTCAAAAGCAAGTAAGCACTTTTGCTTATTTTTCTGTAAATAACTTGCTAGCTAGTTAGCTAGCTACATTGTAAACAACGGCGATTATCAGCTTGCCTAGCTGTTCTATACTAGCCCTACGTTGTGAGGCTAGTAATATTCTGAATCAGTGGAACTTAGTACCACCATACCACCCACATTGCTTATAATGATGATTATTATGTTGAAATTAAATTGAATTATGAAATTCAGCTTTATTTTTTTTCTTATACATTTAAGAATAATATTGTCAATCTTTATTTACAGACGCAGTAAGATGAAATCTAGACTAAACTTTATATGTAAAGGTGGGTGGTTCTGGGATGGCCAGGAGTTCTCGTAGCAATCCTGAGACACACCAAGACGCTGTTGCAGTGGTAACAGAAGGGCACAGAGATTGTCAACTGGTTACAGGTTACTATTACTTACATACTGTTTCAAATCTCCAACTTAGCCAAACCACCTGTGCACATTTTGAGCTCTTGGAGAGAATTACTTTCACATAAAACAATATAATTTCGATTTCTTTGCCTCTAGATAAAGCAAATGTCTGTTCTATATGCGAGACCACAGAACCACAGCCTTGTGAGGACGACCAGGTCAGTGACCAACCCTAAGCCTCATCATCTCCTTGTCAAACAGATATTACTTATACATATCAAGAATACCCATCAATACTTATCAATATGTATTGTTGGAAATATTTAAATCTAACAGCATTTTAATGCAGAGCAGAATCTTGTTCTAAACCCCGGTGATAAACAATGGTTTTGACCTAAGAGTACAACAGTTACCCAGGAACGTTGCTCTTCTAATCTTCAGTCTACGAGTGGTGTTCACAACACGGGGCACAAATGATAAAACAAGCAATTCCATGTCGGTCTGCTTGGCTTATGGATAGAGTTGAAAAGAAAATACCAAATTTCAAACAGACAAACTGCTGCTGTCAAACTGCTTACTGATGTACTTGTCCTCTTGTGCAGTTGCGCATCTGGGCCTTCCACTTTTTATTTCATCGATATATTTGTACCTTTCTCTCAAGATAGTAATGTACACCTTTGTATGAAATCTTCAGTTTCTTCAATTTGCGATATTGCGTATACAATAGCCCTATTTTATCATGGCAACAATATATTGATGTGTTTTTTGAGAAAGCTGTTTTGTTTTGTCCCTTTTTAAATGCAAATTGAACTTTAGAAACTTCAGTGCGATGCTGTAGCAAGCCACCCAAGTAAAAGGAAGGTACTGGCCCAATTAAATGGAATAATGAGTTCTAGCTGTGGTCACACAATCAGAGCTGTGTCCAACAAGGGCATTAAAAGACATTGGGAATTGAATGCTATTTGTTGTAAATGAAAACACATACAGTTATGAATTTATAGTCATGGAACCAGACTTGGCTTGGTTACGAAGACTTTGTTTGTTATTATAATCAGAACTATCTGTTTTCAGAAGGGCCTATGTGAAGACTTCGTTTTAAAAAACAAACAAGATGGTAGGAATGTTTCCAGCATCACATACCTTTACACCTATTTTACTTAGATTTTTAAGCTACCCTATATGTCTTGCAATAGTGATGCTTTTCCCATATGTAATAAACTATAATAACTTAACAATATTATCTTGACAAAGTATCAACTGTCCCTCTCCAGTGTTGTGGTCTCAGTGCTCCTTCTCCCGGTCTCTTCTGAAGGCTGAAGCCCTGCTGCGGTCCAGGTTCAATCCCAGCCTGTGGTGCCTCCTCCGTGGCTGTAGTGAGGACGAGGAGGAGGAGGAGGAGGAAGGTGAGGACGAGAACTCCTTTGTGGCCGCCCACAACCTTGTGTCCCGCTCTTCTGCTCGCCTTATCCGCCTGCAGCAGTGCGTCCTCAGCCTGAGCTCTCAGTGGCAGGCGGTGTGTGGTGGCCCTCTCTACACAAGGTCTCCCCAGATGTGTGCCAGGGGTTTCTCCGCCGAAGGGATTGTCTCTCACCACCCACTGTTTGCCTCTTCTACTGAACACTATGCCCAGTTGCATAGCCTGCTAGAACAACGAGCCCAGTTGTTGTTTCAACATGAGTATGTTCGCAGGACCCAGGCAGCCACAGGCTATGTCACTAGATTGTCCAAGTTCTTGGAGAACGAGTTGGCTAAACGTCCCCAAACACAGAACTGGAGCCAGAGCCTAGACCAACCCGGTGCTGCTTCCAGCCTGGGCTTCTTGGGGCTGAGCCAGGAACTGCACTATCATCTGGTCCACTGGGAGGTGCTGTGTGCCAAGGCCTGCTCGGACTGCTACCTAAGGGCAGCACTGGCCCGGCGGAGCCAAATGTTGGAGGAAATGAAGCGAGTCCTGAACATGCTGTCCCTGCAGGCACTGGTGCTGATGGAGCGCTGCACTTACGCGACACTCAATAGCCTAGCGCGGACACAGGTGGGTAACGTTCAACGGGAAACTCTCAAAGACCTCCTGGTAGGTGTGGAACTGTTCAATCGGGCAGTGGAGGACTACAGGGGCCACCATTGCGCCCCACGCTGGTGGAACAGGGTACTGCAGCTCTTGACTGGTAGGCCTCCCGGCACTCGAGGACGCCATCCTCAGGCCTTTCCTGTAGAGGAGGTGATGAGAGTCCAGGCTCTTCATCATGGGCACATGGTGGTAGAGGAGCTATACTACTGGGCCTCACAGCAGAGCTACCTACACCCTGAGGCCCTGCGGCGCCACCAGGCCCACCACACACCAGCCTGGGAGGAGATGGAGATGGTGTTCCCTTTGCACTCGCCTCTGCAAGCCCCATTACAGCCGACTTTATTTAATTCACACCCTCAAACCTCTTCTGCTGCCCAGACCCGAGAACATTGCCTTGATCTGCCTATCCTGGAGAACCAGCCGAAACTCGTTGTCAGCCAGACTGCTTTCGGTCAGCCTGGCTCGGTCCCGGCTGGACTAAATAACTCTATCCAAAGTCTGACTCGGGTATCATCCCCCACTCCCTGGAGCCCACAGTTTCCTCTCTCAGCCTTCATCCGTCAAGACCAACAGTCTATCGAGCTGCTAATCAAAGACCTGGCGTCTTTTACTGATCTGCTGGCACCACTAGTCCCCAACAGACCTAGAACCGGGCTGGACAGAAAGAGGGCAGACTGGACCAGGGGGCCGGAGCAAAGTGCCCTTTCAGAGGACTCTCCCAGGTTAAATTATTCAATTTTTTATCAAAGCATAAATAATTACACATCTATGTAATTAGACCACTATGAATAGTCACAGTTAAATGCAGAACGATTCACAAATGTATTTCCCCGATTTATTTATATATGAATGACGCTGTTCACACATGTTTAGGTTTAAATAAATGTAAAATACTCTTACAGAAATACCAAAGCTGTTACATTTATTTTTAAATTGTTGAATCTGCATTTGTGACGTGCCAGACATTTGAGAATCGCATGACATTAGTGTGTGTATTTATGAGCGCTTCTTGCTACGGCTCAATCCACAAATGCATTTTTTTCAGATAGGAAAACTCTGTAGCCTATCAAATGTAACTTTCCATTTCGGCCAATCACATATGCGAATATTCTAGCGTATGTTTCTATTTAAACCAAGACATATCTGTGTAAACAGGGTCATTTATATATAAATCTTGAAGTACATTTGTGAATTGTTATGCATTTATATGTGAATGGCGTTGTTTATATATATGTCACACATTTGTGAATCGTGATGGACTTATTGTGAACCACCAACTGGGAAATACATTTGTGAATCATTCTGCATTTATTTGTGATTATTGATAGCAATCTAATTCCATACAAATCACTCTCAGCATGTTCACATACAGTATATTAACCTGTACCAAGCCACTTACATGTACCAACTAAATTACTTACTCACTCAATTACACACATGTATATCAAGGACAATGTCCTATACAGTGAAAGACAGAAGTTAAAGTAAGTCAAGCCTTCCATAATCACCCATACCATATCTTATGCCCAATACTGTGAAAGTCAGAAGTTAAAGTAAGTCAAGCCTTCCATGATGTTAACCCATCCTATATGTTCCAGTCTATGTCATAGTGAAGCAGAGTACCAACGGAAGGGAGAGGGGAGACCTGAGGAATTGAGGAGGCCTTGCCTGGTGCAGTGGCTTGACTTGGGCAAATCAGGAGTTAGTGCCGACCTGTTCGGACAGTACCGGGTCATGCTCTGGGCCCACTGTGGCCAAGCGCTGGAGCTTCACTTTAACCACCCACCACTGTGGGGCGCTATAGGCAGCATCAACCTTTGGAGCTCCCAGATGAGGTTTCAGCTCCTTAGCAAGCTTAACCACATCTGTAACACAGGTAAGATGCAATCCAAAACTATATTAAAATATAAAGAAACCTGGAAGACTTGCATGTTACACCTCTTACCTTTTTATTTGATGACTGTTACATCATAAGTAGCTCAACAATGAAACAGAAACATACCAAAATGCTCCATAAATGCATGTGTAACTATAATTTGATACCCTGTCAATGATGCTTCCCAAAGCTGTCACAACATGAATTAACCATGCATCAGTGACTCTCTGTGGCAAGCAGTATTAATGGGTGAACTGGAAAGAAAGTAAAAAACAACACATATGTAAACTGGGTCACTTCGAGTTATAGAGCTGACTTGGCAACTGTCAGGGCCACCGATGTTAAATACGTTAAAGTTATTTTTTCTGTTGGTATTTTGTGGTTAAAAAGGACAGAATTAAGTGCCAAGGGACCATTGAATAAAATGTAAATAAAATGTCATGACCAGTTAACTCATTCTAATGGCTGCAAACCATTTTGTCTGAACTAAATTGGTTGGATTATGTATTGAGGGGCATTTAAAATGTTTGAATATTAGTGCAGTTACTACAAGGAATAGGCTATGGGAAAGCTGATTGGCTATGTGTGTTTCAGAGCTTGTACCAAATGAGTTCAGGAGCATGGTTAAGCAGTTCTATCTACAGCTACTGGTTGACACTGCCTTCACACACTGGGACAACGGTCAGCCTATGTTTCTCGTATTATCTTACCTTTCTTCCCCCACATATACTCGCACCTAAACTTACACATTCTCTTGCTTTGCAGTGGTGTGTGGAGCTTTGGGCTCTGGCCTGAAAGACAAGTGTGTGGTTAGGTTGGAGCAAACTAGAAATGGAGATGTGTCAGTGCCTTTATCAGAGCAAGATGGCAGCATGGTGATGACATCAACCATGGAGAGCTTCCTTCAGCTTTGTCCTCCCCTCTTCTCTGTCCTGCATTGTCTTCATAGTCTTGAGCAAGGTATCAAAACTAACAGCATCTTACAGTGCTTTGTGTAGTGTCCATTGTAATGCATACAATCGGGATGAATAATCATAATCAACCATATAATTGTATTAATGTTACCGTAGTTTGAGCTACACTATTTAGGTCTAAATTGTCTCATAACATTGTTGTTACTTCAACTTACTCCCTGTTGACACCTTTTTTGATTACTAGTGACAGGTTCACCTTGTCTATAGATCACTAATACAAAAGATGGTCCAGCTGGGTTTAAACCTCAACGTCAATGTCCATGATCACCTTTCAGGATCTGTTAGAGATATTAGCCCTGCCAGGCTAATGCTCCGAAGAACTAGTGCTGCCCGAGCACTAGCCTCCATTCAGACCTCTACTCTGTGGGTGATGAGTAAGGCCTACCAGTTCCTCTCCTCCTGGAATCTTCAAAAGTTTCTGCTGGTCACACAGGGAGACCTCAAGGTTGATATACTGTGGATGTCTTCATTATTATAGATGACATTACCTTGATATGTAATTTTGTATTGATTATGAGAGTGTCTCCATCTGCACCATGTGTTTGTGTGCAGTTGCTGAGCACATCCATTGAGAAGCTGCTGCAGCACACTGAGGCCCTGACAGTGGAAGAAGATCTTTGTTCCCCTAATCATCTTCACCATATCCTGTTTAAGCAGCAGAACTATGCCATCCGCCAGGCAGTGTTGGAGCTCCAGGTCAGTTTCAAACTGTATTTACTGTAGAAGGAGTAAAAGCAAAAAAATAACCCTCAGAACAGCGACTTCAAAGTCAATAACTGTGATAAGCATCCTCTCTATCCATAAAAGCAGAGATGTCAACCCCTTATTTCAAAAGTCCACTTAATAAGAAACGAACAAACTGCATACGTTTAAGGTGACCTTCAAATCAGTTGAACAACTCATCCAAAGGCATTAGAGATCTGATGTCAGAGCAGTTGGTTTGAAGTCATTAGGCTCCTCAACTCTTGGCCTTTGACCAACCGGAACTTATATGTGAAGCATTCCATTTGGATGGAATGAAAAAGGTTCATGAGTAATCTTTGTAGTCTGTGTCAAAAATATCAGCTTGATTACCTAATGCACCTCACGAAATAAATTGGTTTCAAGATTTAATTCCCAAGCTTATTAAACAGAAATATTCTTAATTTATTTGATCATGTTCTTGTCTCTAATAAATTATTGGAAAATAGTAATTACAACCTTATGCTTGTTTTACTGGCTGTGTTGTCAGTCTTTTGAAAATGGAATATTGGTTGTGGACAAAAACATAAAGCGACGCCACAGCATTCTGTCTGTATTGCTTGAACTCACTGTATGGAAGGTCAGGACAAATTAATGCTGACTGTAGGTGTCCTCTCCTCTGCAGACTTTCTCAGAGCAGGTTTTGAGGATCTTTTCCATGGACTGTAAGAGGATGTCTGGGGAGATCTTTGAGCAGACCATGCCCTCAGCTAAACATTGGAGACTTGACTACAAGAGTGGTGACTAACTATAGCTCCTTTACACTGAAACTTAATTGCGCAAATACTGTAATTACTGCCATATAGTTCAAACTGAAGCAGACTGGTATTACATGACAATATTCCCGTGAAAGTAACATTAGGCTCTCTATCTAGAGTTTCCCAGCAGCCCCAGCATTTACGCTGCTTCAGCAGCTCAGAGTGTAATCGGCCAGGTGTTGAAGGGCGTTGAACCGCTGCCCGATGAGGATCGCGTACGGCCGTTGGCCGAGGCCATGACAGCCTTCATGGAAGCCTGGATGGAGCACATTCTCAAACAGAAGATCAAGTTTAGGTAATGGCGTTTTATGTGTGTGTGTGTGCATGTACAGTGGGGCAAGAAAGTATTTAGTCAGCCACTGATTGTGCAAGTTCTCCTACTTAGAAAGATGAGAGAGGTCTGTAATTTTCATCATAGGTACACTTCAACTATGAGAGACAAAAATGATGAAAGACAATCCAGGAAATCACATTGTTGGATTTTTAAAGAATTTATTTGTAAATTATGGTGGAAAATAAGTATTTGGTCACCCACAAACAAGCAAGATTTCTGGCTCTCACAGACCTGTAACTTCTTCTTTAAGAAGCTCTTTTGTCCTCCACTCGTTACCTGTATTAATGGATGCCTGTTTGACCTCGTTATCTGTATAAAAGACACCTCTCCACAGCCTCAAACAGTCAGACTCCAAACTCAACCATGGCCAAGACCAAAGAGCTGTCGAAGGACACCAGGAAGAAAATTGTAGACCTGCACCAGGCTGGGAAGAGTGAATCTGCAATAGGCAAGCAGGTTGGTGTGAATAGATGAACTGTGGGAGCAATTGTAAGAAAATGGAAGACATACAAGACCATTGATAATCTCCCTCGATCTGGGGCCCCACGCAAGATCTCATCCCGTGGGGTCAAAATGATCATGAGAACGGTGAGCAAAAATCCCAGAACTACACGGAGGGACCCGATGAATGACCTGCAGAGATGTGGGACCAAAGTAACAAAGGCTACCATCAGTAACACACTACGGCGAGAGGGACTCAAATCCTGCAGTGCCAGGCGTGTCCCCCTGCTTAAGCCAGTACATGTCCAGGCCCGTCTGAAGTTTGCCAGAGAGCAAATGGATGATCCAGAAGAGGATTGGGAGAATATCATGTGGTCAGATGAAACCAAAATAGAACTTTTGGTAGAAACTCAACTCGTCGTGTTTGGAGGAAGAAGAATGCTGAGTTGCATCCCAAGAACACCATACCTACTGTGAAGCATGGGGGTGGAAACATCATGCTTTGGGGCTGTTTTACTGCAAAGGGGACAGGACGACTGATCCGTGTTAAGGGAAGAATGAACGGGGCCATGTATGGTGAGATTTTAAGCCAAAACCTTCTTCCATCAGTGAGAGCATTGAAGATGGAACGTGGCTGGGTCTTCCAGCATGACAATGATCCCAAACACACCGCTCGGGCAATGAAGGAGTGGCTCCGTAAAAAGCCTTTCAAGGTCCTGGAGTGGCCTATCCAGTCTCCAGACCTCAACCCCATAGAAAATATGTGGAGGGAGTTGAAAGTCCGTGTTGCCCAGCGACAGCCCCAAAACATGACTGCTCTAGAGGAGATCTGCATGGAGGAATGGGCCAAAATACCAGCTACAGTGTGTGCAAACCTGGTGAAGACTTACAGGAAACGTTTGACCTCTGTCATTGTCAACAAAGGTTATGTTACAAAGTATTGAGTTGAACTTTTGTTATTGGCCAACTACTTATTTTCCACCATCATTTACAAATAAATTCTTTAAAAATCCTACAATGTGATTTCCTGGATTTTTTTTCTCATTTTTGTCTCTCATAGTTGAAGTGTACCTATGATGAAAATGACAGACCTCTCTCATCTTTCTAAGTAGGAGAACTTGCACAATCAGTGGCTGACTAAATACTTTTTTGCCCCACTGTATGTATAGGAGTTTTCAAGCGTTTCCACATTTTATGGCCGTTTGTGGGTCGCTTGTACTGAAATACCCTCTCAACTAGCCTTTGAAAAGTCTGGTCAGCCTATTAAAATACATTAGGGGCGTAAGCATTGACAAAATTCTCGGTTCAGTTTGGTCCATTTTAGGCACGCTTTGATTGGTTTTCGGTACAGCATGCAACCATTAATTTACAAACCTACGCTTTCTGTTTTTCAATCTGTTTAATTGTTAAAACTGATTTATTTTACAGATCAATTATCATAGATATTGACAAATAAAACGGACCATACATTTAGAAGTGAGGGGCTGCTTAAAGGGGACAGAGTTGAGGAGTGTTTTCTCCTTGCTCCTTTCATTTGGATGCTGATTTAACTTCTCAGGACTGGTTTTAGACTGTTTGGATATTTCCCTTTTTCCCCATCCTGATGTCTCTCTCCTGCTTTCCTCCCGTCTGCCGCTACCGCCCACCAGTATCCAGGGGGCGCTGCAGCTAAAGCAAGACTTTGAGCTGATCCGTGATCTGATCCAATCAGAGGAATATAGCTTGTCATCAGAGCTGCATCAGCGACTACTCTCCCTAAGGGTCTTCCAGCAGGTGGACTCAGCCATTATGTGCCTGCTGCAGCAGCCCATGGCCAAGCCCTACCTGCCCTCCAGGAGTTGGGAGCCTTTCAGACACTGCTGTGAGTGTCCACTTGGGTGGCACTATACTTTCTACAGCATTCTAAAAATAAAACTGCTGGCTATTGACCCATTGGAAGCACTATATGTCATCATCTTAGTACCTTTTCTTGAACTAGATAGGGGTACAATTTCTGGGGACATTTCTTGTTCTCCTATTTATGTTCTCGAAATGATCAGAAGTGTAGCTAAAACTTGTTAATCTGAATCTGATAAACAATGACCTTCAACAATAAAGTGCATTGTTTTAATCGGATGGTAGGATTTTTTTTTGATGTTATACATGATCTCAGTGTTTTCCAAAGATGTCTGTCCCATTGTAATATAACGCTTCAGCTAAAGTGGATGTAAAAGTTAATTCTACCAATGGGCATTTAGCCAACAGTTTGACTAGAAACATTACAGCTCTTGAAAGAATTAAGAGAGCACTGCAAAATTATTAGTACCTCTAGTTTTACTGTTTCTCAGTATGTGTTTAGGTAAAATATTTTTTTGTTTATTTTATTCTATAAATTCCTGACATTTCTTCCAAATTCAATTTTTTTATTTTTTATTTAGAGCTTTTATTTGCATAAAATGCAAAATATTGCATGTCTTACATAAACTCCACAGTGGGAGATTCAGCGTCTAGTGTATTTAAACTGGCAATTTAATATATTAGCATGCTGTAAAGTACCATACCTTTTTTTTTCTTTACATGGGCTAGCCTTTATGGAGGGAATTAAGTGGCATTATTTGGCTACCTGTCAGTGCTTTGTTGATTCACAATGTTCTATCTGTTGTGTGTACATGCCGCCAGGTCCTAACCGTGACAGTAGTGTGGAGCAGACCTCGAGGGGTAGCATCATGGCCCTTGAGAGTATGGAAGGGGTGACTGTGTGCCAGGAGGCCCTGAGCCGTTTTGAGCGCCTCGCTGTGGGGCCCGACCTCCCAACCACCACCAGCACCACCACCCCAGAGTCTTATCTGGCCCTGGGTACTGCACAGCAGGACTGGCTGAACTTACGTTTCCATAGTGCTTCCCGCTGGAGGGTCCCGGGAATGCACTGCCTCAGCAACTCAGAGCCTTGATACTGGCAAGCTAACCCTGTCTGTCCAGAGACTTATGCTTACACACATTTACAGACAAACACACTGCTGTTATAACCTATTGTTCACTGAACATTACCAATAGCCAGTTCAATCCCATGCTGCTGCGTTTTAGTCAGAATGATTTACAAATGCGCTAACTTGTGCACAAATAATTTATAGTATATAAAGAACATGGAAAGATGCATATAAAAATGCATTGATCATTTTACTTTTTATTCCTATGTAATCACTTCTGCATCAAAGGAAACAAAAACACAACACGTGCAAATCACCTTATTTTGTAGCTACAGTTTTCGAATATATAAAAATATATTTTTACAGAATAATGCAATGGTTGTTTATTGAACACTAATTGACATCTTAACACCACTGAAATTGAGTTAAATACCCCCGCCACGCTGCTCAAAATATCTAACCTGTCGCGAGACCCATTACATTTAATAAGTCATGAAGTGCAACACTATTTTAGATGTGTCTATGAATTACAAATTCAGGGTTTGGTTTGGCCTGGCCAGATTTTGCACAATCTGTGTCAGGGCTAACAAATCGTTTACTTTTCAGATCTACGCTCTATTCATCCCAGCTACCTTAGTCACTGTGAACTTTAAGACAGTTGTGTATCAAGATTGGCTAATCAAGAATAGCTAATATGTGCAGTTGAGAGTAGCAATGTTTACTTTTTCCAATAATGAGCAAAATAATATTAACAGATGGTGGTAACAGATCGATTGGGGTAACACCTTGCTATTGTCGATTAACTTATGCTGACCACCACCTCAATTACACATAATCACATCCACAGTTAAGGATGTTTATACTTGGTGATGAAATGATGAGCCTTGTTTTGTTTGGTCTTATCTTTAACTGAATGTTTTGCAAAGGAAAATTATGTTTGCCTTGACAGTTTCACCTTAGGGGGGCAAAATAAAAATGAACATTCAAATGGAGACAATGTAAACATTTATGACTATCATCAAAGACAGAAAATGTCAAACCAAAGTTTAATTCTTATACCGGACAATTGACGGAAAAAGCTAATTTAGCCCACTGCAGTGAGGAGTGAGGAAGATGGTATTATAAAACTGACATGCGTGTTGAGTTAAAACTACAGTCAGCACACAGTTGAAACATTGAGGGCTAAGTGTAGCATCACAATGTGCTACCAGAAATTGTGTTATGCACCATACAATATTCCAGGTGTTTGTTCTTTATTGTAATGGCTGCTTTAGGTCAAACAGTCCGGTTCCTCCCTTAACAACTTTACCAGTCACCAGACACGCAGAGGGAGAACACAATTTGTCACAAGAGCCTAGGGAGAAACAAACAAACAGTCAGTCAACAGTCATCTTTCTCACCTAGCTGTAATCTTCCTGACTTCCAACCTAGGACAGTACTGAGGATAAACAATTGGTTAATTCTGCTTACTTCTTTTGAATACCTTTTAAAAACCTTCCAGTTTAAACTAGATCTGAAATATTAGAGCGTCAGAGTGAGTAATTAGAGCGTCAAGACTAATAATCACTTGAACCTAACCCAATATGGCATCTAACTCTTAAACAATGGTTCCGTCTTACCTAGCATGGTAGCCTGCTTGAGGAACTTGTAGCTGGTCTCAAAGGTCATTTGCTGAAGAGGAGAGGAGTTTGACTGGATGGCGTGACGGTTCAGAGGTTTATAAACCCCCTCATAGCACATGTAGTCTGCCACTAGAGAAAGGTGTCTGGGGTCCACCTCAATACCTACAGGCATACACAATGAGTGTTAGCATGTTCATGTCTATACGAGAAGGAAAGAATAAGTGAGTGGGCGGGTAAGAGGAGAGTGAGAATGTGTGTGTACCGTAGACAGCAAAGACATCTTTAATCTCTTTCTCTATGACTCGTAGAGCCACCTCGATGCCGTAGGTGTTTGCCATGGCGTGCACCTCATTAGAATGGAGTCGCTTCACATCGAGAATCTGTGGGGATGGATGGGTGGCGTCAGAGGTTGAGTGAATATGCAGACAAACATTTTATTGCATATGCAGACACAGATTGTCATATTGAGATACGACAGGCCTGTGTAACCTAATCTAAAATACAAATGTACATACATACAGTATCACAATACCAATCTGCTATGGTGTGAAGAGTGAATTCCTTATTGTAAAGGCTGCATAAACAAAAATAGACAAAGTAGGCTACAGGCTCCCCTTTCTTAAGACATTGTTGCCATGGGTTATTGTAGCCTCTTTTTAAACCTGATTGGTGGGATGGATTCAAAGTGACACTGATGAGCGGCGTGCTTCGTGTTTTGGTGTAAGATTGGAAACAACAGTACATAAACTGCACAAGAGGATAAGTAAATAAGAGCCAAGAGTTTGAGAAACAGACCTTACAGGTCACGAGTTGGAGGCCTCATTAAATAGTACAAACCAAATACCAGTGGCATCTGCCATTAAAAAGACAATTCAGGGATGCTGGCCTTATGGGCAGAGTTGCAAAGAAAACGCCATAATTGAAACAGGGAATTGGAAGAACAAAAAAGATTGAAAAGGGCAAAAAGAAAACATTAACAGTGGAAAATAGTGTTATGGACAGATATACTTTACAAATCCATTGGTGTGTTTGTACTACTCACATCACTGTGTTTAAAGATCTCATGCATGTTGATGCCCTCTGTGTTAAGAAGCATTTCCTTGGCGCCAGTCTGCGTTGTCACCTCGCTTAGCAGGCACCGCGTGATGCCCTTGGTTTCAATAATGACAGCGTTCTGTGCCAGTGCTACCACCAGAGATGTCAGGTCAAAGTGCACCCTGTTCACCGGCAATGCCAGCGCCACCTAGAATTATAATATAATAAAATATATCAATATGGAACCACCCAAAAGACTATTATTCCTTTGGCATAGTATAGTATTCAAATATGGTACCCTGTGCACATTAGTTCTCCGTACCCTTCATAAGACAAGGTTTAGCATACTGTTTAAAAAAAAGTTATCATGAACCCACTAATAATTAAGACCAGTTTTCCATCGGTCTGTCTCAACATTATTCACAGTAGCACTATCATGAAGAAGTGAGAGTGGGAAAAGACAGCACTGGTAACCGGGACAGAGTTAGGCATGTTTTAGGCTATCAAGTTAAATCAGCCCAAGTCCTCTTCAGGAGCAAAGCTTCAGTCCCAGCCCAGGTCCACTCCAAGCTGAGACTATTGAGTCATGTGTGCCTCTGGTGTGTCCATGTTTGTCACTTGGCATCCTCTAATGTTCCTAATGACTCATTCGTACAACTATATCCCCTTGCATGGTGAACTACAGGCAATTCTGTAGGCTGGGCTTTAATTAATTCAACCACGGAATAACGTCTCACAGTGTAATTGCACATCAGTGATATTGTAGCGTTACAAATTAAAATACTTCATTTTAAAAGGGAGTAACTTTCATTTTGCACAACCGTGAAAAAAAAACATTGGACACATCCCCGATGCGAGAGGGAAATTGATTGTGAAAGCAAAAAAAGACGACATCCAGTGGCAATAATGGCAATTGGGCAGAGAATGGGCAACAAAAATAAAAGTCATTTCCGTAAGACCTTCGTTTTTACCACACCTTCATGAAAAAATATGAGGTAAAATAAGGTAGATACATTTGCCTTCTTAAAACATTGTTAAAAATTAGGGATGCACCGATGTCTGACGGGTGTTGGTATCGGCTGATATGGGCATCAAATCAAACCCATTTTATTTGTATAGCACATTTCATACACAAAGGCAATTCAATGTGCTTTACACAAGAAAAAAAAATGAAAAAAATACAATTATGTCAAGAGAAATTAAACAGGTAAAACAAACAATTCAGCAAAACGCAATCGAGAATATTTACGTAGGCATATGTAAGCACAATCTGTCATCGGCTCGATAGCTACAAATGGACCGATGAGTAAGCAGATAACTGCCATTCGTTCACTCTCTTCCCGGGTTCTAATGAGAGTGAGTGTAGTAGAAAACATCCTAGTTAGTCTTCATTCCCTGAAAAGTTGTACAAATAAATGCTGTTGGCGTTACCGGTGAACGTTCCTGTGTTACTCTCTATTGCTAGGCTAGCCATCACCACAGTATGATTAGAACCAGTATGCTGACAGGCACCTAACGGGCGACCACTATCGGCCAGTTATCGTATCGGCCCCAAAATATTCATATCGTTGCATCCCTGTTAAAAATGTGACGTTAAAGTGCATCATTGCCATATCGACTAATTGAATGGTGGTAAGTAATTTTTGATAACAGTATATTTTATACAGGTTATTCAAACTACTCATTCAAAAAGTGTGACGCAAAAATGCTAAAACACTTAGAGAACGGCTGTTTTTTTTCACCAATCATATCTTTCTAATTATATATAGTAATAAAACTCATATTTGAACTGCATGCAAATTAAGTCAGATGGCCACTTTCCTGGTAAGATGCTTTGGTAAATATGAATATTTTACATATATTTCATCATGCTGCAATTAAATTTGTTATAAGAAGGCTTTCTATAGCTAACGCTATATTTGTAATGTATCTCCAAACTTATATGACAATTCTTGAAAATTGTCCACGAATCCTATTTATGTCACAAAATTAAAAACAGACTTAATATTCTAAAGAAATATAACTCACCTCACACCAGAGCCCGTTCTGGATATCGTAGGAGTAACTCGCTATTGAAGAACAACTTTCCAAAACAGAGTTCACCCTCACAGAGTCCAACTCTCCACATCGCTTTTCCTTTCTTTTTCCTCTAGACTCGGGGATGGTTGGATCAGGAATGTTCTCTGCTGTCTCTTCTTCTACTTGTTCTTCGTTTTCCTCTACCTGCTCTTCCCCCTCTTCGCCCATCACTTCCTCCTCACTCTCATAGTCGACCTGTTGGAATGGAGTGGTTTTTTACCTAGATAATTACTTCATGGTAATGTTGGCTTCACTGCTAGTCTGTGTATCATTTCTCCTGAAAAATATTCCTCACAATAAGAAATTGATAATTTAAAAAATATTTTGTATTGTTTAAAAAAATATTTTGTAATGTGCCACGCTTTGACACAACAAAAGCTGGGCAAGTATCTTGTCAACAGTTATGTAGTTAATGTGATAAAAATGTGCTTTGGCATGGTGCTATGCATTTTGAAGCTTACTGCCGTAACATTTCTGGGACAATACACGCAACAATCCCCTTCTGGCACTGATAAGCAGACCCAAGGTGGCACTGGCAGCTGAGGTAGAGGTGGGAGCAGTTTTTGTCACCTCATCCAACTAGCATAGTTGAAACCCAAGGTTTCAGGTAATTTAAATAGCCCCCCTCATTGACATGGACAGATTGAATGGTGAACGGGTGTGTAAGAGATGGGTGTGTGTAAAAACTCCTTCCTCGCCATCAGCACATAGACTTTGAGCTATATGCCTGAACGTCAGCTGAAGCTTTGATTTTGGGGTAATTACTTATATATGAAATACTTAAAAATGAAGTAATAATATTTTATAATATTAAGTTGTACCTGGCAATTCAATAAAAAACACACACCTGTGTACAATGGCACACGTTTCAACATATATCTCTTTTGTTAGCAGTAGTAAGGAGGAAAATCTACCAAGCCACTTTGTGCATACCTCCTCTTCTTGTTTCTCTTTCCGTTTTGCATCTGAGGCATCTGCATCTCCCTCATTTCCTTCATCATCCACAATCTGGGTCTCCTCTTCACCCTCTGCACCATCCTGAAACATCCAAATGGACCGGGATCACATTAAACCTGTTTAACATTATTTCAATATGAATGAAAAAGTAAAAAGTAAAATGAAATATTTTATAACCCACCCCTCTGACTTGACCTTCCGCCCAGTCCTGCTCCAGGGACGTGGCTTTGCGGCTATCAACAGCATTCATGGATGCAAGCTTGGCGCAGCGCTTCTTTATCCCCTCAAGGAGCAGTTTGAAGAACCTGCCAGAGGTGCGAGGAGCAGTAGAAGTTCACATTCTACCATACGTTATTGCTTATTGGTGCTTTGAATGGAGAAAAACTGTCTCCCTTGTACCCACTTAGTCTCCATATAGCGGAGGATCTGCTGTGGCAACAGCAGCTTATCATCCTGGTACCGCTCCGGTGACAGGAAGTGGAAGGTAATGTTAAACTTCTGGAACTTCTGGCGTCCGCTCTCTACTCGCAAACGTTCCTCTACCACCACCCTATGAAGAACCTACAACAACAACACACACACACACACACACACACACACACACACACACACACACAAAAACTCATCTAAGATCCAATTCTAATAATGAAATGTTCAAATTCTAAAATTCTTTCTGGGACCATCTTTTAAAAAACGTATATTAACTGGAGTGCAAGACAGACAAAGCTTTAGATGAAAGGTCTAAAATAATGTCAAATCATCCGAACAACAATTAAATACACAGAATGCGATTGAACAACTGTGCAAAGTGGATCAAGGCTATGTACTAAAGGATTGGAAATTTCTCCTAGTTAACGCCTACGCTGCAAACTTGGAAAGTAAGTGGGACAGGCAAAAAATAAGTCTCAAAGTTTAAGCATAAATATAGCTTGTATATAACAATTTTCCGTTTTAAGTTATGCACATACAAACCTTTGCCCTTTTGCCTATATAACACAAAATAGATTTTCTGGCCAAGTAAATTAATGTAAGACATTTGGTTCACACATCAAAATGTTCAGCTTGGGGTGCCGAATCATACATTATTCTATTCTATATTTTAGAGTGTGCAAGTTACCAAAAAAAAAACTTGGTAGTTTAATTTTGATAGCATTCACACTTTTTGTAAACCTGCCTTAAATGGAAAAATGTAAGAGGAGGAACGAGAATAGGACAAGAATGAACGGTACCCTACCTCCGCCAGACAGACGCGGGTCAATTTCTTCCTGAGGGTCTTGACTCCCTCTAGGGCCCTCTTGGTGTTCAACACAGGGACGCTCATCATGGGGGTCTTAATTTTGGAGCTGGCAATCATCAGGATTTCCCTTAACCTGCAAAGACAAGAGTGTCAAGACTATTGACCAAGGAAAAACACAGATTATCGAAACTTTATCTTTAAGACAAATCATAAAAAAAAATCCTCTATGACAATCTAGGCCAAACACACACAATGAAATACCACCAGGGCAGGAAATTGATGGTCTGTGTGAAAGAGAATAGCTGTGGGTAAATTGAGGAAAGTGGGTTGGAGGTTGAGGCAGGACAATGGATAGGAACCCAAAAAATAGGTGCAGAGAATATTTTTTACTTTGTGTACTACATTTTCTTAAAACATGTATCTGAAAGCACTAGTCAATTTAGAGTCAATCTAGAGTCAATCAATGTAAATTGGAAGAAGTCTAGTACAAAACGTGGCCATGATGTATTACTCAATACAACCAAATATGAAAGTGCTGTTATGCCCCAACCAAATCATTTTTTACAGATGACAAAGAAATTATGTTTAAGAAATGGCATCATCTGTACCTTGCCAGTGAATACCTATAGGAATCTTAGCAATTACATGCAATTTGCAGGGGTTTTGCTCTGTAGCATTGCCTGTCCCCTGCCGACTGAAGCAAATTTTGCCTCCATCACTTCAAATTTAACCATGGTTAAGAATTATTCCATTATTGCTGTGTAAAAAGCATCTAGTCATATTTAAGTTTGAATTTGACTTGAAGTGCAAAGGGATCAAACACAGGTGGCTTCAACTCCAACTGGTCAAAGATTGACCTGAAAGATATTAATGTTTTTGCTCTACACATTCGGAAGACATTTGACTTTAATTTTGTTTGGTCAATTATATGTCAGGTCATAGGCTAGCTGTATTAAAGTTAACCCTTGTGCCTCCCGTTATGCAAGTACTCTATAGCTACATTCAAAACATATTACAAGCAGCATGGGTTGTATGCTATATATAACATTTGCAAATGTTGATCAAGTCAGGGTTCTGCTTGCATTCTGACCAGCATCTATATTTCAAAATAAGACGTTAATAAAGTAAAATAGGCTAAACAGATGTTTCTTAAAACAAAATGAAAACTAGTGATAGCTCATGTTTCATTTTACAGTTTTTCTTGTTAACTTTGTGGTATTGTAACAACTAAGCAGGGCCTACTGAAGGCTCAAATATAATAAAATGCCTAACATAACAGCACACTTTTAAACATAGAATTCCTTGTAGGCTACAATCCCATTTAATTTGAAGGCTATGCCTGATCAATGAGTTATAAAAGGAAACAGTTCTTTTATGGACAAATATCTCAACTTGCACGCGGGTCTTTCAGGGGGAAGCAAAACATTTCTTGGCAAAATTAATGAAAAATCTGGGTATCATGTATCATAATTCAGGGGAAAATCCACTAGTTAAAGCAGAAACGTATTGTTAGTATATTAAACTTGGACGAAGGTACAGGCTACTTAACACAGACAGTTTGTAACCAGGGAGAAAAAAATTGGTGAACTGGAAAACAGCAAGATTCCTGAGCGGAGTTAGACAGCAAGTAATTCCTGCCTATCAAGTCAAGCTTGCATACTAGCCCCTTCCACAACTAATTTTGCTTATATGTGCCCATAACAACTATCTTTAACGTGCATTTTTCATTAAATGTTCAATTTATATTTAACAAATATGCTGTGTTCTGCAATTTCACAAGTTATTACTCTTCAATGGATAGACAGATTAAAGACCCCCCCCCCCCCCCTGTACACACCTGGGTATTCCCAGGGTGACATTCATCTCTCCTCTACCAGCAAAGTGGAAGGTGTTGAGGGTCATCTGTGTGGATGGCTCCCCAATACTCTGGGCTGCCAGAAGGCCCACTGCCTCACCCGGGTCACACAGCGAGCGTTGCCACTTAAACTGCAGAAGCTGACGCATTCTGCAAGAAGAGAGGGCACAATTATGCGTGTGCCCTCGCACAAAGATACAGTCAATATAATGTGGTAGTTTGAAAGGACAGACAAGTTATATTTTTGTAATAATGTATGGAAAGATAAAAAACTAGAGATAACAACGTCACTTTCTTAAAAGCCTAGTTTTACCAGCTAGACATGCAGGCAATTTTGCCGTCTGACTCATTGGGAACCTTCCAAGCTTTAGTAATGGTTTGATACTTTCAAAAAGATCTATGTCACAACAAGTTAATGGCAGATGATTCATGGCTTGGCTTTTGGTCTGCCATAGAATACAAATAAAGTGCACGTAAAAAAAAGGTCTATCAATTACAGGACATGTGTTTGGCCATGTATGTTGTGTACCCCAGCACATTCTGTCAAATATCAGTGTGTACAACATACAAAGTGTAGTTTGTTCATTTTGGTTTCAAGATAATGTTATAAAATGTATATTAGGGGCTGCGGCATTAACATACATAACCAAACTAGATATTTGCTTTGACTGATGCTGTGTCCTACCTATAACAACAACAGTAATAATAATATCTAAAACAAGACATTATTTTTATGGTAAACCAAAAAGTCTATGGTCAATACGTTTTAGCATTTTTTCCAGTTCATGATGATGCACATTCTGGCTTCCTCAGAACCACCCTATTAGTCTAGCTAACACTCTTATTCTAACCTGTCTGTGTCGCCAGGATTAGAGCCGTTCCTGGTCCAGACACTGGCCTCTACATCCTGCAGGTATTTCTCAACAATGGTGTCAAAGGTTTCTGACACAGAGCCAAAGGAAATATCAGGCTGTAACACGGACAAGCAGGGCTCAGGACAGCGAGATGTCTTCTTAATGTACTTTGACTGGTTGGCCATGTCCAGTGAGCGCCAACGGTCCACCAACTAGGAAACGGGATGAGGACAGAGAGAATAGCGCAACATTTTACGGTGCAAATGTGGAATGGCTCTGCCTCTGGGAAAAAAATAAGAGACCACTGCATAATTATCAGTTTCTTTGGTTTTACTATAATAGGTATGGGTTTGAATGAAATTAACATTTTTCTTTTATTTGTTAAATTACTGATGATATTTTTCTTTGGAATTTGGTAGAAATGTTATCTTTTAGAGGATTTCTTTGCAAAAATAAAATAAATCTAAATAAAAAAAAGCATATTCATTTTTACATACCACCATACTAATGTTTTGACTTAGGAAGAGTTCCAAAATCTATATTTAGTGGAATAACCCTGATTTTATATCTCAGCTTTCACGCATCTTGGCATGCTCTCCACCAGTCTTTTCACATTGCTGTTGGGCGACTTTATGGCGTAAAAATTAAATCAGCTCGGCTATGTTTGATGGCTTGTGACCATCCCTCTTCGTCTTGATCACATTCCAGAGGTTTTCCGTGAGGTTTAGGTCTTGAGATTCAACTGACCACGACAGGGTCTTGATCTGGTGACCTCCATTTACCTGGCTGTGTGGCATGGAGCATTGTCCTGCAGGGAAACCCAATCCTTAGCGTTGGGGTACATTGTCAGAGCAGAGGGAAGCAAGTGTTCTTCCAGAACAACCTTGTACCTGGCTTTATTCATGCATCCTTCACAAAGACAAATCTGCCCGAATCCAGACATGCTTATTCAGTTTTGCCCAACACCTGGTCATCTAATGGTCTGACAGAGAACTAGAGAAACCTGCAAGCCACAGATGTCTAATAATCGGTGGATTTGTCTTTGGGAAGAACGCATGATTCAGGCCAGGTACAAGGTTGTACTCGTTTCCTTCTGCTCCAACAATGTTCCCCAGCTCTGAGGTTTGGTTTTTCCAGCAGGACAATAATGCTCCATACCTCACAGCCAGGTCAATCAAGGTGTGGATGGAGGACTACCAGCTCAAGACCCTGTCATGGCCAGCCCAATGTCCGAACCTGAACCCAACTACAGGAGACATTTTTTTTTTTACTCAAAGAAATAGTACAATCAGAGAAACGGATGATTTTGCAGTGGTCTCTTCATTTTTTTCAGAGCTGTATATACCTGCAGCGTAGGTGTATCTCTCCCATCAGCCAGTGCTCCTTCTTCACTTTTCTGCTTCAGCTTGCTCAGTTTCTTCTGTGAATAGAGGAGGAAGGCCCCTTGACGAACATGCTCCTGCTTTCTCTTGGCCTTCCAGCGACCGATGGAGGCAAAATGGTGAATGGCTGCAGCTGGGTCCAAGCGGGCAAGTACTTCGTCCAGGCACTTGGACTTCCTAATTACCTGGAGTATGAGAAAAGTAAGGTTGTCATAATTAACAAAGTAATGTTAATAAACAATAGGCTGATTGAAGATAATCTTTTTTACTTTAGAAATTTTACAAAAGCAGAAATAGATAATTCCAGCATCTCTCTAGTATACATTCCTTGAAAAAGTGAGTACACCCTCTGATTTTTTAATCCTTTTCCTTTTGTGATAATGATTTCAAACCATATGCAATTTGGACTGCAAGGGACCTTAAGTGACCATGAAGATTTATATATAATTTTAAAATACTGAAAGCAGTCCATCACTCTAATAACCTTCACATATAATCTTGAAGGGGATACTCTCAGAGTTCCACACTGCAATTTTAGTAAACTGTTAATACAAAAATAACACTGGATAACTGGAGACTATTTCCTCTACTCTATATTGTTACTCTTGACAATCCAAGGCATCAAGTATAATTATTTGAAGAAAAAAAGATATATATACACATCAAAACGTGTGAGGTTTACTCTGGGACAGGTGGCCTTTATGCTTGCAGGTTACTACTTAAAATGTCTGACCTAATCTAACCACGACGCACTGAGTGTACTAAAAATTGTGGCCCATCATAAAGATACTTTTTCTCAAACTTCAGATCAGCCTGCCACAGCCTTTCACTCAACCGGAGCAAGGATGAGTTCTGTTTAAAAGTATCGGACTGATCCCATGGTTACAGCTTCCTAGCAATATACACTGCTCAAAAAAATTGAAGGAACACTTTGAAACCACTTCAGATCTCAATGGGGGAAAAAAAATCATGCTGGATATCTATACTGATATGGACTGGGTAATGAGTGAGGAACGAAAGGATGCCACATCGTTTGATGGAAATGAAAATGATCAACCTACAGAGGGCTGAATTCAAAGACACCCCAAAAATCAAAGTGAAAAAATGATGCGGCAGGCTAGTCCATTTTGCTGAAATTCCATTGCAGCAACTCAAAATGGTACTCAGTACTGTGTATTGCCCCCACGTGCTTGTATGCATGCCTGACAATGTCGGGGCATGTTCCTAATGAGACGACGGATGGTGTCCTGGGGTATCTCCTCCCAGATCTGGAACAGGGCCTCACTGAGCTCCTAGACAGTCTGAGGTGCAACCTGGCGGCGTCGGATGGACCGAAACATGTCCCAGAGGTGTTCTATTGGATTTAGGTCATGCGAGCGTGGGGGCCAGTCAATGGTATCAATTCCTTCATCCTCCAGGAACTGCCTGCATACTTTCGCCACATGAGGCTGGGCATTGTCGTGCACCAGGAGGAACCCAGGGTCCGCTGCACCAGCGTAGGGGCTGACAATGGGTCCAAGGATTTCAACCCGATACCTAATGGCAGTCAGGGTGCCGTTGTCTAGCCTGTAGAGGTCTGTGCGTCCCTCCATGGATCTGCCTCCCCAGACCATCACGGACCCACCACCAAACCGGTCATGCTGAACGATGTTACAGGCAGCATAACGTTCTCCACAGCTTCTCCAGACTCTTTCACGTCTGTCACATGCTCAGAGTGAACCTGCCCTCATCTGTGAAAAGCACAGGGTGCCAGTGGCGGACCTGCCAAATCTAGTGTTCTATGGCAAATGCCAATCGAGCTCCACGGTGCCGGGCAGTGAGCACAGGGCCCACTAGAGGACGTCGGGCCTTCAGGCCACCCTCATGAAGTCTGTTTCTGATTGTTTGGTCAGAGACATTCACACCAGTGGCCTGCAGGCGGTCATTTTGTAGGGCTCATCCTGTTCCTCCATGCACAAAGGAGCAGATACCGGTCCTGCTGATGGGTTAAGGACCTTCTACGGCCCTGTCCAGCTCCCCTAGAGTTACTGCCGGTCTCCTGGAATCTCCTCCATACTCTTGAGACTGTGCTGGGAGACACAGCAAACCTTCTGGCAATGGCACGTATTGATGTGCCATCCTGGAGGAGTTGGACTGCCTGTGCAGCCTCTGTGGGGTCCAGGTATCGCCTCATGCTACCAGTAGTGACACTGACCCTAGCCAAATGCAAAACTAGTGAAAAACAGTCAGAAAAGATGAAGAGGGAAACAATTTCAGTGGCCTCTACCTGGAAAACCATTCCTGTTTTGGGGGTCATCTCATTGTTGCAGGATTGCTTTTGGTTGTGATCGGAAAGCAAAGGTAATGAAGAGGGGAAGACAGTTATGGAAATGGTTTGGCATCAAGTTTTGATTTCAAAATGATTAAGGGGTTGAACTACTAATGATAAAATCTCTCCATCATTACTAAAGTTATTTCTCTTTTCTCCTATGTTTTTCCACTACCACAACAGCAGAGCTATACACTTCAAGTGAATACTTGCGATTCATTTGGACATGTTTCTTTTTTTTTTTTTTTCCTGTTGCACCTGTTGTCAATTTCATTAACACCAAAGCAGCTGAAACTGCCCCCTCTGCTACTTAACTGACCAGATCAATAGCCCAGAAGATTAATTGACTTCATGCAATACTCTGATTAAAAAGTGTTCCTTTAATTTTTTTGAGCAGTGTAGTTATTGGCCTGCTGGACAACTAGTACATATGCCTAAACCTTATTAAAGTTAGTTTAAACAGATTTATAGGCAGCTATGAATATATATATATATATATATATATATATATATATTATGTAATGTAAATGCCAACTTTTAGGACTAACACAAAGAAATATAAAGCTGAATGTTTTAGCATTTGTTACACTGTCAATTGAAAATCCGGTTACATACCTAATATCATTCAGTGTCAAAGACAAGCAACGTTAGAGAAATTCAGGCAGCTTTAAAATGTTATTCATGGCTATGTATATGTGGTACCTCATAGTTGTCTTGAAGGAAAGGGAACTGACGAGGCTGCAGGAATGGAGTCTTTGGGATGTCCAGGCCATCCTCTCCGTACAGGAACTGAACCACTGAACCGTCACTGTCCCGAACCGTTAGGTCATACTGAACCACCAAGCCCTCTAGATGCTTTATCACACACCTGAGTCATCAAGTGGCAAGAGGATAGAAAAGAGTGTTACGTGTGGAGAAAGGGAGGTTAGAGTTGCACATTTATTGTAAATCATAAACTACAATGCTTAAGTACATAAAAATAAGTTCCTTAATTATTTGCACCCTTTATTCAGTACTCTGTATCAGGGCAATTCTCACAAACTTGGATTTTACTTCCTAATGTTGTGAGAGAGACAGTATAACTTTGAAAGAGACAGACACATTTGTATGTTTTTGTAACAATCTCAAGGCTATGATTTTATTTGAATTTGCTTCACTTCAATCCAAACAATGTTAGATTTGTTTCAGTGAAAAACGTTTTCCCATGAATTCAGGCCAAATTTAGTTTGCGTTACTATGATGAGATTTTGTCTCAAAAATATGAAAATCATCCAAAATATTTTGTACATAGACCCGACCTCCTATGCTTTGACAAATATAGCTCATTTTATCACAGACATGGTTTCAGTAGACTTTATCCCCTGCAAGAACTTAGAGGTCTGTTTTGGTAACCATCTACAAGGTTTGCCAATATGTATATGGGATGATGATAACATAATGCCTCCAACACGATGCATGTTTTTTAACATATGTAGTGCTTAATTCAGTCAAATAAATAAACATGTAGAATTTAGGATTTTACCAAGCTTTCGATAACTATTTATAGCCTACGTCATCTAAGGCACTGTTTGGAGAATACAATTAAACCGTTTTAAACAACACTGGCAAATACTTAAGGAGTCTGCCAAAGCCGCCGTGCATGACCTTAGATTTCCGCTCAAACACTCGGAAAGGGAAGGAAAAGGGAGAGGAAAGGAGATAGGATGAAGAGGATAGAGGAAAAGACTAGTAAATGTTGTTTCACAGGACCTGTGTTTGGTGTTCCTACACCAATTATCTCACCTGATATCAGGCTTAGGAGTTAGGACCAGTTTTTGTGAGTTACGCTTATGGTGTTCTCTCACCTCTGGAGGTATCCCGATCTGCTGGTCTTGACAGCTGTGTCCACCAGACCCTCTCGTCCTGCCATGCAATGGTAGAAGAACTCCTACAGAGAAAGATAATTGTGTAAGGTAAAACTACAAAGTTTTTTGCATTGTTATTTCCTCTGATTTAGACAATCTGTGACCTGCACGGGCAATTTGACAAATTGGTTGTTTTACAAAGATTATCTGAAATAATATCTAACTACTATAATTATATACATTTTTTTTTTAGACATTTCAGTGCTCTACTTACATGAAACCCAAAATTAAATTGTGTTGGAAAATTACAAATTGCCTATTAATTAAGGGCTAAGAAATCTGCTCTAATGTGACTAAGCACCTTGAAAAGCAAGAGCTTGCAGCTGTCTACAGGAAAGACAATATTGATTCACTATCTGCTAAAGCACATCTCCCACTTTCTCCCCTTGATCAGTTTCTATTGTTATTGTATTATAAACTGTTATTGTTTTGAATCTGTGGCATACTTCACTTGGTAAAATTGGCAAGAGAACAAAGCGTGGAGTTGATCTAATCCGTGTTTCAGGAGAAAGCTTATGAATAAAAGTACATAAGAGCTTATTTTATTTAGGCGACTCCTTAGTTGTATTTAATTCTAACCTTGCTGGCTCTACAGTCCATTTACAACATATCAGTTTGTTTGTGGTCTTTCAATTGTTACAGATTAGCCATCAAACATGAGTCTGTTGATGTAGGCTTTTATAGCCAGGCATAGGGGTGTGCGATACATCGAATATACTCGATGTATCATGGCTTGTTCTATGTGGGATGTAGTAAATTACTATATCGCGAACATTCAAGTTTAAATTTGTCACAATTTTTTAAAGCCTCCAGCTCACACACACAAAAAGAAAAAAAATCATACATTTAACAGCTGTTAAAAGCCTAGGGGACTGATTTACTTAAGGTATGCATGTTTAAAAACACGTGGAAAGGTCATACCAGCCACAAAAAGCATTCAGAGCTGATCTACTAACGAGGATTGCATCGTTCAAATGAGCAATTTAGCACACCTCTTTTGCACATTTGCTTTAATGCACATACAATAATGGGTGTTCCTACTTGAGAGTGCAAAACACTGGGAGGAGACATTGGAAATCCATGGCTGGAGTCACTGAAACACGCCTAACCCCTCATTTAAATATTGCTGTTTGCACCTGACATAATTTCTGCAATTACTCTTAGTTGATCAACCGCAAAACGGGTGCAATATTTCGTGCAATCTGTTGAAATGAACGCGCAATTTAATACACACTACTTGAGATCTTTTCAGGCCCTAAGTGTGCAATCGCCCGGTTTGAATAAATACTGTTTCACTAAATTTAACTTGGTTGTGATTTGCCCCATTTTGCATGCAAGTTTAAAATTGTTCAGAATAGACTAATGTATACAAACAATGTTTTAATGCAGACATATATTGCAGGGACTACTAGAATCATCATACTGGTGTGATTGTATGCATCAAATCGAGGATTTAGTAAGTGCTTTAGAGATTTTAATATCGAGATATATAATGTGTATAGCCTTAAAAATATCGCTATTTTATTCATAGGCCATATCGCCCAGCCCTAGCCAGGCAAACACAATTTTCTTTAATACATTTAAGTGAAATAGCCTAATGTACATGGGCCAACACAATTGTTCTAATTCATAAACATGTTCAATCAACACATTTATTTCCTGACAAAAACCAGGTTAGGCAAATCAATGTGGGATTCATTAAACTGCAGCAAATCTATTTTATTCTTCAGTTTGCATGCCATGCATGCATGCATGCCATGTGGATTTGGAATGTGTAAACCTCCAGGTAAGTCTATATACCAGGACAATCTCAATACATTTAGGACAAGTGGTTTATAAACATTGATGGATATGATATACCAGACAGATTGACCATCTGCAGCTGGAAAGTCATTGCTGCCAGAACAGCAAGCATGGAAAGAACTAGAAAATGTAGCAGAATGCCGTTTTACAGGTTTTGCTGGTTTTGTATCCATTCCCAGATCCGTGCCTCGACACAACTTAATGGCTTGGTTTTTGCTCTGACGTAACCCAACGTCCAAACCCCAGAAAATTGACAAAGTTGGGATGAGTGTCAAAAACCAAGTGTTGACAGATTCTTTTACAGATACCGCACAATCAGAGCACTGAAGAAAAATAAAAGACCTTCACAAAAAAATATTATATATTTTTTTACCTTGGAAAAAGTAAGGAGTGCCTCTCTGCTCCATGGGTGCAATCTTGATCAATTAATTTACAGTACTCTCTAACTTTACCAAATCATCAAACTTTGCATACCTGTGGTTTGATCCCTGTGAGGAAACGGCCAGATATGAAGCCTCCAGATCGCGGCGACACGTCGTATGGCTGGAAACATGGTAACGATTTCCCAGAAGGCATTAGGGGGGGTCGCCTTCCCTCAAGCTCAATCTGACCGAGGAGACAGGAGATCTAAAACACAGGCACATTTAAACATGAGGTTTTGCAAGCAGAGTACAGTATGTGGATGCATGTTAATGTCAATTAACCTGTTCAGCAAGCATGAATCTCAGTTTCGTAAGATTGCAATAGTTTAATAGCCTAATTAAAACCTCCATAAACTGAAAAAAATTGGGTACTTGCGGAGAAGTAAGACTTAGAACTTCAGCTTTACTTCTAAAACATTGTGGCTAATACAGATTCACAGCTATTGAATTACATACAATATGAAAGTATCGGATCGGAGGGCAAAAAACCTGGATCGGGACATCCCTAGGTTTTGCTGTCACACAAGAAATGTTGTGCTTAGGCTACCTGATTGGTAATTAATTTCAAACTTAGCTTATGGTGATGGCAGGCAGTATAATGCAAATCATTGTGGTGTTAAGTTTAAGGCTAAAGCTTAACCCAACCAATGTGTTGCGGACAAAGAACGACTAGTAGTAGATGTGCTCCGTATCTTAAAGAAACACATTCATTATTACATTATGATTCTTTTGTTTATTTATAGAGGGTTGACTGTGACTACATGTCTTTTGCAGCAGTGCCATGTTTATGAAGTAGGCAATGAAATGAAGCATACAAATAAATAAAAACTAAATTAAACGAAAATATCTAAAATAAAACCAAGAATAAAAATGGGATGCAATCCAATACACAGCCTCCATACTCTCTAAAAAATAAGACTGCTATATGTCAAAATCTAAAGAGGTTAAGTGTTTGTGTGGATGTAATGGTCCAAGTGATAACCTCTTTAGATTTTGACGTGAAAGTTAAGTGTTTGTGTGAATTTTATGGTCCAAGTGTACCTGCATAGTGTTAACAGTCGATCCTTTTGCTCCGGACTGGACCATGAGCTGCAGGTTGTTCTCGGGGAAGGAGCAGTGCAGACCTGCAGGCATACAAACCTGTTGGATGTGAAGTATGAGATTTACTAAAGAACACGTATAGTACTAGAACTACTTCTGCAAAGGGTTAGATGTACTCTTTTGAAAACACAGCATGTACTCAATACAACATGAATGTATAGCATTATATGCAATGTTTTACTTACACTGTATATCACCTATCACACTGTTAATTGGGGTGTTTCTTGCCATTTACCTGGTTAATGGCGTTGTTCACCTGGTTGGCCACCTCTTTGAACTTGAGGTCCACCATGTTGAAGTCTCTCTGGTCAGGGTTCAAGTGGGCATCCTGCCAGAGACCCCTTGCTTCGGCATCCGTCACATTGGCCGAGAGATTGAAGGCTGCCTGCAGGGCCTGGGGAATACAATCAACACTTCGTGATTTATTTAGTGCTGTCAATCTATTTGTTTTGTTTTTCTTGCGTCAATCGAAGAGTAGGACTTTGCTTAATTTATCATGATTATTTGCAATTATTTCTTCACTGGTATTTATTTGGGAATACTTAATGGATCTTACTGGCTAGTCTGGTCTGGATTAAGAATATTTCTTAGGCACTTCGATTAGAAACTCTAGTTTAGCCATTTCTATACAGTATTGATTATTTTTCATTTATTTTTTAAATACATGATGGATTAAGGATACAGTGCTAAAGTCTAGTTCATAAAGTATGATAATAGGATGGATACTATTTAACCAACTGAAAAACAGGCTGGCAGGTAACAAAATGTGGAATTTTTCGGAATAATATCTGGAGATCTGGAAACAATTTAGATGGGACGTAAACTGATAAACTTTTGCCACAATTTTTAGTTTTTAAGGCAGCATACTTTTATGCTATACTTTTACCTTAGTACCACATGTGAGAGACTCTTTGATAATATTCTTCCTCCGCCTGTTAGCATCAAGCTTCACCAGGATGTCCTCCACTCCTAGAGTGAATAACCACTAGCATCAGTGTATGAACGTTTGTAGGCACATGCGCCCTCGAAAGCAGGCTCAAGCTCAAAATAGCTGTAAATTCGGCAGTGAGAAAGTGTGTTCATGCATGCCTTACCCAGAGTAAAGCCTTTGTACAGCTGCAGATAGGCAGTAAAGAGTCTGGCAAAACAGCTGAGTAGCTTGCCACTGGTCTCCCCCCCATAGAGCTCATAACAGCAGTGGACCAGACCATAGGCCGAGCTGCCATAGTGGGCTTTGTCCAATACTCCCACCAGCAGCTCGCCCTGACGGAAGATAACCTAGGAAAAAAACAAACGTCAACAGTCCCAACTAACAGGTCAATACTGAGCGAGAACAGTGACCTTTAACTAGTGAACCATTGGGATTACTTAGCTGCCATGCTTAAATGTATGCATCAAGAGTGGTCAAGGTTCTGGTAAATTGCAGTTATGCAGAGCAGTAAATGGTTTTAGATTGTTATTTCTTTTTGTAAAGCTCCAAGACCTTTCTCCCAGCACTCTCTCTAATCGATTATATTAACTTGTACTGTTGTATTATCTCCTGTGAATCTAAACTCAGGACAGAAGTGCCTTAATACCTGGGACTCAGACATTCTCTCTGGTGAGTATCCAGGTACATGTCGGGGGGGCTGCTTCACCCATGCTTTGCAGGGGATCTTGGCCTTGCCAGAGAGATTTAACGGTAAGGCCATCTCTGGGATCACATTCAGTAGCAACGTAGAAACAACCTGGAACAAGATTTCATATATCATACAGTAGTTGTATAGACTGCATATCAACATAATTAGTTAAATAGACGGCCCTGTCATGTATGGCTAGGACTGAATGTATGGTTTGAAGGGGAATCCCCAAAGATCCATAACCTTGATTTACTAAATGTATCACACAGATATATGTACTTGAATCTGGACAGTTTACTGACTGCACTTTTCTCACACCTGTTTTCCTGTCCATAGAAGTTGAGGTTTGATGATGGCTGGGGGCAGCAATTTTACGCGGCCTGCCTTATCGGTCAGCCCTCTGTAGACCAGCTCTGTGTACTGATGCCTGCTAAAGAAACAGCCGCGCAGGGTCATCTTGCTCCCTGAGACCATGTGATCCTGAATAAGCCCTGCTAGAGGCGTCCCGTCCTGGTTGAGGAAGTGTTTGGGAGATTCAATTGCTGAGAGTACAGCACAATCATTTTAAGGACTGGAGAGATACTAGTTTCACACTGGATGAATCCCAATATTTTTACTTTTGGTGTGTGTGTGTGTGTGTGTGTGTTATATCAGCTACCTTGGGCACCAGGTACTGTTGGTCGGTGCTGACCAGCGTGTACGCCTCAGCTCGGCTCAGCTCGCTTTGGGGGAAGTGCGCATTCATCTCGTCACCATCAAAATCGGCGTTGTACGCTTTGCAGTTTGCATAGTGCAGCCGCAGTACTTTCTCCCCTGGCAGGATGCGGGCGCAATGTGCCTGAATGGAGGGCCTGTGTAGGGTGGGTTGGCGGTTCAGCAACAGCACATCCCCATTTTTTATGTGCCGGTTCACCTGTGGATGGTACGATTATGTGTTATTATCAGTACATGGGATGCCCGTGTTCGTTTGGTTGAGTGAGAAAGATAGAGAAGGATAGAATGATGGTTATGTATTTAGGTTAGAAACAAAGAGGACAGCTGGATGTACTGTGGTTATTGCACAGCTCTTAAACCTTTCAAAGCTCAACAACCACTTTGAGAAATGTCAGTTTGGTTTCCAGTCAGCTCATAACACGGAGATGGCGATGCCATCACAAGCAAGCTCACTCCTGATTCTCCTAGACCTCAGTGCAATGTTGAACGCAATTGATCATTATAAGAATGATCGAGTTTGTTTCACTGAAGTTTAAGTCCCAGACACACCTGCATTTGTTATGGATTCAGAAGAATCATTAATGAACCGCCCTAAATCTGTTTTTTTAATTTATTTTATTGATGTAAATTTTCAGATTTAACTGGAAGACATACAACATTTTAAATCCACTGCCTCCAGTTTTGGTCAGGTCTTCTCTCTTTATTCCCTGTGGGGAGGATTTACTGTGTTGCGCTCCGTGCAAGTGACCAAGGAAACAGACGGGACATTATTATTCTAAAATGTTTACAAACCCACATTTTGCAACAAATTGAAAGTCTTCATAATCCCAATGTTCTGAAGTGAGACAAGGGATTATTGGGTGGTTGAGCTCTGAAAGATTTGTTCATGAATCACGAAGAACAACGCTTTGCCCCATTAGCTAGAGATGAAGCCAATGTAGATGGCCTTTTCCCCCAATCAAAGGTGCGATTCATGCTATTTAGCGGTAATTCATTTTCAATCAACACTATGTTCTTCAATCTCTCCTCTCAGCTGCCAGTTGGGTTCAAACTCCAAGTGAAGGCTTGTTGAAACACACATCACCTAATGTAAGAGTGCACTGCTATTGAATTTCTTATTTAATGAGTGATCCTTGAAATTTAAATGATGGAGAAAAAAAAGATTTGGTGTTTCTGTAAATGTAGTTAGCTAGACAACACTGGTTAAAATAATAGATCAGAAGTGCGTTCGATTTTTGTGGAGGAATGGAGGAGCATGCAGCGCTCCATTTAGTATTTGACGTCTGTGGTATTCGTGGTACTGACAAAAGACTTCATAACATTCTCTTTTATTAGATTTGTATACATTATTATAATGTACAGCATACAGGATGTCCCGTCACCCAGAATGTTCTGCTGGAAAGCACTGGAGATGTACTGTTCCAATAACAAGGGGAACAGAGACAGGTTCAAGGTTTATCACCTTTAACATCACTGCGGAACAGTGAAAAGTTGTGTGGGCATATTCAGTTAGCTTTCATTTATGAACTATTTAAAAACTTGATTTGACCATTCTGTGGTTGCTGCTACAGTTACAATAAGTACATGAAACGAAATATATTATCTTCAACAATACAAACTAAAACATAGAAGAGTCAGGATTCGATCAAGGCCAGAACTATATTTCTTAAAGGCATATGAACTGACCTGTTTTTCTGCCGCTACGCTTAGGCGCCTTTTCGGACTGATGTGCAAATGCATAACAAATGAAAATGTTTACATAACTTATTGCACTCATGGGATGACTTTGGTAGATAGTCTGGGTGTATAATATTGTTGTTTTACCTGCCTAATACACTCTAATATTGACTTATTTTACACAAGGTTTCCACCAACCTTCTGAGGTTTGAAACGAGTGAGGTGCAGGCACATTTTAGTTTAACAGACTTCCAGTCAGTCAGTCTTGCAATTCTTGTTTTTGAAGTATTGCATTGCCGAGCAAGTCTGTTTGGAATTTTTCAGTTGGAAAACATTTCCGTGTGCGTCGGCGGGCCGCATCACGAGGGTCTATGGGCCGCATGCAAATGAACGTAACCATAATTGGCACAACGTGTACAAATCGTGTAATCTTTACACCCCTAAAGATTACGCCAACATTCCATTATTGAAGGCATTGTGTGAGTGTGTGTACCTGGAAGTGATTTACCTGCTTGCGCTACTTGGTACATTTGACACATCACCTTTTATCTTAAGCCTTAAAGGTTAGAGGCTTTGCAGGGGCAGGAGAGTGTAAACATTTGTTCAATGTGTCTGTTTGTCTTACTATCTTCATCGGCATCTTATTTGGCCCATGGCAGGGGGTCAGCAGCTGTTTAGCGATGGCTTCTCTCTGGGTAAAGCTGGTGGCACTAAGGATGGTGCGACTACCATCCTCGTTTATCACCATGGCTGCACCCGGGTGTACGTTGGGTCCGTTAAGGACAGCCTGACGGAGTTCTTTGACATTCCATGGCGTCACAGGCTGAGGATATGTTAGCTTGGTAGCAAACACCTTCAGGCAAAAACATGAAGGAATGAGTAAGTGGACACAGCTAGACCATACACCTGTCTGATGAACTAGATACACATAGTGAAACTACATAAAGAAAGTGAGGGGGTGGTTGAAAACTAACCATTGGTATGCCAATCTCGTTGGTTCCTATGTACATGTCAGGACAGATGACCGAGCGGGCTGCAAAGTCCACTCTTTTACCCATCATGTGCTTCCGGAACAATCCATCCTTTTTCTCCAGGATCTGATAAGAGGGAAAATGAAACAAAGTAAACAACATATCAGTTCTGTGTTGTTTGGTTTAGAGCCAGCTGATGCCACCAACCTGCCGGACGCCAGGGTACTTCTCAGTCGTCAGTTTGTCCATGTCACTGTCGAAGACTATGTTCACGTGAGTTTGCAGTCTGATCCACACGTTGTACAGTTTATCAGTCAGTGTTTGGCCAGGGATACCAGACAGGAAGGCCTGGTCAGTCTGGGACACATCAGTTAAAGCCTCCTATGGATAAGATCAAGACAGCGTATTAGTATTAGTGTCCTGATCAGAGGTCCTGTGTGAACTTGTCAAAGCGATGAATGATGTGGTTTCAATGTCTATTTGAGTGATTGAAAATCTGTTACTTTAGATAATATGGGTGGATAAGCCACAAATATAGTATCATTAATATGTTTTCACCCCCTTGAACATTTCCATATTTTGCGATGTTTCAACCTGAATTAAATTTGGATTAAATAAATTGGGGTTAATTGGCACAAATTACCCCAAATGGCCCATAACTTCAAAGACTGAACCAGATCCTAAATATTCTTCAAAATGATAAAGCTGAAAGGTGTTGATTGTATAATTATTCACCCCCTTTGCTGTGAAAGCCCAAATATAGCACTAGTGCAATCAATAGCCTCCAGAAATCAAATAAGGTGGAGTCCACCTTTAGGCAATAAAAGACTCACATCATCTCTGAATAAACATTTTACTAAAACCACAACACAGAGGAACACAAAAGGTTTACCGTGTCTTCCTCTAACAGTGTTGTGTTCCCTGTCTCTTTTGCTTTCTCCCCAGCAATGAGGGCCAACAACTTTTGAATGACCCCACTGTCCTTCATCACCGCCTGCATGTTGACAGTCTGACCGTTAGTAAACATCTGGTCCCCTAAACGGTTGATAGGACGGTACCTGTAGGAGAGGAAGGACAAAAATACAGCACAGTCAAAAGGGTAGATTTGGTATCAAGTGGTTAGCATGACTTCACATTGTGAAGTGATATTAGAAAATGTGTGTGTTTCTCTTTTTCTTCAACCTGCAAGGAGGCACAACCAATAGCTCCAAGAAGAAGAGATCAGGGTAAAAGATGCTTCCAGAGCCATGCTCCTGGTCTAGTCCAGCGAAAAGACTCTTCAGGAAGAACCCTGGAGAGAAGGAAACAAAGCAAGCAAGTTATGTAAAAAGTTAGTTGCAATACACACCATAGCCCTTATGGTGAGGGCTACCTAGTCTACCACAACCAGCTCGGAGGGATGTGTGGTTGATAGAAGTACTTCTTACTAAAAGGAATACTTGCAGACACGTTGCCCTGTTTCTATTACAGTACACCACTTAGCTGTGATATTAACTGAGCCATACATCATTCCTCTAAAAAATATGCTTAGCAAGCCGACCTCCTGCAATGATGTGCCCGAGAAGCCTACCTTCCTTCTGCCAAAGCTCAGTGATGTGGTCTTTGGTGGTGCTGGGAGTCAAATAACCTCTTTTCCCAGCCATTTGCTCCTCTGGGAAGAAAATAAAGATGAGATTATGCAGAGTGGTGAGGTTGCAGATTTTACACAGAGGCCATAATTAGAACACGATAAACATCTGGAAACACCAAAATGAAAATGCACGTCCTCCACTCCCCTCAAGCGATATGCGAACCATGGATATAGAAATAAAACATGGCATCATCCTCATTATCATTTGTATAGCACATCTCATGCAATAAAAACAACATGAATGTTGAAAAAGCGATTTATAACAAAATTTTAATTTAAAAACAAACAAGAGATGTTCTCAGAAATTCCAACCCTATACAATGCATGTCTGTGCTGTTCTCAAGTTAAGATTGTGGCTAAACAAAAGCACCACTAGTTTGCTCCCACATTTTGTTTGGGAGGATAGTTTATGTTAATTTCTTGGCGAATAAGAGGATAAATCAGGCCTTTCACACAAATGCTTAGCAATTCTTTAGTGATTTTTTTCCTCCAAAATAAACCCAGAATGTAAATGAATGACAAATTGTGCATTGAAGGGGTGATTTCAAACCAGTTCTTGGTATATTAAGTTTCTTATACTGAATGTAGAACAAAATGGATAGTTTTATGATGAATAGCATGCAGTAGCAACTAGGTATTATTGCTTTGAAATGTTTGTCAAATGCTTGCAACCACCCCAACATAGTATATATTTATGCTTAGAATCCTTTATTCCAATTTCTATCGTACAACACCTTGTGACATTACCGTCAATAATGTTCTTCTCTCCATCCTTTGTCTGCATCCCAGCTGGCATAGTGATAATCAGTTTGCTGTTGTGTTCTCTACGCACCACCGAACGGCCGCATCTGTATATGTAAAAAACAGAGGTACAGTATAATCAATACTCAATCTCAACAGTAAACAGCAAACAGCGAAACGGTAAACATAGTTGAGGTCGCATTTTGAGCAAACAAAGTCATTGTCCACTGACCAGCAGGGCTAAACATCTTAGAGAAGGGAGTCTTAAAATATGGGTCTCAAACTGAAGTGGGATTCGGAGCTGTTAACAAAGGGTAGCAAAACCGTCGAGAAAATCAATATATTCTTTTCAGCTAATTTTGTGGTCATGCTGTGTCTGGTTTATTCTGTCAGAACTTTAAAGGGCAGGTTCGGTTTAGGGACTCAAGTGTGTACCATGACCGATGGCTTCTTGCGTTTAGATTTGACCAATAGGGTTCAAAGTCCCACGCAACGTATCTCAGCTGATGAGGACCTCTAGGTTAGGTGTCGCTTGCTAGTCAACTGTAACAGCTTCGACAAAAAGACATCCTAATCTAATGAAAGTTCATATTAACAATACTGCTTTTAACGGTTTTAACTATGGTATTACAATTTTTATTCATCTTAGCAATTGACAATTCAAAGCAGAGCTGGGATTTTCTGCAAAGATAGACAGTAGTTTCACCAGGAAGTTGTGTGACCCAGAAATTGGTGTTAAACTGGTATTAAACGGTCCTGCGACGGTGAGCAAGATGTCAGTTAGTTGATTCTGTGGTAACTTAGAGTTTGTGCGTGTTCGCAATAAAAGGGGCGCGGTCAATAACGCGGCAGAGTTTTTGCCCAATGGCTCGTTATCAGTTTTTTTCCCCTGGAAGACTGCAGGTTGATAATGTCATGATATGAGAAGTTTAAAGAAAAGTTGAATGGCTAAATCTCGGGAGCGTATTGCCGGCAGCATACATTTGTAAAAAGTGTTCTTGTCGTAGGCCTATGTACTCTATTTTGCCTTACAAATTATTTTATTCAAAATATAATTGAGATGTAAGGAGACGTAAAATAGGGTGACAACTGACCAGACGTGCTCGTTTTCCGGGGACAGTCCCCGTTTTTGGTGGCCTGTCCCCGGTTGAAGCTGTTGTGAAATTGTATATCTAAATATGTGAAAACAAAATAGCATAGTTCAATTCTAGCCTACACATGGGCTACATCTCTGAAAGGGTAACATTGTGTTAACCACAGTGATAATCTGCTCCGAGCAGGTTAGAAACGCAGAGTAAATTGCCATGACAACATACCTTGGGTAAAACGTATCCACCTTTCGTAGTACAGGTTAATCAGAACGTTACACCCGACGTCAAAGTTACCTGGATTTGCCTCGCTTTGTAGTACAGGCTCTGGTCACACATTTCAGCAACAAGTATTGAACATTCATTGACAAAGCAATCTAAAAAAGGAAAATCTGCAAGTTTTTGTGGTAGGCCTATCGTCTAAATGCAGAGTATTAAACCACACGCACACTTTGATAAGTGTGCTTGATAGCAATACTAAATCACTTAGATTTCTAGACTAGGAAAAACTAAAAACAGCAATCCTTGCTCCTAAAAATGTGGGTTAGTGAGCTTAAAGGTGCTGAAAAGCTAATTTAGAGATTCCTTGCTAAACAAATCATGTATGTTAGAAAATAATTGCTGACATTTTTTTAAAAGACTGAACTATTTCGGGCAGAATTGTTGAGTAAAACAGTTTTTCACTATTTGTATGTCAAGGATTTTTTGAGCGGCCCTTAATGGGGGCCTGATGACGCACTGGGGCCCCTACTTAGCATGACCCTCCTCTAGCACTATAAAGACTAGCGCACATTAACACCCGGCTTGCTTACTACATAAGTACTACAATGCTAAGCGTATTACAGCCTATCGATTACTAGCTATGCCTTCTTTCCCGCAATTGGGCGTGGTTTCAGCGATTTCAGCGAACACGCCCCCAGGGTTTCAGAACAGAGACTACT
Source organism: Aplochiton taeniatus (assembly GCA_017639675.1). NCBI lineage: Eukaryota > Metazoa > Chordata > Actinopteri > Galaxiiformes > Galaxiidae > Aplochiton > Aplochiton taeniatus. The sequence continues at coordinate 12,232,198 of CM030186.1, read as the reverse complement.
GCTTATTTTTCCACGATTTTGAAACCAAACCAATTTTATATACTTGCCGTTTTTTGGAATCGTTCAAACTTGGCTGGGTGGTTAACAATACATTTCTTGGTGGTCTGACAAACTCGGAACACATTTGAATATCACGTTACAGCACCTTTGAGTAATACTCATTGATCATGTCAGGAGTCATGATCTTTGTGTAATAGTGCTCGTGCAAATGGCTGGTAAGGAGCAATTGACTTTCAATTAACTTTATTCGTACAATGAAAAAGATGGGCTTTAAAACATACATGAAAACAGTTTGACACACTCCCTCTGAAAAAAAGCTATATTATGGTTGCGGGACTTCTGTGTACCATACAATGCCAATGCTGTATAGTTATACATAGGGGAAGCCTAAAAATATATATTTAAAACGTTTTTACGGTGGTCGAACATGCAAACATTCAAAACTAACGTTAATTTCCTTAAATTCCATTTAAATGTGCATCTTGTTTTACAGTGCATCCAGAAAGTATTCATACCCCTTTACTTTTTCCACATTTTATTATGTCACAGCCTAATTCCAAAATGGATTAAATCCCAAAAAAATCTCAACATTCTACAGACAATACCACATAATGACAAAGTGAAAAAAGATTTTTAGAATTTTTTGCAAATGTATTAAAAATACAAAAATAAAAAATCACATGTACATAAGTATTCACACCCTTTACTCAATACTTTGTTGAAGCACCTTTGGCAGCAATTACAGCCTCAAGTCTTCTTGAGTATGATGCTACAAGCTTGGCACACCTATTTTGGGGCAGTTTCTCCCATTCTTCTTTGCAGATCGTCTCAAGCTCCATCAGGTTGGATGGGAAGCGTCGGTACACAGCCATTTTCAGATCTCTCCAAAGATGTTCAATCGGGTTCAAGTCTGGGCTCTGACTGGGCCACTCAAGGACATTCACAGACTTGTCCCAAAGCCACTCCTAATGTTATCTTGGCTGTGTGCTTAGGGTCGTTGTCCTGTTGGAAGGTGAACCTTCGCCCCAGTCTGAGGTCCAGAGCGCTCTGGAGCAGGTTTTCATCAAGGATCTCTCTGTACATTGCTGCATTCATCTTTCGCTTGATCCTGACTAGTCTTCCAGTTCCTGCTGCTGAAAAACACCCCCACAGCATGATGCTGCCACCACCATGCTTCACTGTAGGGATGGTATTGGCCAGGTGATGAGCGGTGCCTGGTTTCCTCCAGACATGACGCTTGGCATTCAGGCCAAAGAGTTCAATCTTGGTTTCATCAGACCAGAGAATTTTATTTCTCATGGTCTGAGAGTCCTTTGGGTGCCTTTTGGCAAACTCCATGCGGGCTGTCATGTGCCTTTTACTGAGGAGTGGCTTCCGTCTGGCCACTCTACCATAAAGGCCTGATTGGTGGAGTGCTGCAGAGATGGTTATCCTTCTGGAAGGTTCTCCCATCAACACAGAGGAACACTGGAGCTCTGTCAGTCACCATAGGGTTCTTGGTCACCTCCCTGACCAAGGCCCTTCTCCCCCGATTGCTCAGTTTGGCCGGGTGGCCAGCTCTAGGAAGAGTCCTGGTGGTTCCAAACTTCTTCCATTTGCGAATGATGGAGACCACTGTACTCGTTGGGACCTTCAATGCTGCAGACATTTTTTTGTACCGTTCCCCAGATCTGTGCCTCGATACAATCCTGTCTCGGAGGTCTACAGACAATTTCTTGGACTTCATGGCTTGGTTTGTGCTCTGACATGCACTGTCAACTGTGGGACCTTATAAACGGGTGTGTGCCTTTCCAAATCATGTCCAATCTATTGAATTTACCACAGGTGGACTCCAATGAAGTTGTAGACACATCTGAAGGATGATCAGTGGAAACGGGATGCCCCTGAGCTCAATCTTGACTGTCACAGCAAAGGGTGTGAATACTTATGTACATGTGATATTTTATTTTTAATACATTTGCAAAAAATTCAAAACAACTTTTTCCACTGTCATTATGCGGTATTGTGTGTAGAATGTTGATTTTTTTGTAGTATTTAATCCATTTTGGAATTAGGCTGTGACATAATAAAATCTGGAAAAAGTAAAGGGGTATGAATACTTTCCGGATGCACTGTATGTGCCAACAATAATAAGGAAATACGACCTTCCAGTATTCCTTTGTCCTCAAATCTCCCACTACAAGGCTATTCTTTATAAGTTTATAATTTAACATTCGGATTGGCCTAATAACTAATCACGCTCAATTTCCTACATTTTTTAAGGCCCGTTCTGGTAATATGATATAAAACATTTCATTTGTACAACAAAATTGCTCTTTTACTTCCCAGCCAGAAAATAGTTCAAAGGTCTACAGAAAGATAGTAAATAATGGTGCTCCAAGTTCTGAAAAAAATACTTGCCTGCAGTGAGGGCATTTTCGGGAGCTCATGTGTACTCTCCAAAATGCATTGATCAGGCTACTCCTCTTCTCACAAAGGTGCTTAATCTGACGACATACAAATTATAATTATCACGTTATGTGAACCAATTTCTACAGCACAAACCAAAACTACTTTTTATAGACGGCAACTATAGTTTTTTGCAATCCTTTTTCAGGATTTGTCATTGAAGCACTGCTGTTCCATAAAAAGAAAAATTAACCACCGGTTCGTAAACAAAACTTCGGTCGATAAGAAGCATTTCCACCAAGCAAATTACTATTGACTTAAGCAATGGAGTAACAGTACTGGTGACAGTGAATACATACCGGGTTGTTGTGCTTATCTGTCGTACTTTGGCTGAGGACTTCCTCTGTGAAGTGCTTCAGTGCCTCCTGAATTTCTGTCCCATTGGCCTGGGCATTGATCTCAAGGAACTAGAAAACAGATAATCACAACATGTCATCAAACTTAGCAGCTGGCCATTACACTACCAATTGGTACAAAAATGCCACATTCCTATAATGCATTATGTTACACATTGTGGAGACATTACAGCAATGTAAACAATGCATACATACTGCGGTTTATAAACCCCTGTGATCAGGCTAAACGCAATCAGCAACAAAATTGTCAAACTGCATGACCCTGGACGAGATTGATTGTTGTGACCAATCAAAAGACGGTTATGGTAAGCAATATATTTTGGCAGACAGGGTGAAGCTTTGCTGTATTGGCCACCTACACCACATAAGCAGTTACAACAAACACATTTTTGGGGCGGGGGGGTTGCTGTATTCAAGACAGTCTTTAAAAAGTGCGTTAAGCTAAACCCAGAGAAAAAGTCTGTCATGATAATACATGTAAAACTAAACTTTTGGATAGATGTTTAACTATTTTTAAAACCACTTCAAGCCTGTCACTTTCTAGTCCCAATTTTAGGGGTTCGTTACAGTTCTGCTTTATGCAAAGTGGAATTGATAAAGGTCGATTACGGCCAGTCGGAGATAGATCTCTTTGCGACTCGAGGGAACGGCCAGCATCCCATAATTTCTCTCTAAATGATCAAAGTTGCCATGGGGTCTGCTTTATGCTTTTATCGAATTGCTTTGATACCTCTCTAGGGAGAGCCTCTCTCATCTCGATAGCCTCGCATTGGACAGGAAAGCACTGATTAGCGGCCATAATACAACTCCTTCGTGGTCAGCCGGCCTCTACAGAGATCTGCTATCTCAGGCGCGGGGAGAAATATCCCACCCTTACCCAGAGTGAGACTTTGAGTTTTGGCCACTGAGAGGGCAAATTTAATGGCGGTGGGACTTCGTCAGAATGTTGTGGACACAATTCTAAGCGCCAGAGTCCAATCCACTAGGTCACTCTCTGACGGCAAGTGACGAGGGTTTGAGGATTGGTGCAGACCAAAGGATGCCATTCCGTTTCAGGGATCTGTATTGAAGATTGTCATTTTTAAAGAATTTCTAGGAGACAAGCAAAGCATTTTCCACCACCAAGGTCTGTTTAGCAACTATTTTGGCTTGCCAAGTAGGATTTGGTGGTCACACAGTGGGCCAACAGTTTCTACTTTTTAATGAGTCGATTAATTCGAGTCAGTTCATGTAAATTAATCAAACTATTCATATATATTTTTTTTTTATCATTTTGTGCCTTGTTAACAGGGCACAGCTGCAAAAGAGACATGGTCTCAGTCAGTTCACCCTGTATTAAAAAAAACTATTATAATATGATCCAAGAGGTCCAACAATTTGGCCTAGCTGCATCCTGTAAATCATCTAAATCTTCAATCCTTCAATTCATTCAAATTGTGATTATTCACTGTTAAACCTTTTTGCAATTGACTTTCCTTTAACCCTTTTACACAAGCTATGCATACCCCCTCTAATGCGCAACATGGGTCTAAAATCACCCGTATTCATTCCCTTTGGTATTCCATGCACGGCAGAGTGTTTCTTTGCTACATCTTGTGAAATCAGTTTATTTCATCATTTAATATTCCATGTGTTCATTAAGTATCTGGTTTTTGATTACCACAAATCAGTTTTAAAAAGTTTCCTTTCTTACTTTATGAACAAAAGTACTTTTTGCATGTATAACATCAATTTTACACACATGGGTCAAAAATGACCCATGTTTGAAAGTGTCATTTAAAAAAATATAAAAGAAAAAAGAATATACATTTTGTTAAAATAATTACTTTAGCAGTGATATTCACCCAACAATAATACATTTAATATTTGAAATGTGATTATTTATCTCTTTGTCACACATAACATTCACCTATCACTGATTACCGATAACACTGATATTGAACTGTAGTGTATCTGCATTGTAAATGTATTGATCTGTAGCAAACTATGGTGAATGTGACATAATAAAATAAAAGTGATGACATAAAATTACATGGGTACAGCACAAGTTGCCATCTCAGTGCTTACATGCCTCTAGGGGGGACACCAAGTAGTCGACAATATTCAACGATTCGATCTAAGGAGCTTTATGGGGTGCTGAATGTCTAATTTTACATATGATTACTTGGTTTCTCCCAATAAATAATGATACATAGCCTATTTTGATATGAATATAAGCCTATTAATTATACTGTTTGTAAAAATGTGAGGCACAGGCCTGGTGCAGTGGGAACACCAGCCACTGACTTCTCTGTCTTTGGCAGTTGGGCAGATGTTGCACATCTTCCTCTTCACTTGGCCTTCCTGTCTGATGTTCTCCAGTGGCTGGGTTGTGACTGCATGTTTTTTTTTATTCTACATCTGTAATATGCTTTTGGAGGTGGGGCACGCCTATGTACCTCTTCATATGTGGCATGACAAGCTCCTTGATGAATAGCTGCTGTGCATTGGTCACAACACCCATTTAACCAGGGTGTTGTGCAGTGAAGTTGGACCAGGCATTGAGGGTGGCTACATCCAGCACATTGTGCCAGAGCACAATGGGCCTCCTTCATGTTCTCCGCTTACATGAGCAGGTTCAAACCATTTGATACATTGTGTCTACTCCTCCTTTTGTTTTGTTATAGTATTGAATTACTTTTGGTTTCTTCTTTACACTATTCTCATCCACTGATTTGTCATCATGCATGGTTCTCAGGAGGGCAACGGTCTTTCCCACCTTTCCACGGTCATCTTGCCTATGTATCCAAATTCTGAGCAATATCTCCTTTGCTTTTGATGGCTTCATGACATTTGTCCAGCTTGTTCTGGCAAAGACCCAGAATGGGCAGGTTCTTCCCACGGATGTTCAAATATTATGTGCTATCAAATTCCATAGTGAAATATATTATTTTATTATTTTTGACTCGTGTGTAAAATTGAAATAGAAATACAAAAACGATGTTTGTTCATAAAGTTAGAAAGAAAAATAATGATGTTGTAATATAAAATAAAATATTGAATGAATAATAAAGATGAAATGATAAAATAAATGTATTTCTAAGATAGAGCAAGTAAATACTCAGCCATGCATGGAATACCATAGGGAATGAATACCGGTCATTTTAGCCCATGTTGCGCATTAGAGGGGTAGTGATACAAAAATGAATTTTATTTAAAAAGCAAGAAAGCAAAAATTTTAATATGGATTTGTGATGATAAAAAACAAGTTAATTGAGGAATACCTGGAATATTGAATGATGAAATTAATTTATTGCGAAGGCAGAGAAAATAAAAACTCAGCCGGGTCACTTTAGACCCATGTTGTGTATCAAAGGGTTAATAATATTGGACTTGTGTGGAATAGATCCACACGAATTGACTTTCTTAGGGCAACCTACAATGTGCTTGCAACACCTCAAGATCCTCAGTTACACAAGGATCCTCGTCTGGTTGCGGAAAGCTAACCTCAGATTGGACTTGTGGTAATAGCAACAACCAACTACTTGAGGAAAATGGGATCTGCAGCACTGATTTGAGCCTGACCATAAAAGCTGTCAGACAGCAGAAAAGAAGTAGCCTGTGGTTGTGGTTAAAAAGAAAGCATCCCATCTGGGCTGCTAAACAAAAAATATACTCTATAGGAACCATACTTGGCAGGATTTTCTGAAACAGCAGATATTGAATAAGAAAAGACGGCAAACCAAAAGGTAAATTTGCCAACCAAGCAGGCAACTAAAAGCTAGCAGGAATAGGAAAAAAATCACAGTTGAATGAAGACATTTTTTCATTAGGGTTATAGGAAATCTGTCTCTGAGCCAGATATGGAGGAAGGTGGCTCTGACACATCAAAGCTCCCCACCTTCTGAGGATGTCGTTGCCTCAAAGACATGAAACATTCAGAAAAGTAGATGCCCGCTTAAAAATGCAAATGGTATCTGCTCCCAATCCAAATTCTTAATAAATATTGGTTTCTAGAGTTGCAATTTTGGATTATTGCATAATAGATATGATAACCAAGTGCCTTGTGTATTTACTTTCTGATGATGACAAACAGATCTTAGTTGTGGACTCATACTTTTGAATCCCAGACAAACAGACAAGCTCACAAACAAACTTGAGCAAATGAGGTGGCTAGTAGGTCGTTATACTCCCTCGGCTCACCTGGCCAAGAAAATTCTCAAGTTGGTAAACCTCTTGAAGAGCCCCAACATCCATCAGTTTTAGTTGATAGAACAGCAGATGGATGGCTGCTCTAGGACACGTTAGCATGTGGCACGACAGACACGATCCTCGCACCAGCAGGTACAGTTTCTGATGGTACACAAAGGGAGAGAAGACACAGAAACTCAAAACAAAAGTTATAACATGAGCTTTTCAAAATGGATTATTTGATACTCTGATATTCTCATGTAATTTGCATAGGAGGATCTCGACAACCGGGTAAACTATGCATCCATGTCAGTGGAAGTCATAATTTTTTTTATTCCCCAGCAAAGCCACTCAAACCCAAGCCTATACCACACAGGCATGCCATACATAAGAAAATAAGGATCCCAAGATTTCAGAAATGATCATCATTTGTATATTAATGACAATAGTTTTCGTATTTCATTAGGAACAACATTCAAATAAGGTATATCTAACAAACTGCGGGCTCTTTAAATTCTACAAATACCAACCATACAAATCTACTGACAACTTTATAGTGAACTCCCCGTGAAAAGTTTTGTTATACAACTTCACACTGCACACTAGTAGGGCTGCCGCTGTGTTGACTTAATTATTTTGAGTCAAGGACTTGTTGGCTTTTTAGTTTTTTTGAATACAAACTTCCACTTTGGAGATTTGACTTGAACGTTGAATGTTTTTCTTCAATCACATCACATAACTCCGGCGTGCATGTCATCGGTCGTTTTTGGCTCCAGTCATTGGTCGGCTCGAGTCAACCCTTCAGTTTCACAAAATCATGGTGGCCGCAACAGAGGCTGACACGCTTGCAAAAGAGGTTCAACTTCCATCTACAAGTTCCCAAAGTACCAAAGTTTCTAAAGTATGGGAATACTTTAAATTAGCACCGAACAAAATGGTAGTATGTACACTTTGCAAAGTGTCATTGGTATACCATAGCGGCACTAGCACTATGCAGCAGCAGCTGAAGAGTAGACATACAGGCGCTATGTTGGATGATAAGACAGAATCACGGTAAGTGATATTCGTAAAACACACTTCTTTAAGTAAGGAACGAAGGAATAGAATAAGGAAAGATTAGGTTTACAATGCAACATTATACTTTCAACTGCCTGAGCGTTCCGTGTTTCAAGCCAGCAGCTGGAGGTCTGTTTAGGGTATTGTGACAAGAGCGAATATAGAGGGGGGTGACTCTGAGACATCATTGCTCACGGTTCTTCTGGAGGTGCTGTGGGCTCAATTTAACGAAACATCCGAGATGGAAGGTGCCCACTTGAAAACACCAATGACAGACATTTTCAACAGCTATTTACTGGCAGAATATTTGGCATTCAGTATAAAAAAGAATGTGTTATATTAAATGTTGTTATACTGATGCTTGATAAAAGTAAAGACTCACATCAAAGAACAGTGGGTTGAAGACTGGCAGTGGAAGTTCAATGTGGCCTAAGTGGCCAGGACAGTTGTGGAAGTCCTGCATGCAGGTTGAGCACACCTCTCTACTGTCAGCCGGGCCCAAGGCCAGGTCATATAGACCACAGGGAGCCACGTTGCCCACATTGTCTAGAAACCTGAAGTTGGTGATGTTCTTCACACTAAGCTTCCTGTAAAGACACGTAAAGATAAATACAATAAACCCAACTTTCAAAAGTAATAGGCAACCAAATAAAGGCTGCATTTATGGGGAGATTTGATTTTCCTACTTAATCTATGTTGTTCTTCAACCTCACTGTGCAGAAAAGTTCCAGAACATTTCACCCTTAAGAGTGCCACACCAAATTGGCCATCAACATTCGAAATGCTAACATTTATTCTGTGCCAATGTAAACTTCTAGCAAACGTACAATTTTGCTTTTAGAAGCAAGTATTTTGCTAGTGATAAGAATGAGTTTATAGTAGAGATATAGTAGATATATTTTATGTGCTTTAGGAATTAGGTTCAGGTTTAGATTGTAAAAATCAATCAAATAAGGTAACTTAAGTCAAAAGTGTCTGAGACATCTAAGACATTAATAATAACTTTAAGAACTTGTGGACATGGATGCTCATAGCCAAGTTATCACTATTATATGACAACAGTGACTGTAAAATAATTATTTAAATATCAAGTTGAATGCAACTCTGTACTACTTATTACCTAATTAGAATTTTAAGTACAGATTATCTGTAAAATATAAGCATACATGTTAGGTTTTATAAGGTTAATTGCACTGTGGTATAAGACAATGATGAAACTTTCATATCGTTATGAATAAATGCCAAATGAGGGTATTTATTTAAAAGGTATGTGTTTATTAAAGCTCCCCCCTCTCATGACACACTGGGATTGTAAGGATTACAAGAATGGGAATAATAGTTATGCGTGCGTGTGTGTGTGTGTGTGTGTGTGTGTGTGTGTGTATATATATATATATATATATATATATATATATATATATATATATATATATAACTTTTGGTATGACCATTTCTAAGATCTACACCAGTGCTAAACAATGGATTACATTACAGTAATCCCATTCAAACTATTTTGTATTAATGTCGGTATTTCTTTTATTTACATGACATCAACTGTGATTGTAGATGATATGCATTTAAACGTCAACCTTAACTAGGCTAACCATCTAGGTAAGAGCTTATTAGGTTCGAGTAAACTGTGGAAGCTGTTTACATACATTTCCATATCTTTACTTGTACGATCACACAGCTAGCAAGGTAAAGTTAGCTAGCTTTCAACCCAATTTACCTTATCTCTTCGGCACTGTAGGTGCCAAAAGTCATGCTCTCCAGGCGTCTCCATGGCACTTCCTTTCCAAAAAACATTGTGGAGAAAAATAAATAAAAATTGCTTGTCTGTTTGTCAACAATGAAGTTACTAGCTACACATGTACATAAGCCACATGCTCACTGAAATTGTAACTTTACAGTCCACACGTGTTTGGACCATTCCATTCACTGTTCAAATGATTACTAGCCGTAGCAAGATTAACAATTCGTTAGAAGAAAGTGTATGAATCAAAATTTACAAAATATTCACAAAAAAATTATACATGAATGAGCATAGAATATGAGATTTTTTTTTCCCACACATTACATGAAAAATAAACACTACAATTAAAAACTCCTCCCCGGCCGTTCTTCATACTAGTTTTTCCCTCCCATGAACCATTGGGGCATTTCTATCCATCATGGCGACTCGCTGTAGGCATGTAGGGCATTACATCCTGAGCAATGCAGTTCTACGGAATAACATCGAAAATGTATTAGTTCGTAGGTAAGGTTTGAACACCAAACATATGCATTTAATGTTCTTGGTTGTCATCCATGATAATTTAGTGAATAATATAGGCATGCTGCAACACCATCTGTCAGTAGGTAACCCATTACCGTTAGCTAGCTAGCTGTCTATATAGTCCAATCCTCCTTAACAGCCTTGCAGGTCAGATGTGTTTATTCGATTTTAGAAGAAAGATCAAATCTATTCAGTGATGCGGCAGATAAACAAAATAACTTTTAAAGCAATAAGCCATCTAGGGTTGGCCAGTATGTCCTGCTCACAGAGAATAAATCAGTTCCTCCTCACAAGTCTTAATTTTTCAATGCTATGGAGCCAAGACTGTTGTTCTGTATGCATACTTAAAGCACTGAGGACTTCCATGAGTTTTTTTTTAAAATATATATATTATATATATTTTGCAACCTTAATTTGTAGATTATAGTTGGCAAGAAAGATTAGCGAATTGGTTAATTAATGATTGTGTCACAAAAAAATCATTCTGAAACCTTTTTTTTTTAGCTCCCTGTGTTGAACATTAAGTAAAATGTGCTTACTATATGCTTCAGAAACTTTGGATGGACCTCTACTTACTACCAACAAACTGCATCAGCCAAAACTGGTAAATGAACTTTCAATAATCTAGTCTCTAATGGATCAGCTGGGTACAGCATTTGGTAATAATACTCTCTGCCTTATGCCACTACAGAACCTATTGTTATTCCCAAGAAGAAAACATGGTATGTATAGTGTGTGTGTGCGTGTGTGCGTGTGTGCGTGTGTGCGTGCGTGCGTGCGTGCGTGCGTGCTTATAAATTAATTGGGTTTTATCACTGGCAGGAGCAAAGAGGCAGTATTGCAAGCTTTGGCAGCCACAGTCAACAGGGTAAGAATAACATTTCTGTACTTTTAATGTACTCCAACTAATTGTCCAGTCTTTGAAATGCTGCAGTTATTTTATCGTGATGAATTATGATCTTTCTTAACCTGTACTTGTAGATTGTATCTACTGTATGTGGTGCTTTACATTTTTTGTACAGTTATCTATGTGGCAAGGTCCAAATGACCGTTTTAAACATTATACAAAGAAAAACAATTAAATAGTTTCAGTTTAGTAAACAGTTTTGACTCACATTATACAGTCCCAAGTCACAACTCTAGCTAAGACCCAAACGTAAGTCCTTCTAAAATAATGCACTGACACACAGACTCCAATTGCAGTCTCTTTGTCAGCGTGGTCCGTAAGCGGTAGGGAAACGTAACAAGCTCACAAAACAATGAGAAGGGAGGTTCCATTTTAGGAAATAGTGTTTTAATCCAATATTGGTGGATGAAAGAAATTTGGCCTGTTTGCCAGCTCATTGATTTTGCATGTCACACTTTAGTGGACATTGTGTTTGGGCCATTAGTTGCCCTTTTTGACTCAATTAATCAATAGCAAGGACACATTTCCTTTCAAAAACTAAAAGCAGACAGGCAGAAGTCTGTGAGTGGTAGAATGGTGAAATGGTGAAAGAATGTTATTCGATTATAACTGCTTAACCCCTATCTCGCTTACCTCTCAATAAAACCAAAGTTTGCTTTTGCCATAACAACTATTTTGTAATTCTATTCAGGACCCAACCACCCCACACAACTTGTTCCAGGATGATCCCTATCTCTCACCTAGAACCTCTGCTGAATTTGTAAGTCAAGATGTTGTATTTTCTCAGACTAATATGTATTTTCATACAAGTCAATAATCAGTTATGTTTGAACTATGTTCAGTTATTATCTAAAACTTAAATGAAGCATTTGCTCTGTGGTAAATGGTGATCTGGACAAGTCAAACCTAAAAGGATGACGCTCCTGCTTGCGTGTGTGTGACCAGTAATTACATATGTAAATTGATTAAACTAACGTGAAAAGACTAATCTGTTCCTGATGTTTTTTGTACTCAAACATTTTTAGTTTTTAGATTATACAATGTCATTAAATGTGTTGTTAAACCCATGCTGTAAGCTTCTTATCCCCCTGTGTTCTTCACCTGTTCCATTTCTGGACACCATTCACTGCTGCTCGCATCTTTATTTACAATCGCATTAATCGTTAAAAATCGTTCCTTTTCAAACTTGTATTTGTCCATTGTAGGACCTAACGTTACATTTGATTAAAGGTCTTGGCATTCATGTATATTATATATATATTTTTGTTTTTAGACAAATTTGAAATATTACATATGCTAACCGTTTTGCTAATGTGGTTTCTGTCTGTCTTTACTGTCTTTACAGAAGCTGTACTCACTGTCCCAGGAATCAGGCAGGGCAGCAGCCAAGTACTTTGTTAATGCAAACCCCAAGTTTTTCCAGAAGGACTTTGCCCAGCCACAAATACCAGTATGTCTGAGGGCTGTTAGTGTGAAGGAAGGAAGGATGTGGTGGCAATATTGGAGTCGTTTGTCTTAATACAGAGATTGTGGGAAATGGTGGGGCAGAATATGACTCCACTTTAGTCCGTCCCCCCCCCCCTGGGTTAAGGTGTTAGAGCGTGGTATTTATAGTAGGTCATTTTATCAAAGATTCCAATGTTCCTGGTTAACAAGTCCAGCTTGAAGACAATGTTGTGATATTCCTCCAGAAAATCAGCCATGTTTACACGTGTTTGAATGTCAGACATGTATCATTTACATTGTAGGGGTTAGTCCCAGTATCTCAGTTAGTGGCTAATATATGGGACCACTCCCCAGGAAGTCACTCTGGCTCAGGAACTTGAAACAAAATGAACTTCCTCCTTGTTCCTCTCTCACATTTCCATAGTGTCTGATACCAGAAGACATTGAGCCGCGTTTAGAAGAGGTAAGCGAGGCAGCACTGGTAGAAAGGATATCTCTCAGGAAGGTCAAGGCTGCTGTAGAGATGTATGACCTTCTGTTACAGTCAGGTATGACACTGTTATACACGCACACTTTTTAACATCTCTATCAGATGTGTTCATGCACACTGAATGATGCCCTGTCTCTAGTTTTCTGCTGAGATACAACGTTCTGTCCACACGTCTGTTTGGCTGTTCATGCTTCTTTATCAGGCACTGCAGTCTCCATGGAAAGGACTAATGAACTCCTGGATTTAATCTGTCTCCATGGTGATAGAGACCCTGGCCAGAAAGACAACCCAGAAACAGAGGATTTGGTGAGACAATATGCATGCGATTTGTAAATGACAAAAATAGGAAATCACTTATCAGACACCATTTAGTTGTCTCAGGGGTTGGGAAGTGCTTCTCCTATTGAATCAGATCTTATTTAGCAAATTTTCTATTTTCAACATTCAAAACAAAAACAGACTTTTTCCACTTTGATAATGCATTTATTTGTACATTTGGATCATTTTACCCTCATTTCACCTCTTTCCCATTTACTTTACTGCGAGTATGAAGGATAGGTACAGTATGTTAGCCCAAGCTTCAAGCATAGATAGTCTTTCCGTATCTAAGTGGGGAAAAAATGCTTTAAAAGTGCAGCGCCGTTTCTTTTATGTTTTAGCTTATTTCTGTGTGTTCTGGAAATATCCGTATCCGTAGAGGATTTACATCTATTTTCGCTCTTTTAATGTAATTATGTTTTTCAATTTAGCTCCATTCAAACAGTTGGACTGTAAACCTATGCACTTAGCTTAGCTCAAGTCAAAAACATACCACATATCTTCCAAAGATTTCCATAACAATTCGATAAGCGATGTTCGGTCTTTGGACTCATATTAGCACTATTTTAAGTACATTTTAAAACCCTTCTGCTGTTGACTATTCACTCCATGGTCACAAAATTGATGTGTTGATATAGTGGCTTCTTAAGTTTGTTAGTTTGCAACTGTTGACGTTGAGAGGGTACTTCCACCGATTCAATTCACTGCTTTGGCTATATAACACATAGTCCTTACTTACTGTGCACTATTTTAACACATAAAGACCTAACGTGACTAATTTAATCATTACAAAAATGTTTGAAAGATATGTTGATGTGATTTTGATTTTGAACTAGTGCATAGGTTTCATAGGTTTCTATGCATGTAACAGAATGGAAAAAGTGAATTCCACTAAAACAGCCATATTGGGTGTAAAAGGATCTTGATGAGTCGGGACATATCCAGAATGTAAGGAGATAATCTAAAAACATAAAAAATTGCTTGTTGATTCCTTTCACTTTGGGTTCCGGTGCACTTAACTTAAACATGCCAGAGCAGATTCAGTCCCTCAAGGCTTGTGCTCCTAAGGATTACTATAGTAATTCAACATATATCAATAATTTAATAAGTGATTTGATGTCATTTGGGAAGGAGACTCCAGATGACCCTAGAAGAAAGAAGGGAAGGCAGAGGAAAGCTTTTGACCTGCTTCGTGTTATATGGAGGTAGGTCTCCTGGGATTCGTAGTCTTTAATATGACTCTTTCCGTAACGGTTCAGAATGTGTAGTCTCAATGATTGTTTCGGTCATCCAGGGACATTTGAATGTGTTTATTCCCATTAACAGAGAAAACAACAATGCAGAGAGAATCTTTAATCTGATGCCAATGAGAGACGAACACTCTTACTCTGCTTTAATCCGAGGAATGGTTAAGGTAGTGTACATATGGTGGTGTCATCATCACCACAAACCAATAAATATAATTCTCTCTACTGTTATGGTGACTTGCATCATGTGTGTGTGTGTGTGTGTGTGTGTGTGTGTGTGTCCACGTCCACCTATCCTTCCACAGCATGGAGCATATGCCAAAGCCTTCAACATGTACACAGACATGCTGAACAATAGGCTTGTGGGTGAGTACCCTATTCTTTAGTATATTCAGTGTTCCAAAGTAAATGTCTATCTGATGATACTAGTAATAACAAGTAGTGTGCATGCTTACTCTATTCTTCCTTAACCAGGGGACGTACATATCTTCAATGCTATGATAACCGCAGCACCAGAACTGAGAGAAAAATACAATGAAAAATGGGAACTGATCACTGTAAGTGACTAGATTAACCTACACTGGTAACCAGTATGTCATATAATCCTCATAATTCCCTATTTAAGATAAAACACTGAAAACCGTAAGTACTGTGTATGACCTTGATATTACGAGAAGCATAGGACTAAGGAATAATGAGAAGCTCTTGGTGCACTCAGCCTTGTTGCCATTCTACCTATTTTAAATTGAACAATGCATACATTTCTATCTGTTCTGAGCTTTACAAAATAGATTTGCCAAGTCAGAAGCTGATGAGCCAAGTTGTGAGCAGTTGTTTAAGGCAGTAAAAAGCATACCTGTTTGGCCAATAATGTTCCACATTAACTACATGGCACATTATTGAGTTTGACAGGAGTGTGCCATGGACGAGAGTAATGACATTTTCCAGATAGCAGGATAGATGTGCCATGCACACAATGATAATTTTTGTTATTATTTTTGAGTGGATTTTGATGGACGCATGTGAATGGACGGTGCTCCACGTTAGGCAGTAGTAGTGGTTTCAGCTCTTCTAACCATACCTGGACTAACTTGACTTCATCTTTGTAATCCTCTAACCAGGAGCTGTTAAAACAGATGAGTGAGCAAAAGGTGCAGCCCAACCTTTTGACTTTTAACGCCATTTTAAAGGGTCTACGTCGCTGTGGCTCCCTGGCACGTAGCCAGGCTCTACACACACTCAGCGAGATGAAGGCCATGGGCATTGGTCTGTACACATATACGCACACTACATTTCCTCTGAAGGTCCACTACTGCACATGCCAACATGTCTCTGAGCATTATGAAAGTTTACATTGAGATATTGCACAATTTATCTGTAAAAAAAAAATTATAATAAATTCTCTCTAGTTCCCAGCTTGGCTTCATTTGACCATGTGCTCAGCATCTTCTACAAAGCAGGTAGATGCACCTGTTCTCTCCCTTATATTCACCAACCATGTTGGAGATTATCTGGCCTCTATGAAGACATTTGACAACTTTCTCTCTCTAGCATCGTCGTCCCAGGGCCAGACTGACATCTTACAGGAAGTAATATCCGAAATGGTGGGGAAGAGTTTTTCATGCCAGGACCCAGATGATGGTATTTTTCTGCATAACATTTTCTAATCAGTAATGAAAGAATATTATAAATATCCATTCATCTTTGTTTTTTTTATTAATCGGAAAACATTCTCTCTCTTTTTTTTCAGTCAATTTCTACTGCAGTGCCATGAGAATAGTGAGTCACTTTTGCAATCTATTATTTTCAACGGTTTGTTATAAAGTTGTTGAATCGCTCTAAATGTGTCAGCCTGCATTCTCACTGTCTGCATGCCTGCCTCTGTCTAGCTCTGTCTCCCAACTCTGTCTGCTAGACGGCCTCTTGTCTATTAATATTCCTCTGATCGTTTGTCCAATTCTCTGTGTGGCCAGTGTCTGGACACCAAGGACATAGAACAGGCCTACCGAGTTCTCAACCTCCTAGGAGTTGGGGAGAACTGGAGGTTGCTAGGAGATTCCTATCAACAAAGTGTTTACTAGTGAGTTTATACCCTGTACCCTCAACCCTAGACCCTAGACCCTATTGCTTACACAATACGTTCAGACCATACCGACCGAGCATCAGCCATTGTGTGTTTTCTATTGCAAAGGAAAAGTCCAGTTTGATCCTGGTAATAGTTTTATACCCCATCCCTGTTTTTTAACTTCCCCATTCTTCCATCTCAATTGCTCTCCTCAGCGGTCGATTCTTTAACCTACTGTGTATTATGGAACATATAGACGTGGTGCTGAAGTGGTACAAAGACCTCGTCCCCTCTGTGAGTATGTAGAAACACACACACATACACATCCTATGACAATGATTGTTTTAATACTTAAATTGTTGCCCTACCTGACCCCGATATTACCTCTTTTTTCTTTATTTTTAACCATCCTGCTAAACCCTACTGTTCTACCTAAGCTCTAGATAAATACAATTTTACCTAGCTATACCTGAATATGGTCTGGTTGTCCTTAGGTTTATTACCCCAACCCACAAGGCATGAAGGACCTGCTTCAGGCCCTAGACACAGACAGCCGACTGGATCTCATACCTTCTATCTGGAATGGTAGGAAGGGGGCAGGGCAAGGTTGTTTTACATGAAAGGTGTTTGCCTGTTTTAAACGCTCTTGCCTTCACCCCTGTTTGTTATGAGAGACGCAAGAAGGAGGGAATACACTGGGATCCCATGCAGCTGCTGCTCTTTTGGCTGTGGTGTTGAAGTAATTTGTGGTTGATGATTTGGCATTTAGGAAACTTGCTACTAGCTGTTAAAATAATTACGAGTGGAAATAATAATTGGCTATTGTTACTCAATGGGCTTATTGAATACTATAATTTTTTTTGGGGGGGTGGGTTGATACAAAGTCAGTTACTGTTAATGCTAGAATGTTAAGAGACCACTCAGCCTGTTGAGGTGCTGCGGAACTAACACCTGCTCTCACCTCGTCTCTTCAGACATCCGGTCTTTGGGCCACGGCAACAAGGCTGACCTGGTGGAAGAGGTGTTGTCCCTTATGGCCAGAGACAAACACAGCCCAGAGGTAAACAGAATAAATAAATAAAAGGGACAATGCTTTTCTTAGAACAGGTACTTAGTGTTGTAGCCATGAAAAGCAATAAACCAGAACATTTGAATACAATGTAAGTTTAGTTGCGGTGATATATAGTAGAAAATGGGTCCGCAAATTATTTTATCCACTTGCATATTAAGATCAACTAACCAGAAGGGAACAACATTTTATTGTAACCTATGAATCAGACGTACCCTACAGAGTAAACTGACAATAGACTGGGCGCTTAAGGGTATGTTTAATCATGGGGTTCACGTGCCCGATTGGGCGAGTAAAAAGCACTCACTCTAAGTTAGCACTGCTCAAATCAATTATACTACTTCAGTGCTCAGAAGGGGAAAAGGGAAGGTGAAATTATGTTTTCGTTTCATTTCTACTCTCCATAAACAATTTGCTGGTCACATCTTATAGCGTATATTTACCAATACAGTCAATAGCACTACAAAGTGATTACTTTTGATTGGTGGGTTAATATGTATTTGGAAATTCAAACCACCTAACCGAAGCCTGTGGCTTATAAGACTAAAACCTATTGTGTGTTCATGAGTGGTAGGTTGTATTTACCAATGATTTTGGCCTGGTTAGCTCTAGATGTAAATTGTTGGTAAGTTAATTGATTGAAATGTCCAACTTGTTCTATGAAAATACAATAATGATTTCGTTAGATACTGTGTGAGACTAAAGGGCCCTAGTTAATTAGGCTAGCTTTACAACCCTGAAAATTAGAACAGCAGAATACATTTGACATTCCACCTCTATTTTTTTTGTGTTCAGGTGCAGGAGGCTTTTGCAACTTGTGCTCTCGATGTGAAGAGTGTTTTTGACCAGGAGGACCGGGGGAGACCCAGTCTGGAATGGACGGCCCCTGCTCTCACCCACATCACCTCCCTCCTTCTGGCAGGAAACAAAAGCCAACAGGCCTGGTGACATGGATAGTCTTGTTGAAAGTTTGGACCAGACAGTTTGGCAGGGGTAGAGGATAGTGAGAGGGAGAATGGAGTTTGGGAACTGTTGTTTATGTAAACTTTTCACCACAACTGCATATTCTGTCTGCTTTCATGTCAATCTCACTTTAATGTTCATTTTGCTTTAATGACATTGACATGAGTTAAATAGAGGTATTACAGTGTACACGAACAGAACACTTTACTGTAACATACTGTATTTTGATTTACTGTGGGAAGTTTTTGTTTTTAAGTATTTAAGACCAATTGTTTTTAATGTTTTGACATAATTGCGCTTTTTTCTCATAAATAAGCTTAGAGTAAGAGGTACATTTTGCTTGAATTGCAATATAGAGACGCTGAGGCTATTTATTGCTCTTCACTGCTTCCCTAATGCAAAGGGTTGGGTGGGGTTACTTGTAGTCAATGACAACAGATCTCCTACTTTTCTTTTACTGATAGCATTTTGTCTGTCTTCCTAAAAAACTTTGTTAAAGCAAAGCTTGTACACAGTCTATTCAAGGATCAAGATCTAGATCTAGTGTTGAAGATTAATTCATTGTAAAATTATTAATGAACGTGAATTTAACTGTTGGTAGGGGATATCAGAAAATTATCTAATGGTGCTGTTCTCTCTTCCAGGGGCATGCTGTCGCTCTTCAAGACCAAGAACAGAGTTCCGTCGTAAGACTTGTCATACTGTATCTATATATATATATATATATATATATATATATATATATATATATATATATATATATATATATATATATATATATATATATATATATATATATATATATATATATATATATATATATATATATAATATCATTGGAACTGTCTGCATGAGTTTTGGATATCGTGTAACAGTGGAAGAGAGGGTATTGCAACAGGGTGCCTGCATGGAAATGTCAACCATTAATCCATTAGTCCAGTCCATACCTTACTTTTAGTCATGTTTTTCTCCAGTGGGGGACTACTTGAGGACTTCCTGTCAAGCTGTAAGATAAGTGGATCCTCCCAAAAGGCAGTGGAGCTGGTGCAACTGTCGGCTGGCTTCTGTATGCCTGCTACAACCAAACTGGCAAAGCGGGTCAAAGAGGAGTTTGAACTAACGGAAGAACAGAAGTGAGTTATGCCATTTTTAAATGCTAGTGAAGGAGAGGGTGCAGAGACGACGTCAAAATGATTTTATTAGAAGCTGATTCTTGTGGTCTTTTATCTAGAACGGCTAAGGTCTGAGTGTCACACCCAGAGAAACCCTGACTGTCATATTCCTCATTTTTGGGCTACTCCTAAGTGGTTGACTAAAATGTAGTTTTCTAACCTGATGTGTTTCCTACTCAGGGTCATTATTTCGGATCTGGAAGTTGCTGCTGAGGCTGTCGAGTAAAGAGATGCCGATCTACCACCCGTGACACCTTCTGATGCAAATTGGTTTCAGGTGTACTCCTTGACGCCTGTTTGGAGGAAGCCCCTTCTTTTTGTCTGTTGTTGCCGTGTGTGTGTGTGTGTGTCACACACGTTACATAAATGATGTAAATATGAACATGGTTTAAATATGGCTTTTTCTTTAAATATAAGGGTTGGAAGGGTCAGTAATGTTGAGCACATTTGTGAACATTTTAATCATCATATTATAAAATGTTACCAATATCAAACCACTAAATAAATATCAGCATCTCAGTTACTTTTACACAAACTTTGATTGTTTAAGTATCATTTGGTATTATTTGCTATTTTATATTATCTTAACACCATATCTACCCTACCCAGTACCCACATCTCATTAGCAAATACAGTCTTATAAAATCCTAAAATCACCTATGTGAATTTCTAGGAAACCAGAATCTGGTCTGTCGATTTGTCTGTTGAAGCCAAAATGGTGACACTTTTGGTAAACTGCGGTTGCCTACATTTTCCCCAATGACTGCCACTCAAATTTGAATTTTCCTGATCTATTATGTTTGTTTATGCTAAAATTGTAAGAAAACACCCATGCTTTTTTAATTGTTTCTTCCGTTACACGGAAAGCACACATCAAAATGAAAAGGACATTATAGTTTTTATTGTTAAGACAATTCAGGTTTTAAAGAGGAATGTGTTGCAATGCTAGGGTATTTTGAATGCCTACAACTTCGTTGACTTTTCTGCAGCATTCCTGGCTCGATAGCACTGGAGTCAGTGTCCATAACCGCTCAACCGTGGGAAAATATATATTTTCACTTGATCAAGCAAAGTTTATACTGGTAGGTGTCCGTTACACCAGCTCATTAATTAATTAACATGAGATAATGTCCCCGTCTCCTGGGGACCATCACCTTAACGTGGTGGAGAGGTTTGTGTGCCTCTGTGAACCTGAGGGCTGTATTGCCTGGAACCTTGTGTTCCTGGTAGGGTCTCCCATGGCAATTTGGTCTCAGGCGAGGGGCCAGACAAAGAATGGTCCCAAATACACCTCATGGACAAGCGAGGAAGAAGATTAGATACCCGGCCCGGAGGAAGCCCGGGGTCCCCTCCTGGAGCCAGGCCCAGGAGGAGGACCCGTCAGCGAGCGCCTGGTGGCCGGGCTTGCCACGGAGCCCGGCCGGGCACAGCCCGAAGAAGCAACGTGGAAAACATTGCCGTCTCAACTTCTCCGTCCCGTGGGCTCACCACCTGCGGGAAGAACCAATGGGGTCGGGTGCGCTGCCAGAAAGGTGGTAGTGAAGGCAGAGGGTCTCGACGGACCAGACCTGGGTGGCAGAGGCTGGCTTTGGGGACGTGGAACGTCACCTCTCTGGGAGGGAAAGAGCCGGAGCTTGTGCGGGAGGTGGATCGCTACCAGTTGGATCTGGTGGGGCTTACCTCTACGCACAGCCTCGGCTCTGGTACCTCAATCCTGGACAGGGGTTGGACTCTATTCTTCTCCGGAGTGGCCCAAGGTGCGAGGCGCAAGGCGGGAGTGGGGATACTTATAAGTCCCCGGCTGAGTGCCTCTATGTTGGAGTTTATCCCGGTGGATGAGAGGGTCGCCTCCCTACGCCTGCGGGTCGCAGGGGGGAAAACTCTGACTGTTGTCTGCGCCTATGCGCCAAACAGTAGTGTGGAGTATTCGGCCTTCTTGGAGACCCTGGATGGAGTCCTGCATAGGGCTCCTGGTGGGGACTCCGTAGTCTTACTGGGAGACTTCAACGCACATGTGGGCAATGATGGAGACACTTGGAGGGGCGTGATTGGGAGGCACGGCCGCCCGGATCTGAACCCGAGTGGTGGCTTGTTATTGGACTTCTGTGCTAGTCATGGACTGGCCATAACGAACACCATGTTCGAACATAAGGATGCTCATAAGTGTGCTTGGTACCAGAGCACCCTGGGCAGAAGGTCAATGATAGATTTTGTTATCGTGTCATCGGATCTGAGGCCCTATGTTTTGGACACTCGGGTAAAGAGAGGGGCGGAGCTGTCAACTGATCACCATCTGGTGGTGAGTTGGGTCAGGTGGCCGGGGAAGCCCCTGGACAGACCTGGTAAGCCCAAACGTGTAGTGCGGGTGAACTGGGAACGTCTGGAGGAGGCCCCGGTACGGGAGGCCTTCAACTCACACCTCCGGCGCAGCTTCTCTTGCATCCCTGTGGGGGCTGGGGGCATAGAACCAGAGTGGGCAATGTTCAAAGCCTCCATTGCTAAAGCCGCGTCTGAGAGTTGTGGTCTCAAGGTCTTGGGTGCCTCAAGGGGCGGTAATCCCCGAACACCCTGGTGGACACCAGGGGTCAGGGGAGCCGTCCGACTGAAGAAGGAAGCCTTCCGGGATATGTTATCCCGGGGGACTCCGGAAGCAGTTGCAAGGTATCGACAGGCACGGAGGACTGCAGCCTCGGCGGTGGCAGAGGCGAAGCAGCGGGTGTGGGAGGAGTTCGTAGAAGCCATGGAGAAGGACTTTAGGCTGTCACCAAAGTTGTTCTGGAAAACCATCCGGCACCTCAGGA
The DNA here is from genome assembly GCA_017639675.1 of Aplochiton taeniatus. Classification (NCBI taxonomy): domain Eukaryota; kingdom Metazoa; phylum Chordata; class Actinopteri; order Galaxiiformes; family Galaxiidae; genus Aplochiton; species Aplochiton taeniatus. The sequence continues at coordinate 12,209,415 of CM030186.1, read as the reverse complement.
GGGGAAAGCAGGGAAGCATTCAAGCTGTATACAGCAAGGATGGGACGCTGCTGACTTCAACTGATCAGGTGATGGGACGGTGGAAGGAGCACTTTGAGGAACTCCTAAACCCCACAAATCCCCCCTCTATGGTTGAGGCGGAGCTAGAGGATGATGGGGGATCAACGCCAATTTCCCTGGTGGAGGTCACTGAGGTAGTCAAACAACTCCACAGTGGCAAAGCCCCAGGGGTTGATGAGATCCGCCCTGAAATGCTGAAGGCTCTGGGTGTTGAGGGACTGTCATGGATGACACGTCTCATCAACATTGCGTGGAGGTCAGGGACAGCACCTAAGGAGTGGCAGACCGGGGTGGTGGTTCCCCTCTTCAAAAAGGGGGACCGGAGAGTGTGTGCCAATTATAGGGGCATCACATTACTCAGCCTCCCCGGGAAAGTTTACTCTAGGGTGTTGGAAAGGAGGGTCAGGACGATAGTCGAACCTCGGATTGAAGAGGAACAATGCGGTTTCCGACCAGGGCGTGGAACAACGGACCAACTTTTTACTCTCGCAAGGATCCTGGAGGGGGCCTGGGAGTATGACTATCCGGTCTACATGTGTTTTGTAGATTTAGAGAAGGCGTATGACCGGGTCCCCAGGGAACTATTGTGGGAGGTGCTGCGGGAGTATGGGGTGAGGGGGTCACTACTTAGGGCCATCCAATCTCTGTACTCCCAAAGCGAAAGCTGTGTCCGGGTTCTCGGCAGTAAGTCAAACTCGTTTCCAGTGAGGGTTGGTCTCCTACAGGGCTGCGCTTTGTCACCGATTCTGTTTGTGACATTCATGGACAGGATTTCAAGGCGCAGCCGCGGGGGAGGAGGGCTGCAGCTTGGTGAGCTTGGGATCACGTCACTGCTTTTTGCGGATGATGTGGTACTGATGGCGCCATCAGCCTGCGACCTTCAGCACTCATTGGATCGGTTTGCAGCCGAGTGTGAAGCGGCTGGGATGAAGATCAGCACCTCCAAGTCTGAGGCCATGGTTCTCAGCAGGAAACCGATGGAGTGTTTACTCCAGGTAGGGAATGAGTCCTTACCCAAAGTGAAGGAGTTTAAGTATCTTGGGGTTTTGTTCTCGAGTGACGGGAAAATGGAACGTGAGTTGGGCCGGAGAATCGGAGCAGCGGGAGCGGTATTGCAGTCGCTGTATCGCACCGTTGTAATGAAGAGAGAGTTGAGCCGAAAGGCAAAGCTCTCAATCTTCCGGTCTATCTTTGTTCCTACTCTCACCTATGGTCACGAAGGATGGGTCATGACCGAAAGAACGAGATCACGGATACAAGCGGCCGAAATGAGTTTCCTCCGGCGGGTGGCTGGCTTCTCCCTTAGAGATAGGGTGAGAAGTTCAGTCATCCGGGAGGGACTCGGAGTAGATCCGCTGCTTCTTTGCGTAGAAAGGAGCCAGTTGAGGTGGTTCGGGCATCTAGTTAGGATGCCACCTGGCCGCCTCCCTAGGGAGGTGTTCCAGGCACGTCCAGCTGGGCGGAGGCCACGGGGCAGACCAAGGACCAGGTGGAGGGATTATATCTCCATGCTGGTCGGGGAGCGCCTTGGAATCCCCCAGTGAGAGCTGGCGGATGTGGCCCGGGAAAGGAAAGGATGGGGCTCTCTGCTGGAACTACTACCTCCGCGACCCGATCGGATAAGCGGACGAAGATGATGATGATGATGAATGTCAGCCTATCTGTTTTAGCAAATTAATTACACATATTAAGCACGGTGATCTTGAGGAGGTGTAATGTTATGTCTAAAATAAAAGCAAGATGACACCATCGTCTTATAAGTGACTACATGATCAGTTTACCAACCTTCAACCTACCTCTTCAATCTGCGTACAAAGAACATGACTTTACACTTTCAAATTGTGTCGTAGCCCAATTTTGCACGCAGGTGATATGCACTCACCCAGTGCGGGATTCAAACTCGAGACCTTCTTGCTATGAGGCAACAGTGCTAACCACTGAGCCTGCCCCCTAACCTCTTTGGAGAGCAGATGGGTCCAAATACTGCGCTTCACCTTGAACAAATATGACTTCACCAGCTTGCTACGAACATGCCAGTCTAATGGACAATAAAGTTTTAACATATTCATTTAAAACAGGAAAAGTAAGATGGGGGAAGGTACAATCAACACAGCCTAATTGAAAATTGGAAAGGTAACAAATGCCAGTTGAACCTTGGTAAAATAAACTAATGGATACATAAATGTCATTGTTACAACCAGAGGATATAATGACAATCTGCATACTCATGGCTCTCCATGGCACATGGTCTGACACCACTGCACTATACCAGAAATTGTAATTTTGAATCACCCTTACCCTCACATCTCTGATATTGTTCCAAACTTTCCATTAAATTATATTAGTCAGCAAGTTTGAGTTACAGGCAGCTCTCAAATCTAACTGACACATTCATTTTTTTGTTTCAGTACAATGTCATGGGAAAATAACAAACTAGAAGCTGTTATGCTGCTCGGGAATGCATTTGTCGAAGAGATACAGGGAAGTTCCCTTCTCATTATACACAAATGTGTAATTAATTTAACTCTGGTTAGATAATGCCTAATTTTCACCCACCTACGTTTAATTGCATGCCATGTCCTTAAAGAAACACAACACAGAGTCACAAACTCTGAAGCCTGAAGTCACAGGGAGATCCAAAATGACCTGGTGTAGGAGAGACTGTGATGGGCAGTGTGTGACCACCAGCAAACGAAGGAAAACAGCTTCATCTGCTTAATAGTCTCCATCTTATCAAATTAAAGTCATGGGCCATTGATGGAGAGTTATGGTCTGTGGTTTGGAGTAGGTGCTGGTTTGAAAATGCTGTTAAAACTCAATATTTCTATATACTGAATAATATTTTCTATATACTTGCACATAGATGGACAGAGTGGCACCATGCAAATGTAATACAGCTTCCATACATTATTCTTTAAAGAAATTGTACCTCCAAAAGTTGGCTACATACAAAAGAAAACCTCTGATATAGCCAATAATAGTTTAGGATAATGGAGGGGCACCTGGGGTGGCCAATGAGATTTCAGGGTTGGCCCGTGCCACCCCCTGGACATGCCCCTGCTGACAAACAGTTGGTACTTAATGCGCTAGTTTTTCCATTAAAAATTCACCATGTACTATCTACCAAGATTCTGCTAAGCAGTCAAACAACTTTGAAAAAACACTTTTCAAAATAAAGTATGATTCATATGAAAACAGGAAGCATGCCATATTAAAGTTAACACAATTTGGTGCATCAAGTTCTGTCCACATTACAGAAGTAGGAAAACATTAGACAACAGCATTAGTCTTTGTCAGCAAAATCAAGTGGTGGTTGTTAAGCTTCACAGTTGAGTGGGCAACATCTCTGACAACCAGCACCTACACTGAATCTTAAGAGTCATTGGTTTGATTCCAAATTTCAAAATATCCTTCCACCCTCTACCTTCTCTGCTATTACAGGACTTTCTCTGTATTAGAAATAGAATAGAAATGCCACAAAAAGTGGCATTACAATGCTAGAGTCATGGAACGTTTGTATACTTTTTCTCTCTTTGAAGATTTGAATATGCAGAGGCTTGAGGACCTTCTACAGGACTCCGTGAGCATTGATTATGGGCAAGATTTTCGTCAGCAGCCACCATTGTTCAGTTGGAGTCAAGAGGCTGAAAGAGATCCAACAATGTTGTCAACAGGTGAGGCCACAGTACCCCGACAACTTGTTGTCAGCTCAGAACACAGACATTTGTGCAGAGTGTAATCACTTGATACATAAACACCATACTGCACACACAGTAGGCAAAACACCTTGTGTGGATTTTAAAATACATTCCCTCAACAGAGTCAGTGAAACTCCATGATGGCAAATACATCCTTTGTCATGAGGTTGGTGTCTCTATTTCAATTAATTGGTCTTTTTGTTTCTAACAGACAAAATTACAATGTCATATTGAAATCCTTTATCCAAGTACTTACTCACAACCCAAACATTCTTAAATGTCCTCCTGATTGTTCTTTGCCCTTGCAGATTGTTTGCTGCAAACAGCCTTTCCCTTACCAAAAAGAAGTATACTTCAAGTTAATTTTATTAAGTAAACTTAAGTAATGTTCAAGCATATTTCCAAGTACACTTTATGTAGTAAGTATACTAATATCAATATACGAATAGTATACTTGTAAGTGTACTTTTTTAATACTTCTTGGGACTAAATTGGCCCACTTTGAAGTTTATAAAAGTGTTAAGCATACTTTAAGTGAAAGAGTAGTACACTTTAAGTACAAAACTAGTTTACATTTAAGTTTATTTTGAACTACAAATACACTGTGAGCTATACTACAAGTGAACTTGTAGTATACTATTAGTTTACTAGTTATATACTTCTAGCCCATTTGTTAGTTTATGAAGATACCCTTTACAGCATATTCTCAGGTACCATAGGCTAATTATTGGGGTAAATCATTCTTACACCTGAAATACGGTGTATCGCCGGTTGTCTGAAAACCCAGAGTGTGGCTTTCATATCATCCATGGTATTGGAGGAATCATCCAGGTGAGAGACCAACAGATTTCAAAAGCTTCGGTAATTGCAATAGAAAGGGCTGAAAGCACTGGCAAGATTAAACTTTAGACTTCTAACAAATATGCCCAAAATATGCCATCTGCACTTCACTGAAGCTGACTACAACTAACTAATCACATATAGTATGAATATAATTGTGATAGGCTTTTAACACATCACCTTACTAGCTTGCAAGTAATTCATAAGTCAGAAAGAATAGATTCTAATCATCCTGACTTTAGTAGTGACCGCTGACCTACCTAACTTAGCTAGCTAGACACACTATGTATAAATTAGACCTACAGTACAATAAACCAAGTGTTTTTTCTGTGGATGGCATTTTTTGTGACTCAAGATTTATAAATATGAGTATTGTTAGAAATGCACGTTGCACTAAATAGACCACCAGTGTAGGCTATAACATTGAGTTTCACTAGTTTTATAGTGCAAATATCCTAAACTTACAACAATGCAAGTCTTGGTATAGTATAACCACCCTATGTTAATAAAACAGTTAGTAAAGTGCCACGGATAATGTCGATATAGCTGCTTGACCTCTATTGTGAGTATTTATAAATAGCTATGATGTTTACTAAACGTATACTTCAGTGATACCAATCCATATCCGGTTTATGTGACGTCATAGCATTAGCTTCCCGGAAGAAGTGAACGAGTCGGTGAACAAATCAACGAAGGAATCTTTTTTCATGGACTCATGAAAACTTGTTAAACCTTTCGCGCGCTTATTCCACCAGAACCCGGAGGAGGGCCTTATTCAGTGACGCTTTTTTCTTCTAACCCTTTTGGCGCGGGTTAGAAACTTTCAGTTCACACTGGAAACCCGGCAAAAGGAAGTACACTTAACACTTTGCAGTGTCACAGCAGGTTAAGAATGTCCTATCGGCACAAAAGCAGATTGTCTGATGATGACTACAGCGGAGAAGAAAAGTTGTGAGTTGTCATAACGTTCCCGATATGATTTCAATAGAATGAATTTCTGTCATAAACCAGCGTTCAGTGATTCCTGGTCAGGTCTAGTTTACTACTAGCTAGCCAATAACACTTTCTTTGATACAAGGACATACTTAGCATGCGTCGCTATCAAACTACTGTTATAATATTGAACTCAAAACAACTCAAGTTTTTAACCACTGTTTATTTAACACAATTTTTCAAGATCAGGATTCTCCAATCAAGACGAAACTTAAATCTGTATCCACCAGACAAATTTGTTTTTCGTCCAGCGCTTTATCCCGCGAACCAGATACTACAATCGTAGATGGCTAGCTAGCTCACTAACTAGCTAATCACGTTAGCTTGCGAGCTAGCTAACGTCTTCTAAATAAAATAACGCAACTTACTGCCTGTACCAGACGTTACAAATTAATGTGAGGTTTGTTGCATACATTGATAAAACAATGTGTTTTCATTAAACATATATTCAAATAACGTTAGACAAATATTTGTGCCACTTTCATAGTTCATAATAATAGATCTCTGCTTTACAATAACGCAACGTTGGGTAGGTCAAACTAACGCTGCGTCAAGAAAAGTGCGCTGCGTAACTTTACCCTTTTAAAACTGATAATGGACACAAATGTAACGTTTTTGTTGATCTGAGTTTTAAAATATTTAAGAGACGCTCTTTCACAGCTTATAAGTGAGCTTATAGCTTCCAAATAGAGTAGATTTTGATCTCGAAAAAATCCTTAACTTTTGTAAGTTTTAATAAAAAATCATGATATATTTAACATTTAGACGGTTGATGGACTGGCATGTATTTTTAAACTACTGGCAATTCAATCTTTCTATATTTCTACAGTTGATAGCATTGTCTTGTTAAAACAACCAACAATTGAAACAGTTTTAAGTGTCACAAACAAGTGTTTGAAGCCAAATATAAGGCTATATGTTTGATACCAAGTAATTTCTTAAGGTATGCATTTTTTGTGTTGGGACTGCTGTATTTATTGAAAGAAGAGATAAAGAACTCATAAAATATACACTAAATGGGTTTTGCATATATTGTCCCATCTTAGGTCAACTTTGGATATTCATTGAACAAGATGTCTACCATGTCTGGTGAAAGTGTTGAACATCTAAGGCAAAAGGCCGGTAAACGAGAGGGCTTTTTTCTAAGCAAAACGCAAGTTTCCCTTTACACTAATCCTAAAGCCCAATTTTGGTCAAGCAGTTGTGATTTTGTTTGAGAATTTTTTGTCCTCCTTTGGCCACCCACTGGCAGCATTTTTTTTCTGTCACACACAGTAAATTATACTTTGACGGCCTTTTCCTGCACAAAGTAGCAACCTTTAGTGTGCAGGTTGTAGGTCATCATTGCCGGTCACAAGAAAAGCGCACCACCACTAGTTTTTGTGCTATTGCCACTAACTGGTAGCACTGCCACCAGTGTAAAATGTTTGTCTGGAGCCCTGAATCCATCAGAAGGGTATATCATTGGCTAGAGATCTTTTTGGGGTTTAACCAAAGTTGACTACAAATGGCTAGTTGTGTCACCGACGATTGTGATAATAGCTAGTAAAAAAATTGAAAAAACATATTCACAGAGAGAAGAGGGTAGGAGAGCGAGAAAGATGCCAGAATTGAGTCCATGACAATTCTCATTGTTATTTCAATCATCTTCTAAAGATGAACACGCTGGAAAGCTATTATACAAGATTCCTGCTGGTAACAAAATGTAATTATAGCTTTAGAATGTGATCAAAGTTATTATAAAAAAACAAACTCATTACATTACCTCAAGTCCAAGTCAGAATCATCACTGCGAGGTCAAGTCATGAAAATGAAGACTCGAGTCGAACTCACAGCACTGCTCCGTAGTACCGACTTAATTTGCCAAGTTCGGTACCCAACCCCAATTGTCTTTGTTTTTTTGTTAAATTATTTAATAAACAATATGAAAAATACAAGATTGCAAAATGTGACCATGAAAACCCCTTTTCACAGCTCAGAATTATTTTTTACCAAATTGTTTTCGATTAGTCAAGAATCATTGCCATCTTTTATTCAAGACAATTGGCATGTGCAACTGTGTGTTAGGAATTCATATTTTTTGCTAGAATCTATTAACATAATCCAAAAAGCCTAGGAGTTTCAGCTTTTCCTCTAAGAGTGAATATAAACAACTGTTTTTATAATAAACTAATTTCCAAGACATGTCTTTGCCTTTCTCCCCAGGAATAAAGAGCCACCCAGATGGTCCAACTGCAGGAAGCGCAGTGCTGACGGGAGTTTGAGGTCCAATGGAGAGGCAGAGTCTAAACACAGTAACAGACACTCAGACAGCAGGTATTCTGACAGAAGGTGCACCAGGTGAGAACTTTAACACACATTTTCAACTGGACTTTACTGCAGTGTGTTAAATACATGCAAAACAAACGCCGATTATCTCTCTGGACTGTCTCTCTCTTTATCAATAGGGTTCAATTTTTGAAAGTTAGTTTAAAAATACATACTTAAATGCCCCAATCAATAACTGAAGCAGTGTAAACATATAAGTATGAGGATTGTTTGAAGGCTAATACTTTGTACTTTCTTAAGGTGTGCTGATACAGTGTGTTGTTAGGGCAAATCTATTCATAAAATCAAGGAACAAAGCACCCAGAAAAAATACACTAAATAAGTTCATCATACAAAGGTGACACCTTTTTAACCCTTTGAGACCTACGGGCTTAAATAGCTGGTTTTGATTTCTTTACTTTTAACAGATATTTCAGTAATTTCTCGTAGTACAGTGTACTTCATGGCCTAAGCTTTGCAAGTGGCTTCAAATAGTTACGTTGTCAGAGCCACTGGTAATAACATGAACCCTAGATAAATAGTTAACGTTAGCAAGCTAGGTATAACGTTACATTATTTTTCACGACAAGCAGCCTCGGTCAACATAGTTGAGGAGAATGACAACTCATGTTAACGTTGTTAGCTATCATTAATTATCAATGAATACTTTATACGGTATCCTCGGTTCCAGCCTTCTACACATTGGTTCAAAAGCCTGGGGAAGTTTTACAGTCAAAGTCCATATGAAAGAGGTGGAGACTAGCAATGTGTTACTATTCAAGATAACCAATAAAGTACTGAAATGGGCGGAGCTTCAAAGATGGAGGTGGATTACTGCCTAGGTGCTCTCCCATATTGGAACAGTCAAGACCAGGATGAGGGTGTGTCTTGAAAGAAGGAGGGTTTCTCTAAAGAGTGAGTGACGTTCATAAGAGCCAATTAAATCCGTGCCTTCCAGATTGGAAGGCTAAGAGAAGAGCACTTTTGTATATGAAAGTTTCACCTTCAGTCGAGTTTGAAAGAACGAGATTTGGAGGGATAGCTATGCGAGACTACTTCTACAGTAATGTTAACCGTTTGCTGTTGTGCTTTGATAATTATACAAGTATGCATGGATTAGTTGATAACTGTAGTGGATACTGTAACAGAATAGCTTACTTCAAAATGTGTCGGTGATTCGGACATGTTCAACGCGCGCGTGTGTGCGTGCGTGCGTGCGTGCGTGCGCGCGTGCACACAGCCGGTAGTGGCTGACCGAATGGGAGTGAGAGGTGCTTCCTGAAGCAACGGTGCAAAACACAATGTTAGAGAGATCTTGTATTATAGATCTTTTAAGTTTTATTTTCGGTTGATTATGAAACTGGCGGGACACATGAGACTATGGAGGGTCGCCACAGTCTGTAATTAATGGGGAAACATTGGCAGTTTATTTGCTTTGTTAAACTGAATAATGGGTTGTGCTAACACAAATGCAATTCAGCGATAACCAGTGAACGTACATACACTATTAAGGAAGGATGAGCCAACAGAGTTTGACATTAGGGCACTGGAGATAAATGGCTTCTGAAAAAGGGGCTTTGTGTTCATGAATCAGTAATTTTCTGCAATAATAGTCATTGCACAGTTAATGTCTTACATATTTTTGTAAATCAATGTAATAGTACTTTCTTTAATAAAAGAAGAAGGAAGCTGTCAGGGATTCCAAACGATTACACTAATATTATATGGGTTCAAATTTGCCACCAACATGTTTCTGCTAAACATTCAAATATTTGTCATGATCAGGAACTGTCTTCAACGACACCTTTTTTTACTATCTTAACAAAAGTATTGTGTGAAAAAGTGTTAAAGGTTTCCCTTGTTTCTAATTAACAACTAATTGATATTTTTTTTGTCATTAGCTTTACCACTCCAGAGAGTAATGGTACCTTCTCAAGACATGCTAACGGGGAGAAGGAGGTGGAGAACGACACAAAGTCAGCAGAGCGTAAGGACGTTCAACGGTCAGTACACAGACAAAACAATATTTAGGGTTTAGTACCATTTTATTACCTTTTCCACCTGTTCTTCCCTATTAGATACCTCGTCAAGCCAATTCTAGAAGCCTCATCGGTCAGCTCTGAAATGTCCGCTACATGTGCTATGAACTGCCAGATCTCTCATTAAACAAATTTTTAGAAAGTGTTTGAATCTATTTTGTGCAACATCCTCTAGATGTGGATGTAGTTGAAATTTGTGTTTCAGTTACAGGAGGAGGATACTTACAGCTGAGTTTACCCAAAAAGAGAGGGAGAACCCTGCTGGAAGGTAGGTACTGATAGGTGTTCATTGTCTTTTATGCTCATTGTTTCTACAGATAATTTTTGTCTATTATATCTCTTAACCCTGGTTACCTTTTCCGACACTGTTAAAAATGGTCTTACATTTAGGTTTAACTAATAAAAAAATATATTTTATAATTATAGCTCCGCAAGGTGAAAATAAAAGCTTAAATGAAATCTTCATTATAATGTTTGGCCTGCCAACATGATTTTAATAGGTTCAGCACAAACGTGTTGTTCTCCCTTCGGCTTACAAACCTGTGTGAAACCAGGCTTTTAAATCTCATGCAATTGGGTGAATTTAGATACTTTGGAGACCTTAAATTAGTGTTTAAAATTTGGTAGAAATATAGCATTTATTTTAACTCCAGTGAGACCCCAAGCTGCATCTGTTCCAACATACACCTCTCCACTCTTTTCACCTCCAGTTCCAATTCAAGAGAATCTCCAGTCCCCACAAGCGAGATGGAGACAGATGAGTCAGTGTTGGTGCGAAGACAGAAGCAAATCAACTATGGGAAAAATACACTTGCCTACGACAGATACATGAAAGAGGTTCCCAGGTGAGTCACAGACAAAAGTACAAGCAGATAACTATGCTCTTTTCCTCTGTAAGCAAGGCATCTCCCTGTGCAAGTTAAGTAATGGCCCTTTCAACAGTCAAACCAAGGACTGTAATTTAAATCTCTGCTATCTGTCTAGACACTTGCGTCAGCCTGGCGTCCACCCTAGGACACCCAACAAGTTCAGAAAATATAGCCGGCGCTCGTGGGACCAGCAGGTCAAATTGTGGAAGGTGAAGCTGCATGCCTGGGACCCCCCCACAGATAAAGGCGGTGATCTACAGGCAATGTAAGTCCTATTTGAAGAGTCCGTACACTCTCAAGGATGCCAAATGTTTGTACCGTTTGATTATACATTTTGTTGTTAAATCAACTCCGGACACTAGACTAGGAATGTTCTCGCCAGCTGATATGGATATATTGTGAAAGGCAATGGAAATTAGTTTTGCTTAATGTTATATTCATACTCATGGCAGTTTCTCTTAATACTTGTTTTGCAACAGAGAGGAGATAGACCTGGATGACTGCATGGACATTGAGCTGGAAGCCGACTTCCCAGACCTCCCTGAGTCTAACTCCCAGAGTTGGGGTGATTCGTCTAGTGACCAGGTACCTTTTCTGATGGTAATTACTTAAGAGAATACATAGGATGCATTTTTTCTCAAAAATCCTCAGATGTTTTTTTTTTTTTGCATATGCAGAATTAATAAGGGCAACCTTGCTATCGTTTTGTTTTTTCTAAGAACCCTGAATTTCAAGAACTCTTGGGCTCTGACTCGCCGAATTCCATAGGTTCTTCCAGCTGCCAAATTCCACTCCTTCAGGTAAAGACATGGGCCCAATCCCATTTCAGATTTTTTACCCTTACCCCTTTTTCAAATGCACCTTGCTTTTCAACTTGCCCCTGAAACCAGAGTTACAAGGGGGATAGACTCAGTATCAAGACATTTTCCCTGGTTTTGTCGCTAAAACTGGGATTATTTTTTTTGTTTGTTTAAGAAACACCTGCATAGCAGAACCAATTAAAGGCCTTAAGGGCAGTCCTTCATATTGTGGCGGTGACATGCAGAAGTTGTGTGCTTGTAAACGGTGGAGAATGGGGGAGAGCAGCATTTCCGGTCATTGAAGACGTTGACCAATGAAATGTAAGGAGCCGTGTTTGTTGCCGGCCGTTTTCACCGGGCTTCAAATGACACTTTTGCATTTAAAAGTCTGCAGACTTTCTCGGTAGGCCGACATCTCCGATAAAGGCTGGCATTGCGAGACTACAAGGGGCATAGTGATTGAAATCTTCCTCTATGAAATGGGACAACCCTTCAAGACCCTAGTACATCTTCGATTAACAGACACAACAAGTTCTTGCCGACCATTTGAAAACTCAATGCTGCCTTCAGTTGATGTGATTTCTCCTACTTGGGCTCTATGCATCTTGATACGGTTGTCAGCAGCAAATCGCGATTCAGTCACAACTTGTTAGATCTATTGATAGCGTGAACCTTAAAGGTCATCAATAAAAAATTAAAAAAAACACTGCTTCATTACCAGACCAGTTGATGATAGAATAGTGGTGCTCTGTAAGCTAAATACTGGAAACTGTTTTTCAAATTCACATCTGTTAATCTGTGACTGAGACAGTTCATTGCGACAGAAAGTTTTGAAAAATGTCCCACGCCACCAAACAAACGGCTTACTTTGACAGGAATCACTGCCTGAGAATTTTTCATTTAAATCTACTTGGAAGATGGCAGCCAGTCTGTCTGGATTTATGTAGAGTTGTGGGAACCACACAAAGCACTTTACCTCAAACTTTCCATCTGATTGGCGGAAGATCTGAATTGAAGGCAAACAAATAAAAAATATTCTGAGAAGGTTTAATCAGGTTGCATTTCTGGATCTACTCTTTTTCCAGTTTTCTATTTGTCAATGCTATATCCTTCTATGTAGACTTTTCCCCCCCAAACGTGCCTTGCTTTATTTGCCCTGTCTAATGCCTTTCACACAGTGGTCTGTTTGATCTTACCTATTAGGTGGCCATCTATTCCTCTGAAGAAATAAAAACAAATAACATGCAAGCTGGTTTCAAAGTTCTCTCAAATTCCTTAATGGGCCTTTTTATTTTATTGCTAAATGCCAGCAAGAGATTCCCAAAAGAACTCGTGTTTTGTATTAGGATCATTGAATTTCAGACAAGGAAGAATACAAGCAAATGAACGGAAAATACAATTTGTCTTTCTATACTGAAAGCAGACCTAAACTGCCTTGATAACCTTTTAATATTTTGGTAATTGTTCCTGATGTTCTTGGACAATGGCAATGTGGTTTACATGCACACAACTGACTTACAAAATATCTTGAAGATGTTTATCATGGTCCCCAACTCTTCAGAACAGGCAAGCAGTATAGAAGTGTCGTCTATAAAGAGGTCTGTTGGCTGCAATTAAGGCAATGAGAATGTCCAAGTTATTGAAGATATCATACAGAAACTTCCGATCTTGTATCCTTAATAGCAATTTAGTTTTATAATCCGTAATACTAAAGACAATAAAGGTACTTTGCATACATTTAGTCAAATACAATTAAATAAGTAAAAAAAAAAAAATCATGTTTTAAACAGAATGGCACGAGTCGAATTATTGTATTCAAATTGGTGGTATTGGTATGTTGGTATTCTTTCTGCGCTTCACATTTTAATGGGTACATGTTATTTTATGTTTTTTATTGTCTCTGTTGAAAAATAGATTATCTGTAAAATAAAAAATACTAAGTTGGATGCATCGTCTTTGTGGATTCTGCTTCCCACTTACAATCTATTTGTTCCTCTACTCTTAGGACTGCTCAGGGACACCCAGCAAAATAATGAAGACAGAGGAGCTGGACATGGCATAAGTATCTACCATCTTGGAAAGCTGGTGTGTGTCCTCTATCATCAGGCCTTTTTCCCTACAGAGCATAAAAACCAACCCCATCTGCACATACTGGCAAGATTCAGGGGTTTCTTCTGGATTGGGTGTTACTAGGTGTTCAATGTAATTAAGTAGTGTCACTTTGCTAATGCATTTAACACCTCAGTTTTGATGAAGGTATTGCATAGACTAGGAATTTGTGCATACAAACATCCCCATTTATTGAAAGTGATTACAATTATTCAGTGAATGTCAGAAAAGGTCTAAGTAGTAAATGTTTTTTAAAAAGATTTTTTTTCAATAAGTGGTACCATTGTTTTATGTGTAATGTTTTATTATCTAAGTTTGTGTTTGAATTAAATGTTACTGTATATTTCTAATTTCTTTGATTAATTGTTCATAAGCAAAATTTTGAATAAATGGAAGTGAACTTAATACCAGTGTCATTAACAGCAGTGCTTTTGCTATATAAATTGATTGCAAATGATTGCTGCCACAGAATTGTTTGAAATGTCATGAAGCCGCAACTCTGCGAATCTGTCCACTCAAATGAACGATTGTCCACTCCTCTTTTAGGGAAAAATCCCCCCAAATGCCTTCGTTTTTGAGATGCCTCCATCCGAGGTAGAACAAAGCACAACCATGTTTTTTTCTTATCTTTGATATGTCTATTTTAATGTAATGGATGTAAAAAATATTTGACTACAAAAGTAGTTTATTTGGATGATATTCGGCTCCTCCCCCAAACCAAAAATAATGAAGATTTTGGATTCTACAGAAAGGACCATGTCTGCTTTATCACATGCATCTCTCGTAATGATGACCAGAAAGTCACTACATTTTGACATGTCCACACGCAGTTGATTCTTATAGTGAAACAAGAAAGTCACCAATATCTGACTATTATGAAAATACATTGAATGTGGGTGGACATTTTATATTTACATTCAAAATATAAAAAATCTATATGCCTGTAAATAAAACAATAAGAACAATCACCACAAAATGTCTTATAAGTACTAAAAACTCTTATTTCCTCATAAAAGCTAGTTGGTTGACTATTCAGTTAGTTACCAATACTACAAAGTGTAAAAATACAGTGGGGCCCCACTGGTGTAAATGTTTTAAAAGAAGGACACAAACCATATCTTAATTCAAAAAATTATACATACATTTAAGTCAACATGTGTTAATCATTTCCAACATTTGTTTTCCTTATGGAAACTAAATGTAATAGTTTTGCTCAATGTTTGGATTTTATGTCTACACAATTATTGCACCCCCCTCAGTTGGTGTGTTCAAAACATTGCTTCCGAGTTCCAACCTTTCTATTATATTCAGAATCAAAGTTGAAAGTAAAATGTCATTGTTTGAATCCCCTATGATGATCTTACACCCGCTTTGAAATCTTTGGTGCAGACATTACAAACGGACTGTGGTCCTGTAGAAAGGCCATGACTGTCCACTTCCAAGTGAATCATGGTGCGTTATGTATAAGGTTTGAAAGAAAAACAACCTTACTATATCATCCAAACAGTTAATCGTGTAGCCTTATACAAACAAAATCTATAACATAATAAAATACATATTTCACTAGTGCTTGGTTTGACCGGCCTACTAATAGAAACGATTACTGAGCCTTAGGCCTACTCCTCCTGTTCAGCCCCAAATAATTTGTTCTTGGCTGCGACGCATATATATATATCCAGACAGTGGTTTTGGTTCAAATGCACAAGAAAACAAAACAGTCTTGGCTGGTTTGAACTTTAGGATTTTGACATTGTTCTGTGACTATGGCAACTACAGTAAAACATGTTCTATTTAAAGGAATAGTTCACTATTTTTTACGTCAGACCTTATTTACATGTTTCCCGGAGTTGTCACAACAAGTCCAGCTAGTTTTGACATTCATTCATTTATTTTTTTTATTTTTTTTACACATTGCCAACGATTTGACTAGTACATTAGCTTAGCACGAATGACATCCAACACAAGAACCACCGTGCTAAGCTATCCCCCATACGTTTCAAGTCAGTTAGTATTCCAGCTAAATGGGAAAACGCAGCTAAGCCTTGGATAAGGCCGGGGTCTGGGGCATGCAAAAAAAGCGATTTGAAATATTGATTCGCAAATTGCAAAGGCTGTGATTTACGATATGGGCCATTCTACCGAATTTATGTAAACTGCGGTCCTACAATTAAAAAACAATTAAAAAAGCATTTTCTAATGTTCTAAGATGTTTTCTAAGATCCCTCTATTATCTATTGTAACCCATAGTTTAAAAAGATGTATTATATATTTTCTTTCTAAATCATGAAGCTTTATGTAAGAAATATCCGGCAAAAGATTAATTCGTTCATTCATGCACAACACTAAACTGTATTAATACTATGATGCATTCGCCACAAGACGCACTTTTCAGATGTCCATTCCATTTGCTGGGCCTTGTTTGGAAGGATCGTTAAAAGTTGTTGATGTCTAATTCATGTTAAAACGACTGCCAACATTTTCATGATCGCATTAACTGCTTCTCTGTCTCAAAGTGATGCTCTGAATTTCATCAACAGTACGTCCTGCTCCATATGGTCCTTGAAAGAAGTAAAATATTAACCTAGTCGGCCAATACTTACTGTGTTGCATAATTAGGTGTGCCTTCGCCTATTGTTTGGGGTTACTGCAGCTATTTGCTGCCGTATGCCGAATACTAATAGGTCTACGCTACATCATGGATCTTCTCTAATGTTTATAAAAGTAACTGATGCAAACTGATGCTTTTTTATACGTCTTGTCAACTAGTTTTATTTCAGTTGCCGCCCTCCAGTGGTCTCAGGGTGCAAAGTGTTGATTCAAGCTGAGATATTCTTGAATACTAAAGGAAATGTAACCTATATTTAATAAATCCCAGATTTTCCTAAGTTATCTTGTTAAACTGTGCCAAGACACCTCTACACGCTGATGAATTAGGGGACCAGTACTACTTTCTAAACCTATAACTCTGCAACTGGATTGGCCTGTACTATTCACACCTTTTCTGCTTTCTAGATTTGCTTTCCAAGGAAACCATCTGTTCTAAATCCCATTGAGGTTTTTATTATCAAAGTTGACACCTTCTGTTTTCAGAGAATATCTGATGTCTGTCACAATATCAGTCAGTTACACCCCCTAATTTGTGAAGTGATTTGACTGATAAACCATTCATAACAGAGGAAGGTTGTAAATAAGAGCAAGAACTTTTCTCTCCTCAATCTATCTTTATCTATTAGTATACATGCTAGAAATGGACTTCTCTGGGAGGTACAAGTTGGAGACTGAGGAGAATTTTGAACATTTCATGGTTTTTCTTGGTAAGAATTACTGCCAGCTAAATGTAAATATGAACAATATTGTTTGGCGGAAACTATTATAATTATGTTACTATCTTAATGCAACAAAAACATGACAATAGGTTTTTCCGCCGACGAGATTGAGGCAGAAAAAGTAGCTCACATTGTGACTGAAATTGAGCAGAATGGAAAAGATTTGATATAGACAACAATTCTGCCCATGAGAACCGTAACCAACACCTTCACTGTCGGCAAAAGGTGTGAGCTGGAGTCAATGCAAGGACTTAAACAACACGTGATAAACAATATTTTTCCAACCCCAACTATTTTCTAAGGGTCTTTTTATTTCACAATATAGATTTGACTGTGTTTACTATAGTAACTCCTATTTGTGTCATTCAGATCATGGTCCACATGATTGAGGGGAAAATCCATATCGAATTTGTGTCGTATCATTATATTGGTGAGATTCTTGAGGACAAGCTAGATGAAGTGAGTAAGATACAAAGAGAACACTGTTGACTTACTAATATGCTAATATGCAGTAAGCCTTCAATGTAGCCCTCAGCCAGCACATACTGAACTTATGCTCATTCCTCTCTGTTTCACAGACCTCCACTGCCAGTGGTCTATTGGGTGAGATTACCATGAAAAGAATCAGCAAGAGGGTATGAGGACATCTTTCTTTT
The DNA here is from genome assembly GCA_017639675.1 of Aplochiton taeniatus. Classification (NCBI taxonomy): domain Eukaryota; kingdom Metazoa; phylum Chordata; class Actinopteri; order Galaxiiformes; family Galaxiidae; genus Aplochiton; species Aplochiton taeniatus. The sequence goes on along the minus strand of CM030186.1, from coordinate 12,191,718 downwards.
GGAAAAAGGGAACTTCATCTGAGGGTTCGATGTATTGTTTTAACCTTGAATAAAAGCATCATGAAATAAAGGCATACAAATATTGTTTTATTCACTGCACCACTTTCAACTATCATATGTTTATTAAAGAATCATCATAAATCGTAGAGTACATGAAAGCAAGTAAAAAATCATATTCAGGATTATATTGTTCATGTTAAACATACTGTTGACAGTGTTTTGTGAAAAGACAGATGCAACTCTACCGAGAGACAACAGGAGGGGCAGATTTCAGATTTCCAATCCTCGTTTATGTATGTTGTGTGAAATGGAAGCTGGAATACACCCTTCATTCTGAACCCAATGTTTTCCAGGATAGGGATTTGCTCCAACACGTTTTGCAGCATGTCGGTCGTTTTTCTGTCCAGACTGGTGGAGTTTTCCAAGACTAGATCCTATTGCTGATTCTTTTAAAATTCACACCTTTCTCTCCTGGGGTTATGCAGTTCTATAGTGCATGTAGAGACAAGAGATTCAAAGCACACAGAGCATTAAGTTAAACCACCTAGTCCAAAAATCAACAATTAGTCCATCCAGCCTATTTTCTTCAATTGTGCATCACTCACTTAGTGTGCAGTCAATAATGTGTATGCATTAATAAATCTATGATAGAAAAGTGCTTATTGTTTTCTTTCTTATGCAACTTCTTACTTTTACAATGCATATGTAAATCAGACAGCACAATGGCTAAAAAGGGCCTCTTACCATTATGAGTTTGTCTCCCTTGACTTCTGACGTAAAAAGGTACTGGGGAAATTGTATTGAAATCACAGCCTCCTCCATGGTGACAGTGACCTTGATTGGACAGAAAGTCCAATCAGCCGTATGAACAGCCACAACAAATGCAATTACATAGGGTAAAAAGTTATTCTTCGTAGTTTACTAATAATGTAAATTGATAGTACGTACGAAATATTCAGGTTTCCCTTTCAGTACGGAAGGTCATTTTCTCACCTTGAACTTTGACCCTGTCATGGTCTTCAGCTCACACTCCTGTCCCACTGTGAACTGGTTGGTCCAGGTCCAGTTGGGGATGCTCTGAGTCCAGGTGAAGTCCCCACCA
>CM030186.1:12153190-12190416 GCA_017639675.1 Aplochiton taeniatus | reverse complement strand
ACCTCGGTGGGCTAGGTAAAATATACGTTATAATTCTATAGTAGTTAAGCATTTACGTGATCGCTTAGGCTAATGGATCGTATCGGATTATACTTAAAAAAATTTCAGATATCCGATCCAGGGAATTTGGCCTGTATCCGACCAATCCCGGTACCGAGTATCGGATCAGCGCATCCCTAGTAAATAGACTACAAACAAAATAGCAATAGGACTTATTACTTTTTTGAATAAAGTTAATTTAATGCTGGTCTACAAAACATGCTAATTTTCTAAAAATAAAATTGAATGTTGATTAAATGTTGATTAAATAATGTTGAGGTTTTTATTATGCCTGCACTACATTTTCATAGCCTAAATGTAGCATCTGCTCTTACCGGTAGCAGCTAATCAGAACCCAGTGATCGGCAGTAGCATCACTACAAGTAGCAATGTTACTAGTTTAACTACATTTCTCAGTAGCTTGGTGGTAGCTTCGCTGTTTTCTGAATAAATTCGCTTTTCAGTAGCTAAGCTCTTTTATTGATTAAGTAGTGCGGTAGCGTCCACACAAGCTACATTTCTGAAGCTCAAGCGCAGCTGAAACTTATGCTGCGGTCTAAAATGAAACATCTGGATTAGTAAATGCCACACCGACAAACACAGACCTATATTTGTAGCCGACAGAAGCAACACTTCTATGACTGTGACATCACAGATCCAGCTGTTTCGCGGGTGCCGCAGCGCGAGCTCGCACAATATTTACATGATAACTTAGTTTGTCGATAGACATAGATAGTTTATTGATTAATAAACAATTTTACTGAATAGTTGTGCCTGCTTATCTGTTTTATCACTTTATCACTAAGATAGCAGTGACTTGGAATGAAGTTGGTTCAATGTAAAAAAATAAATAATAATAAAAAGTACCTTGGTACAGTGAACTACTGTTGCCATGTTACTGTAGCTAAGCATAGCTACATTTCTCTGGGACTAGCTTCAGTGTAGTGAAGCTTTATGTAATGTAGAGTAACTGGTAGCTTAGCTCACTACAATTTCAAATTAGCTTGTCAAAACCGTACATTTTAATGTTTTTTTTTAATAAAGAGATGCAATTAATAGTAAGCAGAATTTGATTCAGCCTATTGGTCTGGCCCTCCACAACATTCCCAGTTTCTCATGAGGCCCCTTGGGAAAATGTATTGCCCACCCCTGCACAAGAGGCTTAATTTCTCATATTTGAAAGGCTATTTTGAGATCTGCATGTAGGGGGCGCTATCAATGTTGTGACGTGATGTGAATGTCTAAATGGTATGAAACTTTATATATAAACTCAAGGGTAGAGTCAACAACTGCAAGAAGATTGTGATTGGACCAATGGTTGTGCTTGTGGCCGTGGCTTATCACATTAACGCCTATAACTCACTTAAACTTACTCCAATCCATGAGAAACTTCGTACACTGCCTCTTCAGGCTTAAACAGTGCATCCGGAAAGTATTCATACCCGTTCACTTTTTCCACATTTTATTATGTCACAGCTTAATTCCAAAATGGATTAAATAAAAAAAAATCTCCACATTCTACACACAATACCGCATAATGACAAAGTGAAAAACGTTTTTTTTTCATTTTTTGCAAATGTATTAAAAATGAAAAAATAAAATATCACTTGTACATAGGTATTCACACCCTTTGCTGTGACACTCAAAATTGAGCTCAGGGGCATGCCGTTTCCACTGATCATCCTTGAGATGTTTCTACAACTTGATTGGAGTCCACCTGTGGTAAATTCAATTGATTGGACATGATTTGGAAAGGCACACACCCGTTTATATAAGGTCCCACAGTTGACAGTGCATGTCAGAGCACAAACCAAGCCATGAAGTCCTGGACCTCAGACTGGGGCGAAGGTGCACCTTCCAACAGGACAACGACCCTAAGCACACAGCCAAGATAACAAAGGAGTGGCTTCGGGACAAGTCTGTGAATGTCCTTGAGTGGCCCAGCCAGAGCCCAGACTTGAACCCGATTGAACATCTTTGGAGAGATCTGAAAATGGCTGTGTACCGACGCTTCCCATCCAACCTGATGGAGCTTGAGACGATCTGCAAAGAAGAATGGGAGAAACTGCCCCAAAATAGGTGTGCCAAGCTTGTAGCATCATACTCAAGAAGACTTGAGGCTGTAATTGCTGCCAAAGGTGCTTCAACAAAGTATTGAGTAAAGGGTGTGAATGCTTATGTACATGTGATATTTTATTTAAACATTTTTAATACATTTGCAAAAAATTCTCAAAATCTTTTTTCAGTTTGTCATTATGCGGTATTGTGTGTAGAATGTTGAGAATTTATATTTATTTAATCCATTTTGGAATTAGGCTGTGACGTAATAAAATGTGGAAAAAGTGAAGGGGTATGAATATTTTCCGGATGCACTGTATGGTCACGTCGGTGAAGCTGTTTTAATATACAACATTGATTGCATGACCTGGCATATGGCTAGGAACTGTACAACCCTGCTTGCAGCTTTAATTCCTTTTTGTTTGTATAGTTTGTTTAAATGTTATTTGATGGTAAATTATGATATTACAATTTCCCTTAAGATCAACAAAGTAGTATTATCTTTTGCAGTCTGGCACAAAAGCAATTAACAATTAAAATTAAAAAAGAAAAGAAAATACCAGACATGTCTTTTGAAGACCTGTTGATGTTTATAAATGTGTGTGTGTGTGTGTGTGTGTGTGTGTGTGTGTGTTGCAGGAGTGTGAGAAGGTGGAGTGGAAAAGCTCTATTGAGATGAATGCCACACACGTGTGGATCCCTAAGGTGGAGGAGGAAGATGGAGGAAACTATACCTGTGAGCTACAGTATGGCAGCCGGGTGGTACGCAGAACCACACAGCTCAAGGTTACAGGTACGACTCTGTTTTTCTTTGAGTCTAGGAGCCATCAATTTCTGTCTTTAGTGATCCGAAATAGGTGTGAGGGTGGTGTACAACAAGTTTGAAATACACAGAATACCATCTTATTATATCCATTGCACCATAATCCAAAATAAGCACTTCATAAAGCTATATTTAGAATTAATTTGACTTGAGAGCAGATAAGTCATTGGGGTTTTCACGTGGTCACCTTCTTTCCTGAATGATTTATTGAATTGAGGCCATGAACTCTCCAGAAGCTTAAAGGTGGGCTTTGACATCTCAGAGCTAAATCTGCTCTTGGCACGTCCAGTTTGTTTGATTGCTTTTAATTGAAAATGAAGCTTTATTAACTTGTTTGATTTCCCTAGTTTATTCCTGCTTGGTGCTTTCGGCAGTATAGCTTACCTCATTTATTCTCTTACTGCTGGCTTTTAATAATAATAATAATAATAATGTATTTGTATAGCACCTTTCTTAATAATTTCATTGTGAGGATTTGTGGCCACAGACTGACACAACTCCAATCGTACTGCTTGGGATTAACCCTTTTATTCCCGCTCACACACATGCACACATGCAGCCTGAGCTGCCGCTGCTGCCGCTGCTGTTGTTGCTGTTGTTGCTGCCGTGGCTCCTCCAGCCTTTCGGCGTGTGTGTCCTCCTTTACTGAGACAAACAGACACCCTTTATAGCATTCCTCCAACTAATCACCAGATTTAACACACCTGTTGCAACCTGGTGACCTGTCAGAGGAATGCTTAATCACCACCATGGTCCTTCAGCGCCCTCTACCAGATGGATGTCCGCACAACAGTGCCTCCCCCTCTAGCCGCAGGCCGGGGGCATCACCGGCCAGCGACCCACTCCCCCCGCACCGAAGCGGGAGAGGAAATTGGCCACCACGATCTGCGACCCAGGCCTGTGGATCACCTTGAAGTTGAACGGCTGCAAAGCCAAGTACCAACGAGTGATCCTGGCGTTGGTCTCCTTCATTCGGTGGAACCACTGGAGGGGCGCGTGATCGGAGTAGAGGGTGAAGGCGCTGCCCAGCAAATAGTAGCAGAGGGTGCCGACCGCCCACTTGATGGCCAGACACTCTTTCTCCACTGTGCTGTACCAAGCCTTGCGGTCCGACAACTTGCGGCTCAGGTTCAGCACCGGACGGTAGACATCCCCCTGCCGCTGGGACAGCACCGACCCCAGCCCTCAGTCTGAGGCATCCGTCTGTAGGGAGTAAGGGAAATAAAAATTGGGCGCATTACAGAACCTTGTCTCCACAGAGGGCAGCTTTCAACCCCACAAACACCACCTGACACTGCTCCGTCCACTGGACCAGATCTGGAGCCCCTTTGCAGGTGAGGTCAGTCAGGGCAAGAGCCAGCTCCGAAAACCCCGACACAAACTGCCTGTTGTCGCCAGCCAGCCCTAAGAACCCCCTCACCTCCTTTTTGGACTTGGGCCATGGGGAAGCCGCAATCGCTGCAGTTTTCGCTATCTGTGGCCGCACTTCCCCGTTACCCAAGTGGTACCCCAGATAACGTATCTCCCTCCCACCCTTCTTTGGGTTGGCCATGAGCCCCGCCTCCCGTGGCGCCCCAAGCACGGCCGCTACCCTCTACATATGCTCCGTCCAGGTGTCGCTGTAGATGACGATGTCATCCAGGTAGGCGGCAGCATACGCAGCATGAGGGCGAAGCACCCGTTCCATCAGTCGCTGGAAGGTGGCAGGGGCCCCAAACAACCCAAAAGGAAGCACAGTGAATTGATACAAACCTTAAGGAGTAGAGAAGGCCATTTTCTCGTGGGCGTCTGGTGACAAGGCAATCTGCCAATAGCCTTTGATACAATCCAGTGTGGTGTAAAATGTAGCAGTGCCAAGCCGGTCCAGGAGTTCGTTCACCCACGGCATAGGGTACACATCAAACTTAGAACCCTCTTTCACCCTGAGGTAATCAACACAGAACCGAATAGACCCATCCCGCTTCACCACTAGCACAATGGGGCTGTTCCAGGCACTGCACGACTCTTCTATTACGCCCATGTCTAGCATAGCCTGGAGCTCCCGCTTCACAATTTCTCTTTTGTGAGCAGGCAATCTATAGGGACGCATACGCACCATCAAACCTGGCGTCGTATCTATGTGGTGTTCTATGAGCTTGGTCCGGCCAGGCAGGGGAGAAAACACATCAGCAAACTGCTTTTGTAATCTGGTGCCAAGAGACCGTCACCAACCGGAACCAGAGTGCTAGCTTTAGAATTTGGGACTTCCGGTGCAAACTCATCTCCCTCCGACACCCCCGTAGCCAGTGAGACAGGGACCTCATTGTTCAATTTTTTAAGGAGATTAATGTGATATATCTGTGTGATGTTTCCCCTGTCTGAGCAAACTACCTCATAGTGTACGTGTATTCGCCGTGTAGCCACGAACGGCCCTTGCCACTTGGCGAGTAATTTAGAGCTAGACATCGGCAGTAATACAAGGACCTTCTCTCCCGGTGCAAATTGTCTGAGTCTAGTTCCCTGGTCATAAGGGCGCTTCTGTTGTTCCTGGGCTTGCTGCAAAGGTTCTCGTGACACCCTATGCAGTGAGGGTAGCTTTGCACGCAAGCCCATAACATACTGAATCTCATTCTTACTGTCGCTAGACCCGCCCTCCCAGCTTTCTTTAACCAGGTCTAGGACACCTTGGGGTTGTTGCCCGTATAGTAGCTCAAAGGGGGAAAACCCCGTGGAAGCCTGGGGTACTTCTCACACCGAATAACAGGGAATCTAGCCATTTATTCCAATTGTGACTATCCTCGTGTATGAATTTACGGATCATGGTTTTCAGCGTTTTGTTGAAGCGCTCGCACAGACCGTCTGTGGCGGGGTGATAGACGCTGATCCGAATTGCCTGAATTCCCGACAACCGGTAAAGCTCCTTGAGTGTACGTGACATGAAGTTGTGAATCGTTTTAGGGATTCCCACTCGGGAGAGGACCGTAAACAGTGCGTGCTGCTGGTACTGGCCGCTCTGCCTGGCGGCTGCCCTGGAGTCTGCGGGGTGCTGGAACAGGCGGCGGCTGGGTCGGCACTGCCAGGTGGTTGTCGGCCAAGGCTACCGCTGCGTCGAGGGTGGCGGGTCGGTGGCGCCGGATCCAGGCGGACGTTCTCCTCCACGAAGGCTTCAAGCATCACCTGCTCCAGCATTTGCCCCGCCCCCAGCTCCTCGGGCCGCAACCACCTCTCGGTGTGGTCCAGCAGCTGCTGTGTATAGGCGTAGGGCCTCGCCGCCACGTCCAAGGTCAGGGCCCGGAACCGGCGCCGGTGCACTAGTAAAGGCTCTGTAGCCCCTGGTTTTAGGTCTAGACCTTGGAACTTCTAGCAGAGCTTTGTCAGCGGATCTGATGTTTCTGATTATAATGCACAAAATTGTGATAGCCCAGTCTACAGGTACCCTTTGTCTAAGGTGAACCATCTTTCCCCATTCTATTCTGTTCTTCTTTAGTGATGAGTATAACATACTGTACAAAGTCAATGTCACAACTGAATCTCCAATTCCTTTGTCCCACAATCCTAAGCTTTTCTTTCACACTGCCAATTAAAGCAGTGTGTTAGGAAGCTCAGTTACTGCTCTCCCATTTACATGCATAAGTTAGCAAGTTGTGTAAGAGTTAATGTATACCTGTGTATGAGCTTGTAGGATGGAATCTGTGTTTGTGTTTTTGAGTGTGTGTGTGTGCGTGCATACATGTGTTTTGTTTTGGCGTGTGAATTATGTATGCAGTGACAGTGTGGCCACTCTGATTATTTAATTTGAGGAACAAGAGCGCACACACTGTTTTCTCTCTCTCTCTCTCTCTCTCTCTCTCTCTCTCTCTCTCTCTCTCTCTCTCTCTCTCTCTCTCTCTCTCTCTCTCTCTCTCTCTCTCTCTCTCTCTCTCTCTCTCTCTCTCTCTCTCTCTCTCTCTCTCTCTCTCTCTCTCACACACACACAGCAGATTATTCAATGTGATGTTATAGAATATGTCAGAAGAGCTTCTGATCCTTTGGATTATGCGCTTCTATTACAGCTCCGTTATACAAGGCCCCTGTAAGAAACAATCCACCACAATAGTTCCACAAAACCCCTCAGTACTAGACTACGGCTAAGCTAACTAAGGACACACTGAGATGGTGTGTGTGTCAGTAGAGGAGTATGTCAGCTACATGATGTATTATGTCTTTAATCTTCACTTCTTGTGAGCAATCATTCCTATTTTATTCCAGTCCATACTCACTTTTGGTTTCTCTGTCTCTCTTACATCCACACATACAGCGAGCCCTGGGCTCACCAGAGGTCAGAGGCAATGGCCTGGAATCCCCAGTCTGTCAGACAGCAGCCTACAACCACAGAGGATGAGCCCTAAGCTCTCTCTCGCTCTGTGTGTTTGTGTGTGTGCACTCGCATTGATGTTTGTTGTATGTGCGATGGGGCTCTGCCTGACTGCCAGAAGAGCAGCTGCCAACTGCAGTGTGAAATCAACCCCCAGCTTATTCATCCTCTTCTCCTTCACCCATTCCTCCATCATCCCTCTTCACATAGACACATAAACACATCAAAATACAGCCAAGCCAGTCAGCTGGAGCTTGTTCTCTCGCTTTCTCTCTGTGCATTGCACTCTGCTCTGACACTATGCTACTGACACTGTCGGTCCATCAACTGTATTCATTTTCTACTAGTGTGTATTAATCACATCAGAGTTGCAGCAACCCAGTAAACATACATATCATGTTATCTCTCCTGTTGCATTCTCCTAACAACTGTTTACGGACTTGTGGCCTGATTTACTAAAGGTTTGTGTGTGCAAAAACATGTGCAATCGTCATACCACCCGCATACAACATAAAAATGTCCAAGTTGATCTGCTAACAAGGTGCAGGAAGGATTGCATCGTTCAAATGGGCAATTTAGCACACCGTGTCCATTTTGCTTGTTTGCCTTAGTGCATATGCAGTATTGGCCGTTTCTACTTGACAGTGCCAATTCCTGGGAGGAGACATGCAAATAGATATTTTTAATAATTCTCATAATTATACATTTTATTTGTATAGTGCTTTTCTCAGACCCAAAGACTCTTCACATAGTCAACAGCATGTCACAAGGTAATAAAAGGCAATATTTAGCTAGGGCCCTATAAAATCCGTTTACATTTCTTCCAGATTCCGTAATATTATTCCCCAAGTTATAACATTTTATCAATTCAATAAGAAAATAAGAAAATACAATTACAATGTCCAGAAACGGACGTAGCTTTTTCATTGTTTCCAACGGACTCCGAGTATACAGCCACAAAGTCCTCAACAGACTCACGTCTTGCATCTGTCGATGTGGTTGCACTTCCGAGAGTTTTTGTTAGCACGCTGCCTCTCTCGGTTTTTTATTGTGAGATTTTGATTGCATATGGTCATTGCACATATTATTACGGGTCCAGTCAATGGTATGTTGGAAAACTTACAGAATAGTTGTTCTCTTGACTCAAAGTAGTAGTTTGGATATTGCTCTGCTCTATATTTAGCTGTTAGTGTCGAATTCCTCTGTTTTTGTAGATGACTTCTCACAGTGCCTCTTCGACATGGCTTTGTGTGTGTGTGTGTGTGTGTGTGTGTGTATGTGGAGGACCTGAGCCCCGCCCTCGGTGAAACACCAGCACGGAGAGCAGAGGTCAGAAGCAGCGTGCCCGTAAATTACACCAAAATGGGTGAAATATACAGTAAATGTGCAACCTGTTGGAACGAACGTGCAATTTAGTACCCGCTATTTGGTAAATCAAGCCCTAGGTGGTAGAGATGGGATTTAGCAGCAATGGAAATGTCATTTTAAAACAAGGTATTTGGCATATGGGCTAAAAACTCTACGTAACAATCTGTAGGAGGTGATTTTGGCGCCCCGTACTTGCTTGGTGTAATTATTTTTCCTAACTGTCATAAAGAAGATGTGCATTTGTATGGATTGAGCATTTGCATTCGCTAGCATGATCAACGACTATGAAGCCGCTCCAAATAAATCTCTTCCTGATTCAGTGACGCACTTCCTTGTGCCATAAAGCAGTTCGTCCCAGTTTGGCGGGAGATCCTACCCGGTGGCAGACAAAATGAATATTAAATATTGAGACTTCAAGGTGACTGATCTGAACCGCAATTTTTTCACTCTGCCATAAACATTGCAATGTGCAATCAGAAGAAATGTATTGATAAAACATTCAGACAAAAAAAAGATACCAGAGCAGCTTTAAAATCACTGGTGAAAACAAACAACAAGAAGTGGCTGGATGGGCTGGTGTGTTGGCTCTGAATGTAGACTGGAGATACAAGGGACCACTTCCATTCACTTCATTCTGGAAAGGTTGGATCGCACTTGAGACGGATGCTGGAAGGAGAGATTTGCTATTGTCAGACGCAAGACGACACAAGCCCGAAATAAAACATGCACTAGTCTTCTCCTGAGGCAGGGCTGCATTATCCAGATTTAGAGTCTAAATCCAAAGGGGCATGTTACTGCTGTATGTTAGCAGAGAACCTCAACTGATCATCCTGGGTCAACCCTCAGCTCTTTGCAGTACATGTGGACAAGATCTTGAAATGGATTAAACTTTCCAGGGATGAATCCAATTTATGTCTTCCCAGAGTGTAGCTTGAGGTTGTGTGCCGCCATCGACTTAGATATTTCCACCAGGCAAACTAATGTGTGATCCGCCGAAGTGGGAAAAGACAACAGTAGTAGAGTATAATACATGTAGCAGTTTTAGGAGATTCCATGACATGGCGTGCATGTCAGAGCCCAATGACTAGGTGGACAGAGAAGAAGAGGGGGTCTAGGACAGAGCCCTGACAAACCCTGGGTGAGTTGATGCCTGTTTTAGGCACCAATCCTCTCACTGTTTGCTGGTTGAACAGCTCATCAGGAAGGATACAAACAACCCAAATTCTGACCCTGAGACGCTCAGGTCTTTGAGAATAGAGAGGAAGATCTGGTGGTACACTGTGCTGGAATATTACTGGTCTGCAGAGAACCAGCCAATTCAGGCAAACAGACAAACTAAAATTCACTGCGCCTAGCAGATGGATAAATGTTTATCTGTGAAAAATAGTTCTAAATGTAGCTACATCAGAAACAACAAAGTTGTATTTTCAAAGCTATTCATCACTATGGCATCATTTGTAGGTGAGGATGTAATCAAGATGAGTTCATGTGTTTGGAGCAGGTTATTCATTAGGGGAGGGATGAGCATGACCCATAGTCCAAGCACAAGGCTCAGAGTTGTGCCCTGAACCAACGTGACCAAAAAGCCAACTAGCCCTTTCTCTCCACTCTCCAACTCACCATGAATATTTCAGAGGCATTTCAAAGTAAAATGTATGTTATGAAGGAACATTGCGTTCAGGCTAAATTTAACACTCAGTTTCTTGTTTCAGTCAGAGGTGAGCTAGCTGCTGCTGCTAGAAGACCACGCATAGCGTCATTGGAATAATGTTACACCTTGCAGTGCACGGCTATTTCAGTAGGCTGACACACAATAAATGATCTTATTGTCCAATATCTCTCTCTTTTTAATGTCTCAGGCAAATTTTTCTTTTCTCTCTCTCTCTCTCCCCCTCCCTCCCTCTCTCTCCCTCTCTCCATGTGGAAATCCCATGACCTAGTTACTGTCTCACCTCCTGTTTCATCAAAGTGGTGTTTGCAGGGCTTTGTTCACTGGGCCACTTCTCCGCTTGGTCTCTGTACTGCTCTGCTCATGTCCTCTCTCATCATCATCCGCTATTTGGCTCTGTTCTTAGAGAGGGAGTGAGAGAGAGAAAGGGGGGGTGAGAAAGGGAGGAGACAAACGTGGAATTATGAAGAGAGCATGTCAATATTAGTGAAAGAAACTATGAGTCAAGGGTCAGTCAGATGTGTTAGTGGGAAACCAAGAGCACAAACTCTGATGACGTTCCTATAACATGCATCACAGAGTTGGAAGGGGGGAGAGGGGGGTAGGGGAGGGAAGGGGGGGAGGGGGGTAAAGCAGAAAAACAAGAGTTGGCATATAAAATATTTAACAAAGAGGAAACACCTGGGGGAATATATATAATTTTAGTTTGTATTGCATGGGTACTCTCACTTTGAACATGGTCTCTCAAAAAGGGTTTCAGAAATGTTTGTCACTAACAGAGAACATTCTTTAAAGCCGCAACAGCAACTTTTTTGCAATTGTGGTTTTTGACAACCCTTAGCACTTCCTAATGTCATTGTTTTACATCACAGTTGCAAAGCCAATAAACAAGACAAGCATTTGTAACCAAGTATACATGAAGCCCATTGTTGGCCTGAGTAAAATTAGAGACAGTCTTTGTGAGGACTGGACAGGACTTTGGTAGAGACAGTCTTTGTGAGCACAGGACATGCAAGTTACAACATTTATTTTATGCTGTGTTTTTTACTCCACTATAAAATAGCTACCAGCCAAGATAATCACAGTGATTGACCCAAACACAGTCAGCTCGACAAGCTAACAAGTTGTTTAGCTAAATGTCTGACTAGTTAGAAAACACGTGAAACAAACTTTTAAGCAGTAAGGGGACAGCTAACGTTACTTACTCAAGGTCTAGTCTAGCCATCTCTACAGTGTCCAATTTGGGACATGTTTCAGTCTCATACATACTTGGTTCATTCTCGTAAAAAAATCTGCTTCAATCACAACTTGTTAGCAAAGTCAGTCTAACCAAAAGTTTATATCAGTCTCACCAGAAGTTGGCGTCAATCTCATCAGGACTTGATTTTAAAGTCAGTCTAACCAAAAGTTTGTTAATCTCATCAGGACCTGAGAGTAAAGTCAGTCTAGCCAAAAGTTGAAGTAAATCTCACGACAACTTGGATTTTTATTGTATTTTATTATTATTTGTATTATTATTATTTTAACTTGGAATCTTGACAGACAACACTTTTCTGGGTGGAAGTACCATGTCGGCCTCAATGATGGGAGACGGCTATAAACAAGTTATTCTTCATGAAAGCAACGAACATGCAAATGAAATATTTAGTTTTTAAATGCTTTGAAATGGTTGTATCTTTTCCAAACACCGTGCTTTTGTAACGTACCAGGTTTTTACGTGCCGTTTTTGAAGTAAGGTAAAGTAGGTTAGCCTTAGTAACTTTAGCCTAGTGACATTGCTAGCCAGCTACTACAAGCTTTTAGACACAACTTAATTTAATATTGTTTAAGGTACAGAAGGCATACCAACGTTATTTTTCCTGTTAATACTTGATCATTTTATTTATCGTTTTATTATTTCTTTATCCTATGGCTGACCTTGCAACTGTGACCGTTGTATGAGGCCACTGTGGACCATGATGAGTGCAGCCAGGACATTAAATTAGTTGTAAAATATTGCCTTATTAAGGCCCTTAATCTAATAAACGTGTGTTACTTGGGGGTTGTTACAATCTAGATTCTAATACTAGGTAAATCCAGTAAAGTAACCCAACATTTTACATCAACTTTTGGTTAGACTGTCACTGAAATCAAGTTGTGATGAGATTGACGCCAAATTGTGGTGAGATTGACATCAACTTTTGGTTAGACTAACTTTACTATAAAGTCCTGATGAGATTGACACCAACTTCTGATGAGATTGACAGCAACTTTTGGTTATTATTATTCATCTTTATTGTCCACAAATGTGGAAATTTGCCTTGATAGACTGACTTTGCTAACAAGTCGTGATGAGATTGACGCCAAGTTTTAATGAGAAAGAACAACCTACCTATGAGACTGAAACATGTCCTAAAATTGACACCGTACATTTGTTTTTTTTTCCACATTTATCTCTGCCAAGTGAAAGTCAGCCTAAGGTTGTGTTTTTCTTGTCTCTAGATAGATTATAGTCCATCTTTGTCTTTTTCATCTCCTCAGTAAGAAGCATCTATATTATTTTACTTTAAGTGTCCGCCATTTCCTGAAATAAGGTTAAAAATGTGTAGCTTTCCAAACATTTTATATTTTTAAACCATCTTATCATTGGCATCTGGTTATATATTGACCGTCTCTCTCTGTTCCTATTTTGGTAACCCAAATCTTTTGTAACTCAAAACAATTCTTAGTTTTTGCATTGCATAGTGAAGGCTTTTCTACCACGATAGTATAACAACATAAAATGCCCCCACTCCAAAACAATCACTGAGTTCTGCATTGGAAAAGGGTTCATTGTTGGCACACGGATGCCAATAGCTTCAGTCACAAAGACTGCCCAAATGGCTAGAGTTTTGATCGGAAAGTGACATCTACATTTAGATCTATGGAAAATACATAGATAAATATGGTTAGAAAATTGTGGTCGACAGCATACATGGGATATACGTGATTTTCGTGCATTTGTGCGAAATGCAAGGAGAAACCGAAGAGCAACTCTTCCTCAGGTGAGAATGTCATGCAGGTATTGATCCGACTGACTGTGTCAGGAAGAACAGTCCGTTGACAAAACCCTGTGCATAAACCCTCATTACAAAGATGAAAGCACATTTGAGAGTTCAGTGGTGTAAAAACCCTAGGCACTGGTCTACAGAGATGTGGAAAAAAAGTGATATGCTCAGATGAGTCATCCTTCACCATATTCTCAACAAGTGGGCAAGTGCATGTGTGGTGTACACCAAGACAGGCCTGAATGGTTTACCTCTACAGTGAGGAGATCTGGTGGCTCTGTTATGCTGTGGGGAGCTTTTTGCTGGCATGGTTTGGGTCTACCTGTCCCCTTAGAGGAAAGGGTCACTGCCAATCAATACAAAGTTGTTTTAAGTGATCACCTTTATACTATGATGAAAAAAAAATTTTCTGATGGGAGTCGTCTCCTCCAGGATGACAATGCCCCCATCCATAGGGCAGCGAGGGGTCAGTGAAGGGTTTGTGTTTGAAAATGATGAGAATCATGTGCTATGGCCTTCACATTCACCAGATCTAAACCCAATTGAACACCTACGGGAAACTTTGGACTGATGTGTTAGACAGCACTCTCCATCACCATCATCAAAACACCTAAAGGTGTTCCATCCTTCCAGTAAAGTTCCTGAGACTTGTAGAGTCAATGACAAGGCGCATTTAAGTGGTTCTGGCGGCACGTGGTGGCCCAACACCTTACCAAGACACTTTATACTGGTTTTTCCTTTAATTTGTCACCCGTCTCTATATGGTGTGTGTGTATGTATATGTATATGTATATATATATATATATATATATATATATATATATATATATATATATATATATATATATATATATATATATATATATATATACACATACATACAATATATATATATATATTTACGTATATTCAGTTTTAATAAAGGTCAATTTAATAGCTTTAAATATATTTTGGGGACAAAAACTAACAGTGTTGCAAATTACTGTTAGTTCTTAAAATTACTGATATAATTTATTGTTCTCAATTGACAGCAAAACAGCAGACATTACTCAAGACATCACTCCGTACATTTAGAAGAACTTAATCATGTTTTCATTTTGACTGGTTATACCAAACTTAAGAATGCCGCAGCCCAATTTGAATTCTGAAAATCTTCTACAGCCCACCCAAACCTTTAATCACAACTTTACACGCAAGACTAAGAACTGTGAACGTCGGCCTATGGCAATGCAACGTGATTTTATATATATATATATATATATATATATATATATATATATATATATATATATATATATATATATATATATAAAATCTGAAATATTTTATGAAAATTCTAATTTTATTACAAAATTGAAAATGTAAAATGTTTTGTTTATTTATTGTCGGCCCACACTTTGGGAATCACTGGCTTATAACATTGCGACTGTTAGCTAAGCTGAATCCCATTATTCTGTATATTAATTGCCCTACCTTGCGTGCAAGCTACAGTGATACACTGGCATTTCAAGTTCATTTCTGGGTTAAAAAACTACTTTCTTAAGAAAAACGTTAATTTATTGGTGTTCTTAGAAAGGCAGATGAACTAAATTTTTCATACCAAGTGTTTACCCCTGTCTTTAGAGAACGGGGCAAACTGAATCTATCCAAAATAGAAAAAGAACTGGAAGGCCCAGATGCACAACTGGACAAGGGAATAAGAACATCTGAGTCGGCAGTTTGAAAAACAGACGCCTTACTCCTTAGTTGGCAGCTTCCTTAAATCGTATATGCCAAATACCACTGAGAGTAAAAAGACGACTCAGGGATGCTGAGGAACTAAAATTCAAAAACACAAAAGTATTTTCGTTATTCCAAACAGCAATTGTATTTACACTAGTGTACATACAAATAATGCTATATATAACTTTGGGGAAGCCCCAATGAGATCAAGGTTTCATTTACATGAGAGTCCAGCAGTATAACCAGGGAGAAACACAAGTACATAGCTCCCACCAGTAAGCATGCGCCACCACATTTTCAGAGAAGTACATTACTTTTTTAAAGAACATGAATGCGTACCTGAGACCTCAGTTTTAAAACAAGCATTTTAAGAAGAAGGCCCTGCTTACACGGCAGTGTAGTGATTCACTACCCTCCGGTTAGGTTGTGCACCTTCTCCACTATCCTCCTGATAGCTACTTCCCACTCTCTTTCAATATTAAATATACACCGATCAGCCCAAACATTAAAACCACTGACAGGCGAAGTGAATAACATTGATCATCTCGTTATAATGGCACCTGTCAAGGGGTGGGATATATTGGGCAGTAAGTGAACAGTCAGTTCTTGAAGTTGATGTTTTGGAAGCAGGAAAAATGGGCAAGTGTAAGGATCTGAGCGACTTTGACAAGGGACCAAATTTTGATGTCTAGACGACTGGGTCAGAGCATCTCCAAAATGGCAGGTCTTGTGGGGTGTTCCCGGTATGCAGTGGTTAGTACCGACCAAAAGTGGTCCAAGGAAGGACAACTGTTGAACCGGCGAAAGGGTCACGGGCGCCCAAGCTCATTGATGTGCATGGGGAGCGATGGCTAAGCCCGTCTGGTCTGATCCCACAGAAGAGCTACTATAACACAAATTGCTGAAAAAGTTAATGCTGGCTATGGTTGAAAGGTATCAGAACACACAGTGCATCGCAGCTTGCTGCGTATGGGGCTCCGTAGCCACAGACCGGTCAGAGTGCCCATGCTGACCCCTGTCCACCGCTGAAAGCGCCTACAATGGGCACGTGAGTGTCAGAACTGGACCATGGAGCAGTGGAAGAAGGTGGCCTGGTCTGATGAATCACGTTTTCTTTTACATCATGTGGATGGCCAGGTGCGTGTGCGTCGTTTACCTGAGTAAGAGATGGCACCAGGATGCACTATTTGAAGAAGGCAAGCCGGAAGAGGCAGTGTGATACTCTGGGCAATGTTCTGCTGGGAAACCTTGGGTCCTTGCATTCATTTGGATGTTACTTTGACACATACCACCTACCTAAACATTGTTGCAGACCACATACACCCCTTCATGGCAACAGTATTCCCTGATGGCAGTGGCCTCTTTCAGCAGCATAATGTGCCCTGCCACACTGCAAAAAATTGTTCAGGAATGGTTTGAGGAACATGACAGAGTTTAAGGTGTTGACTTGGCCTCCAAATTCCCCAGATCTCAATCCAATCCAGCATCTGTGGGATATGCTGGAACAACAAGTCCGATCCTTGGAGGCCCCACCTCACAACTTACAGGAGATAAAGGATCTGCTGCTAACATCTTGGTGCCAGATACCACAGGTCACCTTCAGAGGTCTTGTGGAGTCCATGCCTCGACGGGTCAGAGCTGTTTTGGCGGCACGAGGGGAACCTACACAATATTAGGCAGGTGGTTTTAATGTTTTGGCTGATCGGTGTATATTCCATCTTTTGATGAGGTGCTTTTACAACAGGTCAACAGCTTTTAATTATGTCAGCTATACATAACAGAAAAAAGTTTCTGTTGTGTAGCATAGACAAGCAAAACAAACTTAAAGGAATGATCAAATCTATCCATTTTCTTATGGAAATGACTATGATTGGTTTAAAGTAGTACTGAATGTGTTGCTCAAATGAATTTTTGAACCTGCATATGAGCAAGCATTTTTTCACCTCACTATACTAGTGTTATTTACATAATTTTAAGATGGTTAAAATCTCTAGTCCTGGTGGTTCCAAACTTCTTCCATTTGCGAATGATGGAGACCACTGTACTCGTTGGGACCTTCAATGCTGCAGAAATGTTTTTGTACCCATCCCCAGATCTGTGCCTCGATACAATCCTGTCTCGGAGGTCTACAGACAATTCCTTGGACTTCATGGCTTGGTTTGTGCTCTGACATGCACTGTCAACTGTGGGACCTTATACAAACCGGTGTGTGCCTTTCCAAATCATGTCCAATCTATTGAATTTACCACAGGTGGACTCCAATCAAGTTGTAGACACATCTCAAGTATGATCAGTGGAAACAGGATGCCCCTGAGCTCAATCTTGAGTGTCACAGCAAAGGGTGTGAATACCTATGTACATGTGATATTTTATTTTTTTATTTTTAATACATTTGCAAAAAATTCAAAACAACTTTTTTCACTTTGTCATTATGCGGTATTGTGTGTAGAATGTTGCATTTTTTTTTGTATTTAATCCATTTTGGAATTAGGCTGTGACATAATAAAATGTGGAAAAAGTGAAGGGGTATGAATACTTTCCGGATGCACTGTATAGACGGTCAGCTGTCTGTGTGTGGGCAACTTGAGTCCTTGCTTATATGGATCAAGTTCACACCCTGTCGGAACATATACTGTCATGTTACCATGCTTTAATGCCTTGTGACTAGCTGTGGAGAGGATGTGGTGTCATTGTTGATGATGTGTGATGATGATGGCTGGTACTGTAAGACCTCTCAGCGTCTCAAATATAAACCTCTTTGAATTCCCTCTCCAAATTGTGCCTATACTTATGTTTCACTTGAACAGGCTTGCAAAAATATGTGTTTGACAATACGTATTTACAGGAAGATAAATTTGATTTAACACACACACACAAGGACAACAATCACTGCAACCTTTCTGGAGGCCTCCGTTGTGGGTAATGTTATATGCAAATTACATATGTTGGTGTGTTGTTTGCGTGTGTTAATGTCAAGACATTTAATGGAAGGGAGGCAAGGTGATTTAGTGCCCAGTGATTCCCTCACGCTATAGCTCCAGCCACTGGTCTGGAAAATGAGAGGCATAAAGAGGTTCATTTTTCAGTGGGAATCAGACACTGGAAGCCAATGGTCAAACTAATTGCATTAGATCACCTAGACAGAATTCCCAAGAATAGAGCCCTTCTGGGGTTCACACTCTGCTGCCGCTGGATGAGAAGCGACTGCATCAAAACAAAGACAGAGAGGGAGGAAATTGAGCATATATGGTCATTTGTTAACAAGAAGCATCGCAACATCAGGGACTTTAGTTACTTTTGAAACCCACATTTTTAACAACAGGCTAATGCTTTATGTGCTTTAGCTATTCTCTCTCTCTCCCATTTACATGCATACGTTAGTAAGTTGTGTAAGAGTTAATGTATACCTGTGTATGAGCTTGTAGGATGGAATCTGTGTTTGTGTTTTTGAGTGTGTGTGTGTGCGTGCATACATGTGTTTTGTTTTGGCGTGTGAATTATGTATGCAGTGACAGTGTGGCCACTCTGATTATTTAATTTGAGGAACAAGAGCGCACACTGTTCTCTCTCTCTCTCTCTCTCTCTCTCTCTCTCTCTCTCTCTCTCTATGCTTGTGTGTTTGGCCACCCCACGCAGATCTGCTTGTATGTATGTTGTGAGGGCCTGCTCGTCTCTTTCACTCTGTTTTGACACATTGACTGTAGTTCAGAAGTTTAGGAACAACTGACAAATAGCTATACCCTTTAGGCTAGACACCCAACACCATAATCAATCAGGGTATTTGATTTAGAAATGTATTTTATTTTGAGAATTGATCAGATAGGCTATATGATTTTGTATGGGGGTAAACGTTGAATGAGTGACAACATTAGCCTCTTGAAAGAGTGTTTGTTATCAGTGTTATATAGGCCTAGTTAGGTGTGTAGCCTCCAATTGGTGAACATGGGCGCAGAAAGAAAAATTGTTGCTGTCATATACTAATCAATGTGGTAAGGAGCTGTACGTTATCATATAGTGGTTATAGTAATTTTGGTTACACTAAGCATGCTGGATAATATAGGGTGTTAGTTAAGATCTGCACAATGAATGAATGAGACGTTCTTTAGTAAAGCGATCATGTATTGAAAACTATGTCCAACCTCCATCTGTGTTCTTGATAGTTAAATAAGTGTTAAGACATAACAGCTGCGCTTCCTGGCGCTACGCAGCCATTCGCAGCCGATGGACACCCGGCATGACACAGAAATATCCTCCAACTCTCCTTAATTAAAATATACATATTTTTTAGAACCTTTGACTGGGAGCACAATGTTTGGAATACTTCACAACTGTAAACAGTTTAGACTGTGGATGCAAGGTTTGTGAAAATCTTGAGACAGCAGCCCAATATTAGATACAAGTCACCATTCTTTGAAATGAGAGACTCAAACAACTCTTTTCAATATTGTGTTTAGCAGTTGGAGACACATCTCTAGTGTTGCACTGCTCTTTGGGGATCTCTTCACACCTTTCACTCCTAGCGTCACTTTTCACCTGTTATATTAGTTGTGTTGAGCTATTTCAATATCTTTTTTTTTTTGCAAACCGCTGAAAGTTTGCAGATTTTGCTAATAAACCTAATTTGCGAAGGGGGTTGAATAATATTAATTGCAACTATGATATATGCTGATTGGTTAACAGTTTAGAATGCATTAAATTCATAATTTAAAATAGAAAATCACAGATTTGTGACTTTTTTCACTTTAAATATAAACTCATTGTTTTATGTTGTAGTGATTCAAATATAAAATGTACTTGACCAAGGTTGGAAAAGTGCTTTCAAATGGCATCCGGGATAAATTTGTAGAAAGGCACAAGTTAGGGGAAGGCTTTAGCAATCTCCCTGAGTACCGTTCAGAGCATCATTAAGAAGTGGAACGTGTAAGGCACCACCAACACCTTGCCTAGATCAGGCCGTACGTTCAAACTGAATGACAAGGTCAGAAGGACATTGATCAGAGAAGCTACCAAGAGGCCAAAAGCAACTTTGAAGGACCTATAAGTCTTTATGGCTGGGACTGGTTGGACTGTGCATGTAACAACAATCTCACAAGCTTTACACAAAGCTGGCCAATAAGGCAGGGTGAGAAGCCTTTTCTGAAAAGGCTTTTCACACTCAGTCTCGTTTGTGGTTTGTAAACCTACGCCTGGAAGATTCTGATGCTATGTGGCGAAAGGTGGTATGATCATGAGACCAACATTTAGCCTTTTGGAAATTTGGGGGAAAACTAAGCATAGCATAGTGTTGGCAACATTATATTGTGGGGATGTTTCTCTTCAGCAGGGACTGGGCAATTGGTCTGGACTGAAGGGAAAATGGATGGGGACACCCAAATTCTTGAGGATAACCTGTGTCCCTCGGCTAGACAGCTGAAGATGGCGCAGGTCGTTCACCTTCTAACACGACAACCTACAGGATATGAAGGATTTAAAGGTGAATGTCCTTGAGTGGCCAAGTCAGAGCCCTAACTTAAATCCGATAGAAAATCTATGGATGGACTTGAAAAGAGCAGTCCATCACAACTCACCATGGAATTTGACTGAACTCAAACAATTCTGCAAGAAAGAATGGCCAAGTATTCCCCAGTGTAGGTGTGCAAAGCTAGTAGAGACATATCAACACAGATTGATGGCTGTGATTACAGCAAAAGGTGGCTCTACGTAATATTAAATCAGGGGACTGATGACTTATCCAACCATATTATTTTATTTTTAAATTTTTTGTTAATTTTCAGTACATTCAATTTTGGGGGTAGGTATGGAAGCCCATTTCCGCCAGTACAAGAAAAAAAATGTATGACATCATTATGAGATAGTTAAGTCATAATTATGAGATAGTAAGTTGAAATTGTGAGATACAAAGTCATAATTATGAGATACTAAATCGAAATGATGACATACTAAGCAATAATTATGAGATAGAAAGCGTATCTCAAGCGTATAGTGGTAGACGTGGAAGCGAATTCGCGTGCACTAGGCCTATAAGTAAAGTAGGCTATACCAAAATGTGCTTGCCTTATTGCTTGCTATGTATATGAAATGTGCTATACAATTGATTTGATTTCATTTGAAAATAATCATAAATAGACTACTGCTGAGTAGTAAAACATTTAAATGAATGCTCATTTACGCCTATTGGAATGATCTAGACATAATAGGCTGTAACTTTCTTTATAAGGCATAAATATGCTCGGCAGCTCTAGACAGATTGTTTTGGCACACAATTTTCAGAAAATGGCTCTTTTGATCGTAAAGGTTGCCGATCTCTGGTCTAAACCTTCATTGCTAACGAAAGAGAGAGGTAGGCAAGCCAGTCATTTGAGCACTAGCTATATTGTTGGGCTCTATTTGACACTATGTAAAATTTAGATGTGAGCTTCATCAAGGTATACCTAAGGAGCTGTGGCATTTGATTATTACAAAGTCGTTAATGCTCATAATTGCGATCATTCTGACCGAAAAAACGTTCCTCAACACTACGGAGGTGCGAAGGAGCATGTTGTGACCATATCTGGGATATGGCACAATCCCACGTGAATCAGAAAACAAATAAAGTACTGTATTTCATCTGTTGTTTAAAGTAGTCCTCAATGGACTGACAATCCACTTCAGTGTCAAATTGTATAGAACTCCCGCTAGTGCTGCTACTATGATAGTTGTGCAAAAGTATCTCATAATTATGACTTTTACTGTACAATTTTTTTTTCTTTAACTGGCGGAAATGGGCTTCCATAGGTAGACCTTTTGTGTAACAAATAAGCTACATCTTTGTGATCAGTGTTGCTGATGTGTATCAGGCTATATCCTCGCCCTCTCCAAGTTACAAGCTACCACTGGCATTGGGACTTGCTAGCTAGTGTGCAACGCAAGACTCATATACATAATATTAGATAGGCTACTGAAATTACACCACGTCCGCTGCACAAAGTCAAACGGATGTGTTAGTTCCGTTCGGTTTCAAATTAGGTATTGTAATGGAAATGTTCAAGTTTATGCAGAAAACAACACATTATAGGAGGTGAGAATCTATGCAATAATCAAAGTACAATTTTATGAATGACTACAGAGAGCAAGTCTGTACACAGATAAATTACTACAGTGAGTTCACACCAACGACATAGTAAGTTCTGATTTGTTGACAAGATGGAAAAGAGTATATCGGTCTGAACTAAACAAATCATTCATTGGTCAAGGGAGGAACACGTGTTACTTCCAAGTATTGAATAGGACACGTATCCCAACTCGTATTGTGATGGCTACGAACAGACAACACTAGCCTTCAGTGTCTCAGAGAGGAACGTGTTATCTCTGGTGCTCTGGCCTTCACTCGGAACCTTACCTCATATCTGAACAACAGCTCAGACTTGAACATCCGCTAGCATCCCCAAATGTGGCCCTTACACTATACAACTATCGCTGCACGAGCGATTGAAAGTAGGGAGGGAGAGTCGCGTAACAACAGTTAAAGGAATAGTTCGATTTTTATATATAGTTTGCTTATTTCCACCTCTCGCGAAAATGTTCCATCTCGTCCAGATAGTTTTTTACATCCATTGTATATCCAACGTTTTGAGTACATACATTTTCCCATTTAGCCGCAATTTTGGATAGAAATCTATGATTGATATCAGGACTGTCAGTTTCAGTGCACATGAATATGCCGACTGGTTACTAACACAGTCACATTTTTCATTTCATAAATAAAGAAAATACTTATTTAAAACACTTCGTGCTATGTTTAAGTTTGCTCACAGATTAAACAGGAAAAATCGAGATTATAAACGAAATCGTCCATAACTTAGAAAAAAGTATTCTAAAATCCCTCTGGTGCTCAGCAGGAAATGCACATTTAGTCTAGAAGTATTCTATTCCTTGTTAAGGAGCCCAGATACGTGTTTTAGCCACAACAACTTGTTTTTCCTTTTAGCTATGTCTGTTACATACATGTTTCTTTTATGGTCTAGAGCGGGTCAACGCCATAGATAGCTTTATTTAAAGTAGCCTGGTAGTTTAGGCGGCACTAATCCATTACTTCCTGAACCACTGCATCTTCCCAAAGATCGAAATAAATATACCACATGTCGACGGCAGCTAGGTCTGGTCTTGCATTTTTTTGCAATCTCTGGTGGTAGTTTTGGTTGTTAACTAATCTGTACTATCATTTTACAATCCCAAGCTTTACTGAACTGTCCTTTATTTTACTGTTCCTCTTTCTAGTTTTTTACTCCTTGGCAAAGATTTTTTAGATGACGCCCTCCTACCTGGTCGGCATTAACTCCTGTTCACTTGCAGTTAATTGCTGCCGTAAGCCACTTTAGTATCTAGCAGTAGCACCTGGTATATCTAATTTCAGTGAGGCTAGAGTTGCACCCAAACTATATGTATATAAAATGAGCTGACGCTGAGCAAACGGGGCATGTTGCATTCTCACCTACTGACTAAGGTGTCCTTTGTACATTGTAGGTTACTTTTGTTATAAAGCTAATTCCCATTGCTTCTTTTCCGCAAAAGTCCTTCCACTTAATTTCTCTATGCTCTACACTTGCCCATTTAATCCAAAATCCTTATTTTGCTTGAGAGTCAGCTTTCGCTTTTGATGAAGCTGAAATAAATGAACTGTCTGTTTTTAGCATAATGGACGTCCTGTGATTCTCAGATCACTGAGTCACTGAAGAGGAAAGTGTTAAACTTACCCCCCAGCCCATACCCCTCTTCCTGCCCCTCTATACTGCTTATCATAAGGCTTTGCTACATTTAAAGTAACTTAATCACAAGATAACCCCTTCTCTCAATTTTCTCTGACTCACTCACACACTCTGTCTTACTACCACTTTCTTTTTTAATCATAGCAAGGTTATTAAAAGTAGTACCCTTTAGTATTATTTACTTATAGTATAATAATAGACTCAGCTTTAATGGATGATTACCATTTATAGTTTTTCTCCCTTATAATTGGTTCATCAATGTTCTCTAATCACACTCACAAGCTGTGTGTTTACTTCAGGCTTTGAGCCCTTAACAGCATATTGCTATTGATTTTACGTCCATAATAGTTACCAAAACAATGTTGTAAAAAAATATTATTCCAGGCGTACTAGCTTCTCTTACTTGTCTCTATCTGTAAAACTCTATCTATCTGCTCTTTCTTTTATTCTCAAATTCTCAAATACATTGCTCTTTTAACTAAACTACTAAAGTAAGAAAACCTAATGTAAAGTTAAAGAACATAATTCTCTTCTATTCGCTATGTAGTATTGTAGTTGTATGGTAGTTTGTAATGATGCTTTCTGGATAGCAGATAGCAGATAGCAGATAACAGATCTGTTGAAACACTCACAGACCCCCTCAATAAGTGGCATTTCCACTTGTGACAGTATGGCCATTGTTTCATGCATCAATATCTACAACAACAATAGGACGAGGCAGTAGAAAAGTATACCGTTATTCTACTGTCAACAATGGTCCCCCCAGAGATTGCAGCAATGAACTTCAGGTCAGACCTTTTGCTCTGGTCCAGCCCCATAGCAAGCTGTGCAGAACAGCCATGGAAAGATGTGGTGGGTGAGGCACAAGAAAGAAACATACTCTGGTATAGCAAATTAGAAGCTGAGGCAGATCTGGAGAACTAAGAAGCGTTCTGTGGAAGTTGGATGCCACGGATTTGTGGCAATAGTATCTACTAATCTACTTAAAGAAGTAGGGACCAGCAGCAAGGTCAGACCATAAAAGCAGAAAAGGTAGCCAGTGGCTATGGGAACAACAGTTGTGCTCCTTAATAAAGAATGTCATATAAAAGTAAGTTTCCTGATGAGCTGATAGTACAAACCAAAGGAAACAGAGTAGGGAATGATAACGGACAGTTAAATGAAATGTATGGGACAACTGGCCGTGCAGCTAGCGGTTATAGAGCATCAGTTCTGAGATGGGTTGACTTTGGTTGACAACGGTAATTCCTATTGTCTTCCTGGCCTCAATCGGTCACAGATCGTTTCTGGCCAATTATACAGGTAGTGTTAGCCACCTATGAGCCAGAGGTGTCGAAAGGGGAAAGCCAATCAAAGCGTAGCGTTAGGTCTATAAATAACAGAAGTGAGTTGCCAACGTGAGTTGAAAAAAAGAGACAGAAGAAGTGTTTTCAATCCCGTTTTTTTCTGAATTGACTGAAAAGGGTATTTACAAATAAGCTTTTGGTCCCTGTCGGAAATTCAATTCAAATTCCCTGTCGTGTGTTCAAGAGAATCAGCAATGATCATTTCTTTACCGATGCTAAGCAACTAAGGTTGCCGTTAATTTCTTACTGTTGCCACAGTATGTTCCGGCTTTCATGCTTACCAGACCTTTTTTCCAGTAAAGTCCTCCCTGCTGTTCAACTCAAAACTGCATGACCCTCTTTAGACTAGGACCATCTCCTGGACAGAATAAATAATTGATGACTCACACACGCAATTTATATGTTATTTCTCGTTAAAGTCCTTCTCACTCGCTCTGAATGTGAAACACTCACGGTTAAAATTGACTTAATACCATTTCATTGATAACAGGATAACGAGGTGTATCCTTCACCCTCCAAGGGCTTAGAGAAATGTCAAGAGCTTAGAAATATCAAACGAGTACCTACTTAGGCCACCAGCTTAAGCCCTTAGATTGGTTGGTGCTGGTGCTATTGCAAGGCTTTTGGTGGACAATTATCAAAAAGTAGGTGGTGGTGGTGTTGAGTAAAATAATGGGGGTAGAGTGGGGAGGTAAGGGGGACAGGGAAGAATGGAGAAAGAAGGAGAAAGAGGCCCATTATGCTACAGTGTCATCCCCAATGTCACCATGGTAACACTTCAGCAGTTCTCTAAATGGACAGGAGACAGAGAGTGTGTGTGTGTGTGTGTGTGTGTGTGTGTGTGTGTGTGTAAGAGAGAGAAAGAGAGACAAAGAAGAAGGGAACAAGAGAAAGAGGACAGATTGATACAAACTGATGTGCAATGACATTATGATTTATAGCGGAGCACAACAGGCAACCTTCTTCCCCTATGAGCCATTTCTACAAGCTCTGTGTGTATGTGTGTATCTGTGAACTGCCTCCCCCGCTAGCCATCTAGCCCAGGGGCAGTCAGGTCAATCTAATGACTCAGCACTTTCTGAGACACACACACACACACACACACACACACACACACACACACTTTAAAACAAACGTGTGCATTGTCACAGAAAACCTTCCTTACTCATGAATTAGGATTATGTGGAAAAAGGTTTGGTAAAGAAATTGTGAATCTATTATAGTGTGAAGTAAATTAATCTACAGCTAAAGTTCAGGCAAATAACTCTTAGTCCAAGCGGTCCTGACAAGCCAGCCATCAAACTGTGCACACTCACACTCACACTCACACTCACACTCACACTCACACTCAGTGCTAAAAAGCATTTTAAATGAATAATTATTAATTAATTAGTTGAGTGATGCTTGCAATTGGAGATGCTTGCAGGCAAGTAGTCAGTATATAGTTCTCTGTCAGTATCATGTACAGTGTTGTGCTTTACAGTAAGTAATTTATTTCAATGAAATAGTTAGGTACCACTTTAAGTTACAGTACGCTATTTACCTGCTAGTTTCTTGGTAAATACCTTGCATTTACTAGGAAACTACAGATAAGTACTGGTAACATTTCATAATTACAATTAACATTACTGTGTAGTGCTCCATGTAATTACTATTAATCTATTTGGAAACATTACTTTATTTGACCTGGTCATTTCTCAGTACACATTTTGTACCTACAAGGAAATTATTCGTAAGTACTCGTAACTACCAATAATCACAATCTATATGCGCTTAGTTTTTGTAGTTATTATGAAGAATCTATGTGGTAAAATCAGTTTTTTTTTACCTACATTTTCATCATGAAAATCTTGTACCAAGTATTCCAGTACAAATCTGATTGCAAGCAGACCCACCGAGTGTTTTTAAAGGGCAGTGGAATTTTTGGAGCCTTGGAACCGCGTCCTAAAAAAAGTTATTTGACAAATTTGCAGTTTTCAGTGTACACATTTTCAATATTGTACCCTTAACTTTGGTAAATAATTATCTAAAATGTAAAGGCAATGTGTTTTTCCAGCTATCTGTCACAAATTATCAATTGCTCTCACAATAAAAAAGCATGCTTATGTCAAAGTGGGTCCTAGAATGTTTTGGATTAATTTAGATGTGGCTACTCTGAAGTAACAACTCCATAAAATTAACATAACATTTTTTACTCTAAAACGGACACTTTTAGACCAAGAAACAATATTTTTTATTATGAAAGTTTACTAAATAACAACAAATCAGAAGATATAACTGCTAAATCACTAAATAAAAAAAATGTGAAAACGGGTTTGACCTGCCTACAAGTAGTTATCATTAACAAACTACCTTAAGCCCAGTTTATGCTTCTACGAAGAAGCATGTAAACGTCTCGTAGCTATGTAAAGAAGGGGTTTCTTGGAAAGCATAGCTAGCAGAGGCCCGCTGACGCGCACACGAGGGTGTAGTTCCGGCTCTGAAAGCCTATGCGGAAGTGCCTTAAAGCTGCATTTTTTCTAATAACAAGCAGGGGGCAACTCTTTGGTTTCAGAAGCAACTAGATTGCATGGAAGTCTATGAGAAAATGACCTTCTCACTTACTTTATTACATCAGTAAGCATTTTCCTTACAAGTTTCAAGTCTTTTTCAATGGAGCATGATGTTCATTTTGTAAATGATGGTCCCATTTAGAGTAAAAAAGACGATAAAGCAGGGTATACTTTAGGGCGTGGCTACCTTGTGATACTCAATCGGGATAGAGACGTAGCAACGGGCTCCACCCCTCGGTCCTCCCCAGCCCCACCCTCTCGTCCAAGTATGTTCCATGTCGTCACTTATTATTTATTCATTATTATTATTTTTTAAAGATGGCGATGGCCTATGAAACCAAGATGGCAATTTTCAAAATGCCAAACTCTTCAAAACAGTGGTCCACAAACCAATGGGTGACGTCACGGTCACTTCGTCCAGCAATGGACTGTCAATGCACGCACTAGGGCTGCTCCAATATGGCAAAAACCCTAATCACGATTATTTTGGTCAATACTGAAATTACGATTATTTAACACGATTACTCATTGAATTTAGAAACACCATGTATTTAATTGAACTTTAAAAAATATATATGTACATTTTATATAGATTTTCTTGAATTTTAAATATAATTTAACTGAAATAACAAAAATCGTTGTCTTCAAATGATGTTCAAATGATGTTCAGCCCACTTCACACACTCCAAGGGAGTTGGTGACCACGACTAATGCACTGCATTAGAAAAGAAGCCAGCTGAAAATTTAAACGAGGTTTTGTTCGTTACCTTGCAGTGAAAGAAATGTGGCTCTAGTTAAGGCTACGGGCAGTCAAGCAAGCTTCCCTCGAGTCTGACTTGACTAAACTTATAACAGGCAGGTCTATTTTAATCAAGTGAGATGTTATCATTTTTTGTTAAATGGTAAACATAAGTTATTATAGCTAAAGTTCATCAATATAGGCACGTTTCTCCATCGCATTGTTTTGAAGTGGAGGCTAGTGAGCGTAAATGCGCACGCATAGCGAATCTCAACTTTGTCAAAAGACGAAACATTATAGAAAGTAGACAGTATAATTGGGTGACTGACGGTGGCTAACGTTAGCGTTCAAACGTGCACCACTGTAAATAAAACGAAAGGGATGCGCTGGATGAATTAATTCACAAAACGCGAGCATTATTGCGAAATGGAATGCGTCATAATGATCGTATTTTCTCGATTATTTTGTTTTCATAATCGTTGGAAGTCAAAATCGTAATTGATAATACAATTCAATTAAACGCCCAGCCCTAGCGTGCACGCCTCTGAATCCTAACGGCGTGTCGCGCTTAGCCTTTTCTCCCATGCGTGAAACAATCGCTGATTGGTTGAGCAGGAAAGTAAGGAGTAAGTCACAAGATATCCTGTAATATTTGGGTTGATAAACACACAATCGCTATTAAACGAACAATGCAGCAATTTGAAGAGTGTACATTTGTAAGACCTCTCTGTAAAAAAAAGAATACCTACAAAAATAGTAAGGTCACTACGTGACCGTCCGTATGTGTTTATTCTACTTTTTCTGTAAATTCTGGAATAGTAAAGGCCACACAGCCCCCATGGAACTACCCATGGAAGCATGTAGGTGAACGTCAGCGAATTACTCATGTGAATGTTCGCAGACACGCCAATAAGGAAGCATAAACCAGGCTTTAGGCTGCTCCACTCTAAGTGTACTTGAGCTTGAGCGAGGCCTGTGGTTGTCCATATACATTTGCAAAGAATTCCAACTTTTTGTTAAAAGTGTTTTATTGAAATAGAAGTAGCTGACCTAGTGTTATTAATACAATTTTAGGTTTAGTTGTTTAAAATTAAACAAGTTAATTATAGTTAATTGTGAATAAAAAAAACTGCCCAGTAACTATTTCTTGTTGCCCTCATGAAAAATGAACATTGCTCCAGTATTCTTCACTGCATTTTTACGCACACAGCCTTTTCCCAATCAGCACAAACACTGTAGACTTTGACGGTGCACTGACCACACACAGGTCATCGGCACTTGAAGCATGATTTCAGTGTTTTGTTTTTATTGCACTGATGTTTCACAACACACTGCCTTCTTTTCTCCAGAGGCTGTTCTGTTGCAAGAGGCAGCTGTGGCAGTCTCAGTTGCTTTTTTGTTTTCATGTTCTCGCTGCGCAACTTCTTCCATAACTCCAGCATGATATTGATAGAATAACTCATTCGAGCTCAACTATTTTGGCTAATTCGAGTGTAATTCCTTTCGGCTTTAGACTTAAAATCATAGGATTTGGTTTTGCACCAAAGAGAGCTGCGCATTATGAGCAAAGGTAAATAACTTTTGCTACTTGCAAAACTCAAATTCTATTTATAGGCTAATAAATCTAATTCTAATTGGCAAATTCTGAAGGCAAGACAATGACACAAATTTGAATACAAAGGCTAATCAAAAAATTATAATTGCCTTGCCAGGCAACCAAGATGCATAACAAAAAAGGGTTACAGGCTTTTTGCACCGAGAATAGTGTTTTGGTAAATATGACCTCATGGCGGTTCTAGGTAAAACTACTGCTTTTAATTGTATTTTCTAATTCCAGAACCATAACTCTTAAGATGATGAATAACACACTTTTAGGAAAAGTAACGGACTGGGAGGCATAGGTTCTTTTTCAAACCGAGTTACATGTATTTAAATATGTAAGGGAGGTCTACGTTAGCATATACCTAAAGGGCTGGGACTCATGCCGATTTACTTCTTAAACCTTCTAATGCGCTCTACTAAGAGCTGTCATTCGTTTTTTTTTTCTGTAAGCACATGACAACGCAATCAAGTAGTCACATTTTCTCAGGAAACGCATTTCTAGTTTTTCATGATCTCACGCAAATGAATACATAGATTGCCCTTCCATTAACCAAATGTAGTTCTATACTTGACAAAGAACTATCTATTGTTCTGCTCAGTTGCAGGTTGAAATGATCCATAGCATGGTGATGCTATTTCCTTAAGGAGGAGCTGGTTTATCAGACCGATTTTGCTTGATTCCACAACATCAAATAGGATTTTTATGCTGACAGTCATGCTAGTCAGTTCCAGGTACTGTGTTCAGGTCCCTCAAACCACAAGATATCAAAACAATGCTGAGTCAAATTAAGCACTGAAACACTTCTATGCCACCAAATTACACCGTCAACAGTGAGAAAAGAAAATATTAGGAAAATGTATGAATGTGCCTTTCAAACTTAGGATACAGTATATGGAGTAGACCAGGGTTGTTGGTTCAATTCTGCCATTGGAGTTTACACTCAGAGCCAAAGAATAAAGACAAAACTAGGATCTGAGTAATAAGACAGTCCTTTATTGTCTCCTTGCAGTGAACAGGTTAAAAAATGCAGAATTCAGCTCTCGTAGTCGTACAAATAATATACAGTGAAGGAAATAATTATTTGATCCCTTGCAGATTTTGTAAGTTTGTCCACTGACAAAGAAATGAAAGGTCTATAATTTTAATGGTAGGTTTATGTTAACACTCAGAGATAGAATAAAAAAAAGAAATCCAGAAAATCACATTAGATAAAATATATACATTGATTTGCATTTGATTGAGTGAAATAAGTATTTGATCCCCTACCAACTAGCACGAATTCTGGCTCCCACAGGCCGGGTATATTAGTCCCCCTCACTCTAAGAAAGTGCTCCTAATTTCAACTTGTTACCAGTATAAGAGACACCTGCCTCAACTCTTTACCTGTATAAAAGACACCTGTCCACAGAATCAATCAATCAGATTGCAACCTCTCCACCATGGGCAAGACCAAAGAGCTGTCTAAGGACGTCAGGGACAAGATTGTAGACCTGCACAAGGCTGGAATGGGCTACAAGACCATCGGCAAGCAGCTCGGTGAGAAGGAGACAACTGTTGGTGCCATTATTCGAAAGTGGAAGAAACACAAAATGACCATCAATCGCCCTCGGTCTGGGGCTCCATGCAAGATCTCTCCTCGTGGGGTACCGAGGATCATGAGAAAGGTGAGAGATCAGCCCAGAACTACACGGGAGGAGCTTGTTAATGATCTCAAGGCAGCTGGGACCACAGTCACCAAGAAAACCATTGGTAATACACTACGCAGGAATGGATTAAAATCCTGCAGCGCCCGAAAGGTCCCCCTGCTCAAGAAGGTACATGTACAGGCCCGTCTGAAGTTTGCCAATGAACACCTGAATGATTCAGAGGAGGCTTGGGAGAAGGTGCTGTGGTCAGATGAGACCAAAATCGAGCTCTTTGGCATCAACTCGACTTGCCGTGTTTGGAGGAAGAGAAATGCTGACTATGACCCCAAGAACACCATCCCCACCGTCAAGCATGGAGGTGGAAACATTATGTTTTGGGGGTGTTTCTCTGCTAAGGGGACAGGACAACTTCACCGCATTGAGGGGAGGATGGACGGGGCGACGTACCGTGAAATCTTGGGCGACAACCTCCTTCCCTCAGCCAGGACACTGAAAATG
Organism: Aplochiton taeniatus; assembly: GCA_017639675.1. Classification (NCBI taxonomy): domain Eukaryota; kingdom Metazoa; phylum Chordata; class Actinopteri; order Galaxiiformes; family Galaxiidae; genus Aplochiton; species Aplochiton taeniatus. The sequence goes on along the minus strand of CM030186.1, from coordinate 12,158,250 downwards.
GGTCGTGGGTGGGTCTTCCAGTACGACAATGACCCAGAACACACTGCCATGGCAACAAAGGAGTGGCTCAGGAAGAAGCACATTAAGGTCATGGAGTGGCCTAGCCAGTCTCCAGACCTTAATCCCATAGAAAATCTATGGAGGGAGCTGAAGCTTCGAGTTGCCAAACGACAGCCTCGAAACCTTAAGGATTTGGAGAGGATATGCAAAGCGGAGTGGACCAAAATCCCCCCTGAGATGTGCGCAAACCTGGTAACCAGAGACGTCTGACCTCCGTCATGTTGTGCTAGGGGATCAAATACTTATTTCACTCAATCAAATGCAAATCAATGTATATATTTTATATAATGTGATTTTCTGGATTTCTTTTTTTTTATTCTATCTCTGAATGTTAAAATAAACCTACCTTTGAAATGATAGACCTTTCAATTCTTTGTCAGTGGACAAACTTACAAAATCTGCAAGGGATCAAATAATTATTTCCTTCACTGTATATAAATGTTGTATTAATACGTATTTGCCCATCCTACTTGTGCTTCAAATAAAAGTGTCTGGTTTCTCTTTAGTTCTTTGTTCAAATCTTCCCACACATTTGGTAATTACTTATAGCTCTGGTCCCCTCAAACTGACCATTATCTCTAACGAGAAGAAGAGTGTAGTAAATTGTAACCCACTGCTTGCATTTCACTAGTGAAAGGATCTTCTGCCTAGCCTAGAACATTCTTTTGTCCCCCATTTCTCTATCACTCTAATTTATGTATCTGGCTTCTCCTTTCATGAGGCATGAGACCATATATATTTTTCTCATTAACGTGGCTATCATTTTAACATTAATTTAATTTCTTAGTCCAGCAAAACTCTGGCTCCATGCTATGCTTGGAATTTTGTGTTTTTTACTTTCACCTGTCCTTATTCGTTGAATTGTTTCCAACTGGTATCTCTTGTGTTTACTGGTTCTCAAGTGCTATTGCTCATGTATTTAAGCCTTGTCTTTTCTGATCTCCTTCTGTTTTCTTTTCTCCAGTCATTGTGGATTTTTAGTGCCATTGTTCCTTCTTGTATTTGTGTACAGGGAATAAAATTACTTATTTCATGATACCTTCTTTCTACCTTTGGGTCCTATGTTCCTGCCCTCATTGTGACGAAGTTGTTTTTGGCGCTCGCAAATGGTATGAAAATACGATTTTTTCTGAAAAATAATTCTTAAATTATGATTGCGCAATAGTTTTTTTTTTAATCCATCATGGGTTTGGTGAGTACCCTGTTTTGAGAGTTTGAAAGCATTCAGTGGGCAGTATGGGCTTTCATCAAGCCACTGAAGCTCAAGTGGTAGAGCAGGGATTTTTACAACACTGCATTTTCAAGAAACATAGTTGGCACGGGAGAAGTGACTCACACTATATGATTAGCTTGATAATGCAAGGATTGTTACGTTGTAAAATGCTCATAATAGAAAATGGAAAAACTATAAAAAAAGAATGAAATGGATCACTTTGTTCCTGAACTAAGCGAGATCAGGCCATACTAAGTACAGTATGATGTGCTGTTGAAATATTCAGTGTGGTTCTAGAACAATAAAGCTGAAGAGGCAGATTATCCAACCCCCCACCACCACCACCACACACACACACACACTTAGTTCAGCCCACTTCACACACTCCAAGGGAGTTGGTGACCACGACTAATGCACTGCATTAGATGATGACACTTCAGAGCCACAGTCACATACATACTCATTACACTTTTCCGCTAACGCATTTTAATGGCCAGTTCAGAGCTGGTGCCTAATCTATAACTAGGTCTTTGCATTTCGGCCAGGAAAATTGGTTCCAGGCTTGCACCAACTTTTTGCTGCTCTAGAACAGGGGTTCTACATTTTTTTAATACTATGACCCCTTTATGGGGGGAAATGATTTGCGACCCCTAAGCTTGATTTATAGTGCAATTAAAATGTGGAGATTTAGCATATTCCTACTCTAATCTAAAGTATATATTGGTAGACTATTAGCAAATGTATTCACATGCTATATCTTTATAGGCTGCACGTGCAGCTGAGGATTGGGAAGGCTAATATTTGACTAACTATCATACTTGTTAACGACCATGGAAGACAACGCTATTATGTTCATTACAGCAAATATATGCACTGATATATGCACTGACCCCAAACGATAGGCTAACGTGCAGCAAATATTGCAACACAGTAAAAGTATACACTGACAACTTGCTAATACTTGACCAGCTATCATACTTGTTTCAATGACCACGGAGCAGGGATGTACTGGGATTGAAATTCAGTGTGGGACTTAAGATATGGCAGCAGTTTATACAAGCGCCTGTAGGTTGGAAGTCATTTTAATATCAATTAAATGTAGGGCACGAGCAGAAACATTTTTATTAGCAGTCATTTTTATACCAACACAGTTGTGGGGGTTCTGGAGTCTACACAAACTTCCCGATGGCCAACCCGCCCCTGCCACAGAGGGCAACATGTTCACAACAGCACACCTAACAACAAACCTAGCAATTGTCGTGACTGTCGCACTAACATTGGTGCACTAACATTGTTTTACGAATTACTAGCCTACCTAAAGGTATGTAGCCTACAGAAACGTAGCCTAATCGTACTTACCCTATTACACGCGGTCTGTGTCGCAGCTTAAACGTATAAACTATGTCTGATGTTTTTTCTGCAAAATACGTTCAATTACCTTGCTAAAATCCTAGAAATGTAACCTTCTCCTTGTGTCTCATTAAATATTCCTGAATCTGTCACCCCGCCCCCCTCTATAAGAAAACCCGCCCAGCCCCTACCCCCTCATCTGCCGCCGTGCATACTTGACACCATTGGCTCAAACATAGAGCCCCGCCCATGAACACCCAGAACAAATAGGGTACTTAAATATTTGACACGTCACAAATCGGGCTTGGACTTGCCTGTCTGAGACTGTCCTTGATGCACTGCAGTGTCGAAGCAGAAATGCTCAGCCATGGCGTTGGCTGCTTATTTTGTGCCTGCAACAGTAGTGTAAAGGAATGCCATGTGATTGAACATAACGATAATTTATTGGACAGAGGGTTTGAAAGGCCAACTCAACAACAATTGTTATTTCCGGTGACGGACAATAATGAATGTACAACATATTGCGCTCCTGGGCCTTATATATTTGGTTTACTTATGCATTAAGTAGCCTACCCCTGAGCAAACAAAACAATTTGAACGACAGACAAGATTGCACGTTAAAACCTTTTTTTCTTTAGCCGACACTGGTCAGCTGTGCACTCAACATTTCTTTCTTTCAGCCTTTCACTGAAAATGTAGAAAATCTAAATATTTTTCTGTGTCAGACAGCAGTTGTGAAATGTGATCTTCAGGCCAGATTTCTGAAAGCGCCCTAGTCCCTTTAGTGCTCCAGGTTTGTCGACTCATTCCGACAGGTTTCTCCTAACTCATCATGCTACGCGCGGAATGTCAACATCCGCTTTTAACCCACAATGCACATGTTTAGGTTTGGTTTATGCTGTTGGTGCAGATTGCTTCCTCACCAGAAAGGAACCAGACCATGATTCATTTGGAGCGGACCAAGTCCTGCCTGTCCGAGGCAAACCACGGTCCGATTGTTTGGTTCGCACAATAGTTCAAATGCATGTTCACACCTAACCAAACGTACCGAACTGACGGTCAAAACGCACCATGGTTTAATTAAAACGGACCAAACAGTGTAGGTGTGAAAGCAACCTAAGAGGACTGAGTTAATTAAAACTGCCCTTTATACAGTAAGCTGTTGTGGGTCATTCAATTGGTTTCCCTATTGAATTTGCTTCTCCTCCTCAGCTAGATTCTAACGTGGGCGCAGTTAAATTCAAAATAGTGCCGGCCACACCAGGCTACAGCCCACTGTCACTTCTCTGCACTCAGAGATTATATGTTGGTTGTGTAAGGTTCTCACTTAAGTAATTGGATTGTTTAATCAATTTGTTAGTGTTAACAGCATTAGTTAAACATGAGCCTTTCGAGGGGTCGAGGGAGAATTGTAAACTGACTTCCGACACAGCCGGAAACCTGAAATTGGAAACTACATAAATAAAAACCATGAATTACTTCACAGTTTTAAATTTTATTTTAAAAGCACTGGGGTTCATGAGCTGGTTAAGATCATTAAAAGTCCGTTTTGTCTCGTTAACTCACGGCTGGACCTCGCTATTATTTTCAAGTGCTGACAATAGGATGCTTGAAGTTGCACTGCTTTTCGACTGGCGTTTTTTTAAACTTTTAGACAAGTTGACCAGTAAACTAGTCAAAATTCTCACCCCTAATAAAAACTGTCAAACAGACAGAATTGGTTGGATGATGTTCAAACTGCAGTGTCCTCGTAAGTGTGTGTGTGTGCCTGTGTAAGAGAGAAAGATTTTCTTAAGTGTTTTCATTTGAAGATTTTTACAAAATGGCTCGGTGTAGGTCTAGGTAAACAACGAAACCAACAGAACCTTGGAGGCTTGCCATTCGTCCTTCGAAGTAGGTCACTCCTTCTCACTGTTGTCTATAGTAGGTGCAGGAGAAGTCAATGTTTTTCCTAAACTTTCCTTACACATTCTGTCTCGTGTATTTTATTCGTATGCATTATGATTTGATGTGTGGTGAGTGTTCTGGTGTAAACTGGAAGGTAAACATCAATCCAGTGGGTAAAGCATATCCCTTCCTAGTAAAACATTTCAGGAAATCACTACATTACCAATTTGTCATTATCCTTATGACAATTCATGCAATCAAGAACGGTTACAATTTGTTAGGGTGAAATAGTCCTTTTTGCATAATATGAGGTAGGCTACTAATGTTACACCACGTTGGCTGCATAAAGTCAAACGGATAAGTTTGTTCCGTTCGGTTTCAAATTAGGTATCTAAAGCAGGGAGGGAGAGTCGCGTAACCACAGTTAAAGGAATCGTTTTTTTGTGTTTCTTTTTATAGTTTGCTTTATTTCCATGTCTCATGAAAATGTTCCACCTCATCCAGATAGTTTTTACGTCCATTGTACAGTATTTCCAACGTTTTTGAGTAA
>CM030186.1:12108397-12152690 GCA_017639675.1 Aplochiton taeniatus | reverse complement strand
CTGGGCGGATGTATGAGGAACGAATTCCTCCAATCCACAGTATTACAAGTGTGTTTGTGCTATGTTTTGCATTTATTGAGATATTACTATGCTAGTAAACGTAGCTTTCGTTGTGTTTTGTAACGTGCCTTGCTAGCATTGCACAACCAAACCAAACAGAAAGTGACCAGCTCAAACATTCTCCTGGAAGGCAGTGTTGCCAGATTGGCGGCTACCTATGATCACATTGGGCTTGAAAAAATTGCAAGGCCACTGTCTTCACATCCTCGTTGCTAGATGTCTAGATATCAGTTCTCAATGTTACAATGGTCCATCGTGTCATTACTTTTAATGCAAAGCCCAGTAGTCTATGGGCGCCAAGTGTAAACTAAAGTTAGAGTACATTATTTGTTAGATTTAAGTTAAATCTATAACTTTTTCTCAGATTTACAATAAATTGTAGCCTGTTTTTCTCAGATACATATTTCTTTGGAAAACAGATCAAATGTGTATTTGAGTGGTGTGGAACAAATTGTATTTAAATATTTAAAACTTTTTATAAATATTTAACTTAAATCTTTGTTTTGTATGTAAATATAAAAAAATATATATAAAATATATAATCAAACTTGTTTTTCAATCAATCCCTGGCACAAGTAGCCTGATACCAGTAACTTTATAGGATTTGGTGGGGTGCAATGGAGTGATGTCATGTAATACGACTGTCGTAAAGCGGACAGTTGGCTTGGGCTAGTTAAATGTGAGCTAAAGTTTCACATTTAACATATAATGAAATATTTCATATTTAACCCCAGATTTAACATTTAAAATAAATATTTAGACTTTTTTTAATATTTAAGTTGAAACCAAATAATTAAGACATAAACTAAATCTCTAATTATTGTTAAAAATGTAAGTTTAAAACTTTTAATTTAAGGTTCAACAATAAATATACAATTTTAAACAAATATTTACATACAAAACAAAGATAAACTAAGTTAAATATTGAAAAAAAGTTTTAGATCTATAATTAAAATTTGTTCCACACCACTCAAATAAACATTTCATTTGTTTTCCAAAGATTTATATATCGAAGAAAAATTGGCTACAATTTAATGTAAATCTGAGAAAAAGTTACAGATTTAGCTTAAATCTAACAAATAATGCACTCTAACTTTAACGTACACTTGGCGCCCCATAAGAGTCAGCTTTCTTATATTTGGCCCTGATATCTTTTTACACCATTTCGGCAAAGGTCTCAATGATTAATTTTTTTAACACAATGTTAGGCGTATTTAGCATTTTCTGCTAGTTTGGAATCTTTTTAAATTTTATAATCAAGCAACTACGATTGTATGGAAGTCAATGTGAAAATTACCCTACTTCTCACTTACTTTATTACATTAGTAAACATTTTCCTTACGAGTTTATGGTCTCAATTGCTAGTTTCAAGTCTTTTTCAATACAGCATGATTTTCATTTTATAAATGATGGTCCCATTTAGAGTAAAATAGACAATAAAGCAGAGTATGCTTTAGGGCAAGGCTACCTTGTGATTGACACTCAATCGAGATAGAGATGTAGCAACGGGCTCTCACACAGATCCACCCCTCACTCCTGCCAGCTCCTCCCAAACCCCACCCTCTTGTCCAAGTATGGTCAATGTCGTCACTTCAGGTTTAAAAAAAAGATTGCTATGGCCTATGAAACCAAGATGGCGATTTTCAAAATGCCAAACTCTAGGCTTCAAAACGGTGGTCCACAAACCAATGGGTGACGTCACGATCACTTCATCCACTAATATACTGTCAATGGTCGATACTTGGGTTTAGTATCGTTTACAAAATGTTTGATACTAAAACCAAGACCTTTATTTCGATGCGATACTTTCCCGATATAAGTTTATATGAATACTCAATACTTAATATAGAAAACTTTATAGGATTATTGGCCAACTACTTTTCTACAAATCATTGTAAAGTGAGCCCCATAACTGGGCTACACAGTGGCTAAGTGGTTCTAAATAAAGGTTATTTTGGTTTTGTACTCTGTAGCACTTTGAGATTGAAAGGATACAATGACACTGAAGTCAAAAGGCTGACTGGCAGCTTTAATCTGAGGGTATTTTCATATAAGATGAACGTTTTTAGCCTAAGTAATAGGGATGGGCATTTTAGGTCATTTCAATCTTCGAGTACTCAAATTTAATTATTATAGGGAAATCAAGTACTCGCTTAAAATCGAACGTAAGTCTATAGGATCAGAAAAGAACACCAAAGCGAAATTGCAGTACAAGGGGTTAAGCTGGCTTACCTTTCTACGCTGCACAGTGTAGAGATTATTAGCATACATAAGATGAACATATCCACAAACATTTAGATATTGCAATAATTTCAATAATCAACAATTTGGCGGGGTAAAATAAATTAAATATAAAAATTAAATAAAGTGGTTGGTTTACTTTTTCATCTGCAGCCATGCACCTTGCCTGTATAGCTTAACCGTTGATTTTAGTAGGCTATAGCCGGTAAGAATTTCTAAAATGCTTTCACATTTCTATAAATTAGCCCAAAACAGAAAACTAGTGGAATTTGAAATTCAGTTGAACGGGAGTATATCTCCAGTCACCATTTTCGTGATGAGCTGGATAATCTTCACACATCACAACGGCGCGCACTGCTAGCAAATGAGGTGATGCAAGATTGCCTGTCATCAGTCTCCGCTGTTTGCATCTTGTGCAAATAGTTGATATGTGTTATGCGGTTGCGTTGTATGACGCAATAACATCTTGCTTTTCTCTAGTTTTATAATGTGATTGCGTCGTATGATGCGATAAGATCTTGTTCTTGTCAAGTTTTATTAAGGTTCCTAGCCCCGAAGGGCGCAGAACCTTATAGTTATTGTGCTCCTTTATTCCTCCCTATTATTATAATTTTAGTTTTCCTCCCCTCGCTCAATTTCCTGTGAGCTGCTTTGTGTCAGAGACTTCAAACTTAGCAGGTTTGTTGGTACCGGTAACCGCTACTCCCAAACCCAAGATGACCCCAGTTGACCTCATGGTGGCGCTATAACAGATGCTAAAAATCGAAATGAAATATCTCCTACACCTTATGACTGAAAGTGACCAAACTTTGCATCTAGGTTGACTTGCCCAAAAATAACAAAAACGCCTCTTGGTCCCCCAAGGTCCATCAGGATTTTTTTGCCACCATTTGGAATTTTGTGAAAAACACTTAAATGAATTGAACTTTTCATCTATTTGTCCGATCTGCACCACATTTTGTATGTAGCCTCATCGCACCATGATATACAAAGGTTGTATAAGCCAGACACACCAGCCAAAGTGTGTGACCGCTATTTCCAAATGGGTGTGGCTTCCCACATACTCATTCCATTCCTCATGAAACTTTATACACTACCTCTAAGGCCATCTTGGACCATACCTGCAAAGAAACTTTCACATCAACCTTTGGGGGGTGCTATAAATGGAATATTTACATATCTCTTGATGTGAATGTCAAATTTGCATGAAACTTTATACACTCTAGGGGAGAATTTAAGTCAGCAGCTAAGAAAAGATTGTGTTCGGACCACTGCTTGGGCTTGTGGGCGTGGCTTATCACAAATATGCTGATAACTCAGTCAAACTCACTCCAATCCTCATAAAACTTGATAAACATCCTCTAGAGGGTTAATTGATCATATCAGCAAAGCCATTTCCAATTCTGTCCCTAGGTCCATCTCCACATGATGAACAAAAAAGCATCTTGAGACCACTAGGTGCACGTGGGAAATATTTCCACCATTTTGAATTTTGTTAAAAACACTTATATGAATAGAACTTTTGGTCTGTTTGTCCAAACTTCACCAAATTTGGTATGTAGCATTATTGGACAATGATATATAAATGGTATTTAAGCCAGACCAACTGGCCAAAGCGCGTGATCGCTATAAGCCAATAAAATCTGCAGTGTGAGTGGCTTACCACAAAAATGGTTATAACTCCATATAAGTCATATTCATTTCAATCCTCATGAAACTTGGTACACTCACTGTAGGGAATTCATGGATAATACCTGTAAAGACACATTCACATATGTCTTTAGGGGGCGCTTTAAATGCTATATTTTCATATCTCTTGATGTGAACGTCCAAATAGAGTGACATTTTATATACATATGAAATGCTTGAAGAGTTTTAGTGAATAGCTAAAAGTTGATTTGGATTGGACAAATGGATTGACTTGAGTTGCTTATCACATGTATGCTAAAGATTGAGTCAATCTTAGTCCAATTGTCATGAAACTCGGCACACATCCTCTAGAGATTGAATTGATCATATCAGCAGAGCCATTTTCACATCTGCCTTTAGGGGGCACTGTAACAGCCACATTTTGTTTTGTGTTTATTGGTAAAATGGCAAATAATCAGCAATTGGCATAGCTAGAGACTTAAAACTTTGCATGCCGGTAGGTACCAGTACCCACTACCCCTAAACCAAAGATGAACCACATTGACCTTATGGTGGCGCTATAATAAATTATCCAAATTTCAAACTTTGAAAGGCCATATCTCCTACACCATATGACTTTAAGTCACCAAATTTTGCACATAGGTCCATTTCCACGTGATGAACAAAAAAGCATATTGGGACTCCAAGGTCCGCCTGGTATTTTTTTCCACCATTTAAAATGTTGTGAGAAACCTTTAAACCTATAGAACTTTTGATCCGTTTCACCAATCTGTACCAAACTTGGTTTGTAGCATCAATGGACCATAATATGTAAACGTTGTATAAACCAGATCTACAGTCCAAAACACGTGACCGCTATAAGCCAATGAAATTTGCAATGGGCGTGGATAATCACAAAACGTTGTATAACTCAGTCAAACTGGGTCCAATCCTCCTGAAACTTTGATAGATGCCTCTAGAGGCTTCATGGATCAGCAAAGCCATTTTGCCATTTGCCATTAGGGGGTGCTATAATGGGCACACATTGATATGTGTTTGGGAAAATGCTAAATTCAGCGATTGGCATTGATAACGACCTGCAACTTTGCAAGCTAGTGGGTAGCAAAGCCCGCTACTCCCAAACCCAATATGACCCCAATTTACCTCATGTCATGCGCTATAATAACTGATCCAATCTGCACACTTTGAAAGGCGACATCTCCAACACAATAAGTCCTAGTGTCACCAAATTCAGTTCCTAGGTCCATCATACCCAGCCCACTACAGCTAACCACCCACTCCAAGCCAAATCCCTCCCTGGTTGCTCAATGACCGTTTATTGTAGAGACATGGTTAAGGTAACAATATACTCAGGAGAGCATAAGTTGGAAAGGTTCATCTTAATAACCTTTATACTTTGAGGTATTAAATGTATTATAGTCTATGAAGCTTCATTGACTTACAGTCAAATTATATCTCAGTGACTGTTAATGGTAGACTTCAGTTTAAGTTATAAAAATACTCAGTAAAGCATACTTAATAAACTTGGGAGGTCACATATTGATAGCATTTATACTTTTTGAGATATAAAATGCATTATGGTGTTTGGAGCTTTGTTGACTTCCAGTCTAATTGCATACGGTTACATATAATTACATACATAAATATACTTTAAAGCAACAGAACATGTTTTACTATTCTATGTAGTTTAAATTCATACAGTTTTAACCGTAAGTTTATCAGTCAATATTACTGTTATAGTGCACATGCTTTCAGTGGACAAACACACGTTCATCAGGAAATGTACAGCTATCTAGTTTTAATATAATAATTGTATGTTACTAGTTTCCTAAAAATCTTTTTTTTCCTGAAATTTTGGCTAACAAACTGAATATGGAAGTATACTCTTCCCAAATCAGTTGTTTTCCATCATATTTTAAGATTTACAACAACTGGACAAAAAAAAAGCAAACTGAAAGATAGATGCTCTTATTTGACCTTTGGTTTGTGCCTGCAGCATGCATATTCAAAAACACTGCTAAACATGTGCAACATTTCATATTATTTCTAAAGTTGCAGACGGAAAAATAGGACATGCATCATATTATCATGACCATTCTTCTTTCTAAAGATGTGCTACCTTTGAACTCAGTTGTTCATTGCTACAGAGCCAGTGCTGGAACCAAATACATATTTTTCCTCCACCCACGAGCCCCATCACTTCAGTGCATTGTTTGGTATATTTGCTCTGTGTGAGGTTTGAGAGAGTATGTCTTTGTGAGTGCCAACCTTGCATCTCCTCAGTCTCCTCTGCCTCTAATTTAGGCAGACTTATTTATGCTTTACTGAGTACCCGTGTTGCATCTGCCAAGCTCTAGAATACTGTCAGTCAACCAATCAGAACACTGCTCTGTGTTTTTATTTCTTGCAGGGTTCTCTAATTATTATTATCAGTTACTGCTCTAATATCTTCAAAAGGCTCAAACTGCTGGCCTCAATTGTATGGCAACTGGCACCAGGACCCATATGAAAACCATTTTAACTATACTACATATAGTATTTATGTGGAAGTAAAACCCTGATTGTTGATGTGTATATTTTAAAACCTGATGGATTAAAGATAATTCAAATTGGGTTATTTTAGCAACCCCTGGGCTGGTTAACTACAGGACCAACCCAGCACTTGAGTAAATAATACCCAGCAAGGTCGATTTGGGTGAGAAGATTGGACCCAACTGCTGGGCAAAACAACAAGACACTGCCATCTTTGCAACCTCACTGGTTGGTTTCTTAATTAATGAGATTTATTATAGAAATAAATGCGGTTATTAAGTCCTTCGCACTAGATAGACTTGTACATTTCCCATACAGTTTTGCTGCAAGATAGACAATAACTTAAGTGTTCTTGCAGACAGGCTTACCATGAGGAGTGGAAAGAATAGTGACACATTTTACACAAACACATACATACACACTCCTTGTCACATATGCAGTTGCCCCCGAGCAGCAGTTGATAACACCAGGTTGTGTGAAAGACAGGGAGACAGGGTTAACTCTTGAACCCGACAAGTCAGGACAATCCATCCATCGTTTGTTTTGCTGCCTCTCTGTCTGGCTTTGCTTTTCTCTCCACGTCACCCTTAAGTCAATCACCTCGCTCGCCCGTGGCCACAGGCTTTTACTGATGTCATGGGTATAGATGTGTGTGTGGTTGTTCGTGCATGTGTGCATCCATGTGAGCAAGGCTGTTGAGGGTGGATGTTAAAGGTAATTAAAAGGGAAAAGTATGGCATCAATAATACAGGCGTCTGCTCCTCCCAGCCCATGTTAGTGTCAACAGATCAGTCAAAGCAGGGAGTGCTCACAAATGGACACACTTGCTCTAGCACACATTTCTTCTGTGTAGGCTGTATTAACCAGACCTTGTATTAAATTGGGAGATTTTTGTAAGGAGCTCTGAGTGGGCTTCCAGTAACCCTTCCTCTTACTAACAAAACCTTCTCACTGCTCATGCTCGGATGGCTACTCCAAAAACCTCACCTAAAAGTCAAATACCAAAAAATCAAGGCCAAGGACATCAAGATGAGAAATATTGTCGTTTTCCACTTTGCAGTAGTATTCACATCTGAGTTGTATGATGGGGTGAATGTTTTAAAAGGAGAAGGGTGTGTGGGGCACGCCGGCGCCCTTGTATGGAAATTATTGTGTGACTGTTGTATCTGCCTGAATGTTTGACCAATAGCCTCACTATGTTTATATGTGACACTTCTGCAAGCCTGCATTGAATTGTAATTTTTCAAGATCCACAAATGTCTGTTATTGTTCTAGTGTATGTGTATGTGTATGTGTGTGTGTGTGTGTGTGTGTGTGTGTGCGTGTGTGTGTGTCTGTGTGCATGCGCGCATAAGTCTGCATGAGTGTGTGTAGCTGTAGTATGTGAGATCAGAGATCAAACCTCCTCGGGGAGTCAGTTCGAACCCCTCTGACCTCATAAGCCCATCCACATACTTTATTGATGTAACCCTATCACATTTTAAACACAATAGCACTTTTTTCCTAAGGGCGCAGGAGGATCTTTCCAACCACCCCACTTAGGAGAAAAGAGACAATCTTAGGCTTGAAGACCAAATAAAGGAAGAGAGAGAGAGAGAGAGAGAGAGAGAGAGAGAGAGAGAGAGAGAGAGAGAGAACGAAAAATAATAGAGAGTTAATATCTGAAATACATAGACACAAAAAGCCACACAAAAAAGCTGATGAGTGTTTTTAGACTGAACCTAAGAGATTTCATAACCACAGGGGCATCAATGGTACACAGGGTAGGTGTGTATATTTGTGTGTATGCGTATGTATGTGTATTTACATGCACATGTGGTGTGTGCAAGTGAGCCACAGCATTTTGTCACCTCAGTTCCAAAGACGGTAGAAAATGTGATTCCTTCCTGATTCCTACAGCGTAACTCATTTCATTAGGGTTCTTAATATTACTATCAGGGCATTAATCAACTGCAGAATACTATCCCCTTATCAATTTGCAATAAAATGCATTACTGTCATTAAAACCAAAAGTCCACAATTTCAACTGAACAGCACAACATCTTAAAGACAGACAAACCTAGTGAGCAGAGTCCTAAAGGGATGTGAATGTGGCCAGAGTTAGAAAAGCTGCGCCCCTCATGCCAAGACTAACCCCCGATCAGACAGTGGGTCTCATTCATTCAACCTTGAATCTCCTGACAACTCTATCATAACTCTTGATATCCGCTTAACATGGTACAAACAGAGGATGGGGTGTTTGTATGTATTTCCTTGGCAATGAGCACCCTCCAGAAACATTGATCATGTCATTGTAACCGCACTCAGCCATCTCAATTTAACAATGAGCTGATTCTGCTCCCTTTGCTCCCTCAACTCCCTCCTCCTCTGCTTCTCATCCCTTATTCTGCTCACAGAACAACCAAGACAAGACGCAAGGTACCTAATATAGAGACGGACCATTTCTCGGTTTAGGCTCTGACCAGCATTTTGTAGCACTCAGACCTAGATCCCTAATTAATTATCATCCAGATTGTTTATCGATTTCTTTTATCTTTCCTGTAAGGCCGATAAAATGCAGTCCATTCACACTAAACTCTTCTGGAGGGAAGCTCCAGGAAATAGGGTCGTAGGGGTGACGGAATAGATGGAAGATATAACATATGAAGATACTGGAGAAGGGGGGGGGGGGGGGGGGGGGTGAACAAGCGTTGACTATTCTGTAAGAACAACTGAACCAATCTTATTGTGACCTTATATAGGATGATAGAAATAGGATGTATATGGCAGTGTCCCTGGCAAGGTGATTATAAATATGAGAATTACAGCAGCCCATGGCTTTGGCCAAAATGCCAGAGCTAGGCTGGGGCTAAGTTGCCACACAAACTACACTTGCTGCAGGCAAATTATATGAAAGAATGCATGTCCTCTTGTAACAAATAATTTTGGTTCTGGCTGATTCTAGAGTGAGAGAAGATTTGATCAAGTATTTTTCCACCCTGAGGGGAATCTCCATAACTAGCCTGACAGTAACCGAACAGGTCACCCCAAAATATCCGCTGATGTGTGTGTGTGTGTGTGTGTGTGTGTGTGTGTGTGTGTGTGTGTGTGCGTGCGTGCGTGCGTGCGTGCGTGCGTGTGTGTATCAGCTTATCCCCCTTCTTTCCTGATCTGAAATACAGTCTGGTAGAATGGTGAAGCAGGAGCCAGGAGCAGTTTTACAAAGTCTCTATGTTTCAGAAACCAGCCGACACCCTTCCCTGTGGGGCGCCTCTGATAGTTATCATGAACAGAGGGAAACTTACCTACTTGGAGGCCCCTGGGATCACTGTTGTGTGGATGTTAGGTGCTGGTTCCCTCTATTCCTGTGGTTGTTGTGCAGGCTAGACCCCATCTTGTGAACTCTATGTAACCTGGAACCGATCACTTGCCCCCATGGTGGAGATGTCTCATTTGAATGTATGCCCCATCAACATTCGATGGTGCTTCCTGTGCCTGCCGTGGTTGACCACAGGGGACATGGAACCAGTGTTTGATTCTGGAGAGGGAGCCTGAAAAACGTCTAGCTCATAACAGGAAGGTAGTTGGTGCCCATATTACCAATTTCCGACGCAGGGATGTAGGGTCTTAAAAAGAAATACAGGTCTCTTTCGATGCCCTCTAATTGGAATGACCCAATGATCACTTTTGACAAACTTTCTTAAAGTTTGGAAACTTGAAAATGTTCTGTCTCTATTAAAGGGAGAAGACCGTTGACCCTTGGAAGCATTGACTGTAGCACTGGAGTATAAGGTTGGATTAAAAATGTACTTTCTGATAGATCCCTGAGTGTTCACGCTAATGGTCAAGGGTACTCTTTTAAGGCAGTCACTCAAGGTGTGCCACAGGGATCAATCCTTGTTTACCATCTACATAAACAATATTGCTTCTCTTGTGCTCAGTGTCCGAAATTAACTTTTTGACTCAACGACCAAGGAGACTGGTAGAAGAATAAATCCACCGGCCAACCATATTTTTTTACCGGCCAAAATAGTAAATTGCCTTTTTGTCACATATACATTTTTTTGTACATTTCATTGATATAAGGTATTATGTTGAATACCAACTAAGAAGAGGAGAGCAAAACATTTTGAATATTGATTTTATCTGACGTTCTCATTCTCACTTGCGACATTTTGAAATTCACTATGTTCGTGTAGCGTCTGTAACCGAAACGTCAATTGTACCGGCAAAGACAAACCTGATTGGTCAATAGGCCTACACATATCGAAAATAAGTAGCCTAAATCAAACATAAAAATAAAATCTACAACCTCTGCTCTTACATAGTACATATGCCATTATAATAAAATTGTTATTTATATTTTTTAATTGCAGTTTAAAACCATATAGAAATGGCAGGGGGTGCTGCAGCACCCTCAGCACCCCCACTTCCCGCGTCCATGCAAAGTGGTAACGTTAAACAAGGAGTCCCAGAGCGCCAATGTCAGTAACGTAGCATTATACAATTGGCATTTGGAATCGTATTACATGGTGATTTCCACAAACATTTTGCACCACTGGTAGCTAATTAGGTGGTTGCTAACAGCGAAACGGTGGTAAGTGATAGTTTAAGGTTGGTCCTAGGTGATGGGTTGAATCAACGGGAGGGACGCAGAGTGGGCAGATTAACTGATGACGTCACGCAAAACAGCGCTAGAGCATGTGTGTTGGTTCATAGGCCTAAACTGCAATAGACAGCTGCAGAGGACAGAAACAGCGCAAGCGTAAATGCCACCAAAACGCGGCAGAGACGCCGTTTTTTTCTCTCATCAACATGACACTTTTGTTACGAATATTTAGCCACCAGTGTGGCGCATAGCCTTCCGGGATTTTCTCGCCAAACGTAAAATCTACCCGCATTCTTGCTCTGACACTTTTCCGCAAGCTGTTAGTGCAAAGTTGTCAGTCAAGTTGCAAGCTTTCACTGACCTCGATCCTAGACAATTTAATGCAGGTGCGCGCGCGTAAGTCAGTCACAATTATTGTCCTTATGAAACATAATAATGGCGGATTATAATGATGACTAACCGACTACTCCATTAGCCCATATGAGGTCTTAAACGGGAAAAGGGGAGGAGACACAAGCAAGGTAGAAAGTCGCAAGTCGTGTGTGAACTTAATCAGGGGGGGGTCAATGTTGGCATTGTACGTTTCCGCAAACCACGGATACGTAGAATACCAACGTTTTGACGGGAAAATACATTTCATATCAACGTTTCCAGATACGTGGTATAATAACGTTATAGTTTTTCAACCGCTGGTGGCGCATTTGAGGCGCTTTAAGAGATTTAGAGTAGGGCCTAACCATTTTCTGGTTATGAAATAACATAAGTTATGTATTTTATTACACACCACATATTTAGAGCATGCGGTACAATGCTCGGGATTCCTACATCACTGGGTTATGAATATCAATGAGGCAGAGTTATAGTCTTGTGGGTCAAAAACATGACACGTACTTGGACATAGCTCATAAAATCTGAATCAATGTGTCACATGTACCGCTAATTTAATGTAAACATCTATGAATGTAAAGCGAACTGGAGCCTGACTAGCTAGGTCAAAATGCCTTACCAAAAATTAGGGGCTCAAAAAAGAAAAGCCAGGGTACAGAGAGAACAAGAAAATGAAAGGAGCAGAGAGGCAATGGCCCCAAAAAAGTAACTAGAAAATAAAACTTTGGCTAGCTTAACCTCCAAGTAGGCTAACGTTTGCACGTTGACTTAACCAGACAAGAAAAAATCACTGCTGCGTGGCCTTTATACGAGTATCCCCGCACAGAGCAGGTCCACTGAAAGAGAGAGAGAGATCAGTATTCCCACGCAGAGCAGGTCCACTGAGAGAGGGAGAGAGAGAGAGAGAGAGAGAGAGAGAGAGAGAGAGAGAGAGAGAGAGAGAGAGAGACCAGTATCCCCGCACAGAGCAGGTCCACTGAGAGAGAGACCAGTATCCACAGTTGACATCCATATGCTAAATACAGTATTTCAGCTATGCACGTAGTTTGACCAATACTTTGATTAATGTAGCTAAATTGAATTTGATAGATGAAGAGTAAATGTATTCATTCACTCATGCTTTGGTCTGATTTAATTCCTTGAAGTAATTTCTTCAGTCAATGTTTGATATAGCTTTTCAATAATCACCCATTCATTGGAGGGCATTTTTTCTCTCCTTGTTTTGTTTTAAGGTAAAAGGAGGAATATAACTCACAGTCTAGGCAAATTTGAAAGAAAATGTTCCTCTGTGTTTTATAACAACTTTTTGTGCTTTATTGAGTATGAAACAGAGTATGGCCTGGACTGGGTTTGGAAATGTTTCTCTGTTTGTGTCACTTCAAGGATATTGGCCAAGAGCTTATGCGAAATTGCTAATGTTGGTATTAAAGCTAAGGTTGGGTGGGTGGTGGTGGTGCTTGAGTGGGTGTGGATGAAGGGCTCAATTTAAAATAATTTGTCCCCCTGTCCATAATTTCTAAAGGCTGGCCTGAGTATGAGTATGAGTATGTTGCAGGCCATGGATACAGTTTTTCATTGTGCCCTGTATTTGGATGTAACGCCAAGTTTCTTACCCATCATTGTGACTTATACAAAATGGCCGGTTTCACTTCTTTGCGTTTCAGTAGATGTATCCACTGGCACTTATTTATATATGCAGCCATCTTAGGGAAACTCCTTGATTATCTTTTTGAAAATTCAACCAGTAGTTGTAACATTTGTTCAAACTTCTTGCATTTTGAAAAAGACATACAGTATGTACTTGTTTAAAATAATATGTGGCTATGTATTTTTTTTCTTTTTTTACTTAGACGGCTTCATCATTGTTTTTGTTGATTGTTTTATTGTTTCAAGCCTGTTTAAATGTTTTATGCAGTGGTGCACACAAATCTTGTACTTAAATGAAAGTACAGATACCCTTGCTAAATATTACTCCACTAAAAGTAAACGTCTTTGACTTAAATTTGATCAAGTACAAAAGTAATTGCTTTAAAAATACTTGTGTCAAAACTATTATTTAGTATGGTTATGTTTGTCAGGGGTTGCCGACATGACAAACTTTATTTATCAAAAAAGGGTATTCGTTATATACAGTTTTCCCCTTAAATAATAATTCAACTTACTCAGTCATGTGTGTGTGTGTGTGCGTGTGTGTGTGTGTGTTTGTGTGTGTAACCCTCAAGTATGTCCCATTTGCCATTGTGTATCAGAATGCCCATCCCCAAGTTCTGTTTCTGCATTGTTTTCTTACTGAAGATTGGAGTTTAGGTGCAGAAAGGTGCATAGGACATAGCTGACTGGTAGAAAAGTGCAAGTTATCTTGAACAGAGCTTGTTATTTCATGCAGCTTGCTAGCCTTGCAGAATGAGAAAATAGTTTTGTTTGACAATTCTTAATATTCTCAATAATTTGACTGTCTCTAATATAGAACTCCACAGCGGTTTGAGATATGGCCATGGGTGTTGCAGTGCCCAGCCCTCCGTAGGCAAGAGACTGGCAGACATTTTCCTAGTCCTGACGTTTATCAGTCTCCTGTGCATCAAATCAATCCATCTAGCTAGCTAATGTCTATGGTTCAAATGAATGTCATGAGCTGACGTGTGCTGCGCCCTGATTGGAAGGCTTCAGTTTGAAAGCATGTCGTATTGTATAGGATATTTTACACAATCCATCAAAGTCATGAGTAACAACAGAAATTGCACAAAAGTAGTGCAGTCAAAAGTTGAATATTTTTTAATTTAAATTTTTTTGTTTTCAATGTAGTGGAGGGAAAGTAAAAAGTCCCCCAAACACTTTAGTAAAGTACAGATACTTGAAAAAGGTACTTTAGTCCACTGGTTTTATGCTGGTGTTTTCTTCTTGACCAGGGCTCCCTTGTGAAAGAGATATCTATCTCAGTGGGACTTGCCTGGTTAAAAATACATTTTAAAAAGTGGTTTAAAAATATTGCTGCAGTGCAGAAGCGACCCATAGTTATTGCTTTGCCTGGGATTAGGAAAATGTTTGTGCTGATGTTACCTCAAAACTATTGTGACATTACTCACTGGGTTTCATGATGGACTAATGTGGACGAGACCAAGACCCAGCATAGACTCACAGTCTGAGGTGATAGCTAGTAACGGACAGCTTGCCATCTGCCAATACGTGGCACATCGATGAAAGTAAACTGCCCACTTCTGCTAGAGCTTGGAGGAAAAGGAAGACCCTGGAGAAATCCACAAGTGAAAGCCTAGGGACTAAGTTATGAGCAGCGATGCCTGCTCACCCAATAACTCAGTTGCAGTGCTCCCTTCCTTCCGGGCTCTCTCGGTGAATGGGCAATGTGATGGTCAGGAGCAAGCTCAGCGATTTGACAACGTGGCAGCCCCTGTCCATTTACTCATATTCAGCATTAGCATGTTTGTTTAAATATAGTCAGTCTGGCTTACCAATAGTTTTCTTCTCAGCCTATTGCAAAAATCCTTTCCCTATCTGAAGTCATCTACCCAGTAAAGAAATTAATTCTGGAGTATTGGTCTGTCTTGCTTGGTTGTAGCCTTTAGTTTTTGCTTACTCATCTCAGCCTACTGCAAATCTACACTTATTATATCTTGCTTACCACTCCGATTTTTAGCCAACCGTCTGATATTAATGTTTTAATCCTGGTGCGTATTTGCTGAGAAAGCGAGGAGCTACATGAGTTGGTGTGAAGGTTTGACTATGTAGGGTTAAACAGAAATCCTTAGTTGTTGTGCCTTAGAAAAGCAAATGGCAGCCTTCCCACTTGTGCAACAGTAACATTAAATTCAGGATCTATGTAAAGTTAAATACTTTAATACTGAATGTTTGCAAGAAAATTAAAGCAATATTGAGTAGGATATCCCCTCGGGTAGACAGAAGCATCATTAAATCATCATTAATTCAGCATACCACTTCAGAAGAACCTGGGGAATGGTAGAAGAGGAGCAAAGGTGCAAATGCCACAGTAACACAACAACAAAGACATAGGGACCTGGTCAAAGAGCTCTAAACATTCAGAAAGACTAGGTCACCCAAAGTGCTATGAATTAGCAAAAGAAGCTCCATGCACTGCCTGATTTAGTGTAGACTGATACACTGGTAGGACAACTATGTTGCATTTTTTATATTTTACCTCCTCTAATAGCACTTTTCCTATTTCAGTTGAAGAATTGCATTCTAAGTAATCATAATTTAGTTTATTCTCTACTAGCAAAAAGCAAGACCCTATTGAAATGTATTTTAATTAGGTCTACAGGAAACATTTCCACAGGATAGTGACCACACAATTAATATGATGGTTTTGAGCGACAAACTCTTATAAAAATCTAGACAACTTTAAAACCAACAGTCTCACCAAAATGAATCCAAAGATTTGGTAGGATTTATAAAAATTGTTGATTGATTGAATTATCATATTTGTATTTATTTATACACTTTTACAGTAAACTGCTTTTATAAAGTACACCTTTTAATTTCGTGCCTTTTACAGGGTAAGTACAGAAGCTTGAAAGAGGGGTTCTTTTTATATGTATGTATTGATCGATAGCTTGAACAGTGTGCATAGGGAGTAGCAGAGGTTCACCAAAGCAGCAGGGAGAACTGCATATAAATGTGTTCGGGGTCGGGTTTAATTTGACTTGGGGAAGTTTGATCAATACACAATAAAGTCTCAAGAAAATGTGTCTTGTTATGCAAGTGGTACAGAAATGAATGATTTCAAATGAATGAATGCATCCATGTGTGAGATATTACCAGGCATGGTTCAACGACCTAGAGACAAATCTTGAACAGCAGAGAAAGTGAAGAGCATTCAATCAAATCCGATAAAATAGCTACAGGGAGAAAAAAAAACAAAGCAAGATTTATTTGGCATAATCTGTACAAGCTCTTGCCAAAACCTATATTTTCTGGAGTTGTTCAAAAAGACAAATCTAATTTAATTGAATAATATTCAATTTGCACGTGCTTAATTTTCCAATCTCAGGACACAAACTGTTCCCCCTAGCAATGATAATAATGTGTCTATCATATTGTTACAATCTGACATGTCTTGCCCAACCAAATGCTAGGTTTAAAGATAGATTTGACACTCTCCAATCTCCATTTTATGGAAATACTACTTGAAATGAGGCTGCTGATTACCCACAAACAACCGTCAGCAGCATTCACTCCCCTCTCTCTCTTTCTCTCTCTTCTTGTCTCATTATGAAGTCTTCTCATCCAGAGGAATTTATGTGTCTCTCTGTCAATATCCCACCAACCTACGCTTCCCTATTTATAGTGCTGACAGCCTACATCTCAGATTCATCCGGTTATTCCACTTCTTATGAAAGTGTGATTTAATATGAAACAAAACGAGGAGACTAAATTAAATGGATGAACTGAACAAGATGTTTTCAGGCAAGGAGAGGGCTGCGAACTCATAGGCATCCTTACGAAACCCCTAAGTTAATGACACTGGTTAAATACCAATACAGAGCCTAGACATAATCTTGTCTCTGTGTAAGCCTGGTGACATAATAGCCAAAGGTATGCTACCCCTGTAATATTTTGTTATATTGTCATTTTTTATGTCTGAGTGGCATCTTTATGATTTTATGCTTGGCACTGTCAAAGGGGAAAAGCAGACATAGTAATATTGCTAAAGTAAGTTTAGGAATAGTGTCTTAATGACTGAATTATTATTTGACAACCGTTTCAGGAGTTATGGGCATTGTTCAGTAATACTTATACCACACCTACTTATCACTCAAGCGATACATCTTTAAGCTCAGTATGTTCGTAAGATAAGTCAATCTGTTAGTAAACGTGGTCAGTCTTTAAAACCCCTAAATCTTCTGTTTTATTTTGTCTTATAATAATGAAGAATGAATAAAGATATGTTTTTGCAACAAAGGCACAATGTGTAATGCCCATGGGCTGATACAACTTTGAGTCCTACTACTAAAATTAAAACATGGAAGATGCTCCCGGTGAGAGGAAAACTATGAACCGGTGAGCCACTGCTGCACTGGAGGGCCGAAGAGAGTGAAAGAGAGAAGATACAGATGGAATGATGCATAGGGAGAGAAACAGATGAGCAGGAGATACAGAGGGGATAGAGAGAAAACAGACTAGGACCTATTCGACACTGTACTCTTTGCCAGCCAGAAGCGTGATTCACTAGATGCTTCACACAGAAATGAGAGAGTGAGAGAAATACATTAGAGAAAGAAAGAGAAAGGAGATCAGAGGTCAAACTCAAACTGCTGCTCTTCCTCAGCTCTAACCCACAGAGAGCAATAGCATAATTCATTAAGACAGCAGGACAGGAGGATGAAAAGAGGAAGAAAAACGAGAGCAGGATATACTCAAGGCATTGAAGGACTATCATTTCACAGCAAGGAAGGAGAATTTCTGGAAAAAGCGTCTGTTTGAGGCATTTAGCGTAAGAGATAGCGAAAATGCTTGTGAAGGCTACAGATGTATGATATGCCCCAATATATTTTTGGGGTATCTTGTATGTGTTAAAGTATTTGCAAAGCTCATATAGACAGCTCACTTTTTTAAACTGAACGTACTCCTTTCAACCGAAATGCCTAAATGGCAGGGGCATTTTCACACGCTCATCCTTCACATATTCTGCGTTCAATAAACTACGCTTTGCCTAAACCTAATTGTGAAGCATTTTATGAAAATGTCTTACATATATATAGTTATATTATATTATTAAATTTAGTTCATTGATAAAAACAAACTATTCACACTTCGACTTTTGAAAGCATTCTTATTTTACACACCTGCCTAAAACCTTTGCACAGCACTGTATATATAAATATATATATATACAGTATGGGTTGGTGGAGTGATTCATTTTACTGCATTCATTCATTCGTAGATATTGGGAATGACCAATCAAAAAACTGACAACAAAAAATCACATACTGTTGTAAACCTACGTGCAAGGCATGATATAAAAAGTGCTTTCATTGGAGTCCACCCAAATGTATTCTTTTCTGCCACTTATATTAAAGAGTTTGGAGGCGCCATTAGCTGTCTCCTCTGTCGAGAGTAGGGATCAGCCAAACTATGGTAGTGCACCACAGCAAGGCTAATTGATCAAGACAACCAGTTGTTTTTTTCCAAAAGAACCAAAAGCACCCGGGCATATGTTTATGCAGGATGTTGGACTGTATTTTACCAGGAATTGTGTCCACAAGCAGTGGGTACTTTCAACAGGGGAAAAGGTTTGGGTCAATTATGCAAAGGATATACTAAAACTTTACACACACAAATGATAGAAAAATCTGCATATAAATATGTTTTAGAACATGCAATAAACAACTTGTACAACTTAGTTGGGAAGTAGGCACGTTTTAAAACAGTTCCTAGGGTTTGAGATGAATTATGGTCTCCAAACAGTACAATGCTAATGCTCCTATGAGGAAGATATTTTAATAACTTCTAAATAATCTAAGCTCACATAATGCGTTATTATCAAACAAACCTAATTAAGAACAAAAATAATGTGCAAGTGAAATTATAAACAAATTCTACAGAAAAATATGATGGCACTAATGACAACAATTGTCCTTTATTTAGATATTTAGAATTCATTGTTTTGTCAATAAGCTCGAAAAAATCACAGGATAAATAAATATTGTAAATTTCAAGGTTTACGTTATGACGGGTTTGGGAATTTTCCAAATGGCTAGTGGAAAAAAGGTTAAGAATAGCCCCCCCCACCCTACCCCCCCCACACACACACACAGTCTGTCTGTCTGTCTGTCTGTGTCTCTCTCTCTCTCTCTCTCTCTCTCTCTCTCTCTCTCTCTCTCTCTCTCTCTCTCTCTCTCTCTCTCTCTCACTTTCCCTCTTTCTCTTTCCCCAAAAGACACACATAGGCCACATATACCAGCTCCTGGACCAGTAACCGTAAAATGTACCAGACATATGATTAATTAATCAGACATTGTCATTTACTGCGTTGAGTACGTTCATTAGGGACATTTATGGGGGGCTTTAGTCTCAAATTTAAAAAAATTGGGCTAGCCTATATATAAGCTAAGCCTCTGCATAGGTGGCAAAAGAAAAAGAAAACGTAAAATAAACGTTATTGCTTATTATTATTGCATGTATCCAGGCACGGCGCTACACCGGGGCCAGGGGGGTCTATAGCCCCTTCACAAATGCACGCAGCCCCAGTTAAGCCCCCTTAAGCATTTCGGTATTGTATATAGATATGTTACTAAACATTATTTTCTTAGCACCTAACATATCGGTCAAGCTCCTCTTTAGCCCTGGGAGAGAAAAAATCCTGGTGCCGTGCCTGCATGTATCGCTCAATTCACTATTGTAGCGGCCTTTTTGTAGGGCCTACATTATGCAACAACGCTAACATTTTCTATAATTTCATTTGTTTCATTTTGTAGTCCTAATCCTTGCTCATATTTTGCAACACGTATATTGCAACAAAATAATCGGATACGTTTGAGAAGCTACACACATCCTAAAACTGGCTCTTTCCATTTCAAGCTTGTTTATTTTTCATATTTTCCAAAGTGGCGGTATTGTTAGTAACTAGCCTACTCTTGCTGCTGTGGAGAGTGAAGCCTTTTTGGACTGCAGGGCTTTGCGAGCAATGTCAATTAATGATAGAAGCTTTTCAAAAACAGGACTGATTTTAAAATCTGTGTTGTGCACTTGGAGCTTCAACCCCCCTGCCTGATTTAAATGTGCACAAACGCTTTCGCTTGTTTAGGGACTGTTCACAATCTAGAAATGCAGAGGGAGTATATGTGTGTCTCAAAGAAGGAATAGAAGTCGTTGGATTTAACACTATTTCAATAGTGGGCCAAGCATACTATGAGGCTAGCTTTATGTTTGCTGTCACAAACGGACTCTAGAGGCAAATTTGGAGAGACTAGCAAACAGCTAGTTCAGCCCACTATTGGAACAGTGCAGGAACAGAAGTCCAACAATGCCAAACAAGAGAAAGCACTCTTACACATTTAAATCAGGCCCCACATAACGAACACAGATTGAACGTAGGTAGCCTAGTAGTTCACAAAACAATTTCAAACTGCCTTCTATGTCATTACAGAGACCCGCCCATAAGCTAAGCAGCGCTGGGAGTCTGCGACATTAGGAATATTGATAATTTAGGCCTACGTTCATAATGTGGTTAGTAGCAGTTTTGTGTTCAAGCTTAAAAAAAACATGAACATTATTTCTACAGCTGCAGTATACAATAGTTTGCAAAGGTGTTTTTCTCCCGGACAATATGTCCAATGACTCTTTTATTTATCAGCTTTTGATGTTTTTTTCCGGATAAAAGCCAGCAAAGCCAGAACCTCTGACAAACAAATGTACATATACATAGAGAGAGAGAGAGAGAGAGAGAGAGAGAGAGAGAGAGACTGCTATGAGTGCACTGGGGTAGGGCAGGGTAGTGTGTGGACTACTTCTTGAAGCTATGGAACCACTCTAAGACAAGAAGGCTAGACCTGGCCCACAGGGCATGTCTCACCCATAACGCCGAAAAACATTTCCTCAATGTTTCCCCACTATTTGCTTTTTAAATTTCATCTGCCCCAGCCCCCATTCCCCATGCCCACTCTCTCTCCCTCTCTAGGCTATTTCCAGAAGACAAGATAGTTCACATATTTTTAGCAGTCGGCCACGAAATTAAGACATGGGCCGATTGGTGTGCTGAAATGGGCCTGATGAGGGCTTTTTGCTCAAGTGAAAGCTTAAAGCCTAAGGGCCTGACCAGTTCTTTAGTCATAAAAACTCAGTTCACCCCACATGCTTCTTATTTCTTTTTGAATGAAGAAAATGGTCTTAACTTAATTGTAAACTTCAAAAATGTTGATAATATTTGTGTGATAATTTGCCCTAAACTGAGAGACTATAGCTTGTCGGAGACTATAGGCCCATAACGCCACTAGTTGCAAAATTACATCCATCACTTTTAACTATCCTAAAAATAGATATGGAAAATGTATTGTCTAAAGACCACATTTGTTTATTTTATTTTACCTTTACTTAACCAGGTGAGTCCAACTCAAACAAACGTTTTAGTATTAACATAGTCAATGTCCCAAAATTGTGGAATTCCCTTCCAAGCCATATTTGGGAGGCTGAATCAGTCATTGCTTTCAAAAGAGACCTTAAAATGCACCTTTTCAACCAGGCTTTTACTTAAAGAAAATCACAAGAAGGAGTATATTGTTATTTCTATTTTGTTTCATTGTTTTACAATCATGTTGTTTTACCATTATATTTTTGTTTTTATTCTTTGTCATGTAAAGCACATTGAGCTGCCCTTGTTGTATGAAATGGGCTATACAAATAAAGTTAATTATGTTATTATTATTATTACTTTTTTCATGCCACCATTCAATACAGTTTACAGGATGAGATTGATGCCATCCAAAATGGAGAAATTGATTTTGAGACGGAATCAGACAATGATGATGGAAATAAATGTATTTGGGAGTATCACCGATTAACTTGGCTGAACACTGGGTCTAAGACAAAATTCTATTTTGTAAATATCGTTTTGTTTTTTTATTAACACATGACTATTCATAAAAGGTATGACTGTTGTGTGATTATTATTCATGATGTATACTGTTATGGGCCTAAATAAGCAATCAACCCTGCAAGTGAACCCTTAGTTGCTCTTTGTTTAGACAATGAGAGTAAAAAGAGAGAAATTCTGCTCCCAACTAGGGCCAACATTGCAATATTATATAATTTTCCTAAAAACGTACTAAAACGTGAAAAAAATATAAAACCCTTTCAGTTCATCATCCTGCAACACGTGTCAAACTCAAGGCCCGCGGGCCAAATGTGGCCCGCCACCTAATTTTATGTGGCCCGCGAGAGCTGGTTGATATTGTCTTAAAATAAGTTCACTGGTTGCGGCTTAAAAGCGCACGTTGACCGTAAACTACATCTCCCACAATGCATTACGATTTGTACCCGCCAAAGTAACGGTCTCTCACCAGTAGCCTAGCTACACGTTCAATACACAGGTCTAAACCATGTCCAAGAAGAGAAAAATTGATGCACAAAGAAGGCAGTTTCACGAACGATGGGAAAACGAATACTTGTTTGTAATTCAAGGTGAAAAACCGGTATGTCTTGTATGTTATGAGGCGGTGTCGGTCGTAAAAGAATACAATCTACGTCGGCATTTTGACACCAAACACGGATCTAAGTATGCTCAATTCGGCCTCCAAGAAAAACAAAAAATTGCAGCAGAATTAAAAGGCAGACTGCAGTCGCAGCAGAATGTGTTTACAAAAGCTAGGGCCAAAAACAATGGAGCAGTGAAAGCCAGCTTTATCGTGGCTGAAGAAATCGCCCGAGCTTCGAAGTCTTTTTCAGAGGGTGCATTTTTGAAACAGTGCATGATGAAGGTGTGTGAGCAAGTGTGCCCCGACCAGGTACAGACTTTTCAAAATGTCAGTTTGTCACGAAACACCGTTGCGGACCGAGTTAAGGAACTGGCAGGAAATCTCTCAACACAGCTGGCCGAAGAGATACGGAGCTGTCTAGCTTTTTCATTAGCTGTGGATGAAAGCACAGACAACGTGGATACAGCGCATTTATCCATTTGTATTAGAGGCGTGAAGCCGGACCTCTCTGTCATTGAAGAGCTGTTTGATGTAGCCGCCATGCATGGGACCACAACGGGTCGGGACATTTTTGAGGCAGTAGAGAAGTCTGTAAGTACACATAAATTGTCGTGGGAAAAGTTGGTGGGACTAACTACAGATGGAGCACTTGCAATGCGTGGAGGAAAATCAGGCTTGGTTGGACTAGCGAAGGAGAAATTGCAACAAAGTAACTGTAACACGCCCCTGATAACCTATCATTGCATTATCCATCAAGAAGCTCTGTGTGGAAAGGTTCTGGAGCTGGATAATATCATGACCACGGTCATGAAAACAGTGAACTTTATTCGGGCGCGTGGCCTGAATCACCGCCAGTTCCAGCTGCTCTTGCAGGAGATGGGTTCGGAGCATGGAGATATGCCGTACCATACAGAAGTAAGGTGGCTGAGCAGGAGCAAAGTCCTGAAACGATTTTTTGAGCTTAGAGAAGAAATTGCTTTTTTCATGCAGAGCAAAGGAAAACCGTTGCCTGAACTTTCAGATCCAAACTGGCTGTGTGACTTTGCTATGTTGTGCGACATAACCGAGCATCTCGCTCATCTGAATGTGAAACTCCAGGGACGTAAACAAGTCATCACACAGATGTCCGACATGATCACAGCTTTCCAGCGTAAACTCGACCTATCCTTTTTTCCACTTGGTTTTTACTTTTATTTAATAAATGAGTTTTTATTTACCGAGACTAAGAACAGTAGAATCGTACAATTTAATGATTGTGCTTGCATTTTCTTTTGTGTCTGTTATTTCCAGAACATGATCTATGAATGAGGATGTGTGAGATGGCGTCTCAGGATGAGGAGGGATCTACTTGTGTACACGTGTTCAAGGACAGGCAGCATTACCTCATTGTTTTGCAAAATGCTGCTTCTGTCATATGTTGGTTGTGCCATAATCCTACCCCCCTTGACTTGAATATATAATAAATACAGAAACAGTTATCTAACAATATAATAAGTTGTAGTTTCATTTATTTTAAATTGCATTGCATTCTGTTACATTCATACTGTTAATCTGGCCCTTCGAGGCCAACCATTATGCTGATGTGGCCCTTGGTGAAAATGAGTTTGACACCCCCGTCCTGCAACAACATCTGAAAGGTGAAAAAAAGTTGTATTCTATATTTGCGCTGTACAGGGCTAGTATAATTGACAGCTGTTTATCTTACACTAATCATGTAGAACAGTTTTTTCAGTATAGTAGAGCTGTATAAACATTCACTAATACGTAATTGTCTTAAACCAAAACATTTATTTCCAGGGTAAACAGAACAGAAAAAAATGTCAAAGCAAATCAGTAGCCTTGAGGTTCTTTTTAAGTATCCGCCTCTGAATAGGAAGATCTTGTCACCAAGTAACCTCTCTGGGGGGTCATTTCAACCATGAATTGTTTGAGATCCTATATCCTATATAATTAAAATGTACCAGGGTTTTGTTTCACTCCTAATTTTGTTACAAACACAAAACTCAACCTAAAAAACATTACTCAAAGCAATTCTATTTGTATGTATGCAGCTGTACAACAAAAGACTGGGACACCAGGGGACTCTCTCTGCTGTCAAACCCACCGTACACACAAACACACCCTACAAAACTGTATAGAGATCCCCACCCACCAAAGATTCCTGCATACAAACACAATCTTTGACACTCCTCAAAATGTTGTCCAAAACCTCTTCTTCAAAGGTAACACTGCAACAGTAGCCAAATTCAACCATTGGATGGCTCTACACAGTATGCATCTCCTAGGGCTCTTTCAGCCAGCTACCTACTGCTTGAGGTGGCTTTCAGCCAAGTAGGACAGCAGGGGAATTGAGGAGCTAAACGCTCCAATTGTCTAAAGATCTCAGCCATATTCCCTGAAAAAGTGCTCTAAAGATGTTAGAAAATTTGTCTTACATACTAATATAAAAACCATCAGGCTATAGGTATCAACCTATTGTACACAAACAACCCCTTCCCTGTCTCTGCCTGCTCCTCTCTCACACTTATTTTTTCTTCCTGGTCTCTGTAAGCTTCTCTTTAACTCTGAAGGTCCCTAGTCACGATACGCTAACGTCTGCAATCTTTGTGTCTGCTTGTGTGTGTGTGTGCTTTCCTGCTGTATCTTCCCAAGAGGCCCACCCCCGCAGTTAGGCCAGAGCAGCACTGTATCATGTGAAGGGAGTGTTCTCCAGTGACTGTCAGTCTCTAGGGAGAGTGTAGTTAAAGCCCGGTCAGACCTCTGCCAGAGTGAGTGTTTAGGTTCTGGAGGAGACAGTGGGGCAGGTAACCCAATAGAGGCTTGTTATTTCCAAAAGAGACTCAACCCTTCAGACACTGGTTCTCTGTTACAAATATACTGAAAGTGCAGCTATTTTAGGTACAAATTTGTATCTTTTCATTTTCTGTGTAATAAAGCTGTTAGAACATTGATTTCCAAAGCGAGTTTGGAGCATGGCTACCTTTGTGCCGCATGTGTTAGAAATGTGGTTTATTTACAAAGAATCAGGCAGGATTTATCCTCCAGCCCTCCGTCCCCCCTAGTCATGACAGGAAACACGGCCCCTCAAGGTGGAACTCATGATGTCACACAGTGTGTAACCTTGGGCACCAGAACCACGAGCCCTACCCTATCTTTTTCTGCCTCTCTCGCCGTCTCTCTCTTTCTCCTATCGCTGTTTTTCTATCCTCCTCTCCCCGTCTCTCTCTCTCTCTCTCTCTCTCTCTCTCTCTCTCTCTCTCTCTCTCTCTCTCTCTCTCTCTCTCTCTCTCTCTCTCTCTCTCTCTCTCTCTCTCTCTCTCTCTCTCTCTCTCTCTCTCTCTCGGAGGAGGAAATGGTTGTCTCAGCAGAGTGCTTTGACAGCCATCAGTGTCCGAGGCAATGATGAGAAGGGAGGTTCAAGGCGGAGCTGAGACTGAGCCACATGGACAGCCCTGACACAAATATCTTCTGTCAGCCGTGTGTGTGTGTGTGTGTGTGTGTGTGTGTGTGTGTGTTTGCACTTGTGTTGGGTGGTAAGCATATAATAATTGTAAAAAGAAATTCAAACATAAAAAAGTTTTTAATTTAATCCACATCATAATCCTGTTTTTGTTTTATGAATTAAACTTTGCCTCGCGGGGACCTTTATAATGACAGTAATAATATTGTTAAAGGTGCAGTCCGTAAATGAAATTATCAAGCAAAAATGTCTTACGTTTATTACCTACCTCCTGGCAAATATCAATAAATTAAACGCTCTGAAAGAAGATGCACTCGCTATGAGCGCCATAGGCTCTGTATTCAGCCTCTAAAAAATCTTTGGAAGCCCGGCAATCACTAACCAATCAGGACAGTTGTTGCAAGGTTATGTGGCTACTTCCCTGTCAATCACCTTGCGTGTACACTCCTGTTTTAAAGCATGCTTGTATTGGAGCATTTTGACTTAGCGTTATAAAAAATTACATCAGGGAACGTGCAGGCATGTGTAAACACGATTTAAAGGGAGGGGCTTTGGAGAGGGATAGGAAGGATCAGAGACACAGGAAGTTGGCTTTTTGAGCTGATTCAAATTCTTGCAAATTTTTTCCCTATTCTCTAGACTTTCCTACCTTTAAATCATCAGGATCTAAGATTTCAGCTTCAACAAAGGCATAAAACCAAATACAAAAGGCTCACACAATCAGAAGATTCTCACTTCCAAACTCTACAGTCTATTATGGAACATGGTGTGTATGTGCGTGTGTGTGTGAGTGAGAACCCCAGTGTCTCATTAATAGGACTAGGAGTTAATTACAAGGTCAACTTGAGCTCTATCAAAAGAAAAGTATAGACGATAGTCAGCACTTAAGGCCACAGTATGCTTCAATTGAAAGCGAAATAGTTACATTTCACAGGAAGTAAGCAACTGGTTTTTCTTTCATGAGCTGCATGCGCAGCCCTTTTTTTCTAGCTTGGCGAACAGGGCACACGCGAACACCAGCAAATATCGTACGTAATTGGTGCAAATATATGGTGGGAGGTAGCCTAGCTATGCTGAGAGGTCTGAAAGCTGTGTGTGGTTTCCGGGTACAGCATTTAAACTTTTAGTTTTGTTCACAGCACCACTCATTTCAAAAACTTTAGATTGTTTTATGAGAAGGGAACGATGAATACTTTTGAGATCAGCTTAGCTGAAGAAGTTAGAAAATATGCACACATTTAAAACTCCTCCAAGCAAGACAGCCTAATATCCCCCTGCCACCAAGTTTCAAATATCACCAATAACAAATAAAAAGATGGGTGTATTAAAGAACCTGATTGTGGGCAATCACATAATTTATAGTCTACAGATTTCCCTCAATCCGTACAGATCACGGATCAATTGCGATCCATTGTACCCCTAACTGTAAGTCTTTGGGAGGGCACTAAAACTTCACTAACAAAACTGGCCAGGCTGAGTGATATAAAAGTAGTAACGGTGTCTCTAACAAGTAGACCAAGATGCGCTGTAAAGCATTTTGGGTTATACCTTATACATCCCATTATAAGCCATTTCCCATTTGTATGATCCAGAATGTTAAACTGAACATTTTGAAGCATGAACTATATGTCTCGCATGACAACTCAGTGAAATAATCTATAATATGTGGCAAAGACAGGCATAGACAAATCAGGCTCATTAGCATATGTGTATACCTTTAAAAGTATAGATTATATAAAAATTATGTTTGAGACTCCTGTACACCACTGAGACCTGAACATTTTAATATATTAACTGTATATGTTACAAAGAATTTGAAGAATGAGTAGCGTTTCAGCTGAGACATCTGAAAAGCATGTTTATTAATAAGAACAAAAAATAATGACTAATTTACATATTTTTTTTAAACATAAACCTGGTTTCCAAGACGCATGTTTTGATGCATGACTCGTATGTGTAGCATATACAGTGCCTAAGATCTGCTAAAATTACTGGCCTTTTTGTTCATACTTTGATGACAGTGAAGCTTTCTTTTGGGAAGCCTAAGCTTGTTGACATGTGGGTGGTATCAACGCCTTCCTTATAGAGGGCTTTTCAGAGACTCCAACATGGAACCAACTTATTTAATACTCCAACTGTGGTCCATAGAAAAAGTTTGCCAAACCATCCTACGTACTGTGTGGGAATGAAATACACCTGTGTCCTCTTTCAGGCAGATTTATCCAAGCTTCAATTATTTCAAACCTCCTGACTGTTGGCATAATAGCAATGGGTATGGGTTTGCAAGATTTAACAAATTTCCTTGACTCATTTGACCCAAGTAAAATGTTAGAATTATCACATTGTGAATGTAATATAAAGCTGATAAACATACCATTTTTCTATAAAATGTTTTAGCTCTTTACCATCGTTGTCCACAAATTTAGCCAAGCTTCTAACATAACTGAGAACGTACAAATCGGCAATCTATACGAGAAAGAATATTCTCCCAGTCAGTATTCAATATTCTTTCAGTTTAAACGTGGGTTATAGTTCTTTAATTGGAACAGACTAAACGGATTAAATGGGAAAGTGTGCCCGACAACTTATTGTCAATTGATACAATTATTATTACAAAGCTCAGTTTGAGACAAGATGCCAAAGGTTCCATCCACTGAGAGAAGATTTATTTTAGGAGTTAAGCTGGCAGTTGACTAACATGGTGTATGTTTACACACAGTGCCTGTTGGTTTATGGCATTTTTGTGTGGATAGTTGAAGCTCAATTGTATGTTTAGATTTGTTTTGTGTTTGTTAGTGAATGAGAGAGTGAGAGAGAGAGAAAGAAAGAGAGTGTTTTAATGAATGTGTCTGTGATCACTGGGTAATCAAATTAACTCGTAGCATCTTGCCTTTTCCAGAACTTACTTAGACAACCACAAGGACAAAATTGGAGAACCTTGGAATCTGACATGGGGCAAGGGGAAGTAAGAGGTATCGTGCACATTTTTTATTTAATGAAATAGAATATAGTCAGGGAAAATATATGTGATGTGACATGGTTATGTAAATGCTTCCCCATGGATCCATGTGTTCTGATAGAGCATGGTGACTCACCATTATGCAGGTGCCATGTACACCCCCAGAATACAACTATTCAAAAACGGCTGCTTCCCCCGTTATCTCTTCCTCTACAGCAAAGGAACGGAAACTAAAGGGTGTGAAGTGTAGGTGACAGTGAATTCATGTATCAGTAAGCTGTGCCTTAAGGGAGCTCTGTGGTTCTATTGAGGTATTTTCCCAAATAGAGGGGGAGGCTGTCAGAAGAGAGCTCTGCTCCTCAGGAGGACAATAACAATCCTACTCTTTTGCTCTTCATTTTACAGCCTGTCAACCAAAAAAAAAGCACTCAGAAACTGTGATTTGAAGCTATTATCCTTAGTGCAGATCTACGATCATATTAGCAACACAAACTGGTCTCTGCGCTCAGAGCAACAGCTGTTTATGACATGCCCAGTGTTCAACCACACATAGAAGTGAGTTTTTAAATACTGCTACTGCAGTATGAATGTTTAGTTGAAATGTATGTTGAAAATGTGAATGTTGTCTTTGCTGGCATATATATTTTGTATCTTTACTTACAACAAACTAATTAAGGAGATGCTGGAGTTGCAACTTTGCCATTTAGCAGTTTGTGTGTTTCCTGTTTTCGTGAGACCTGGCACGATCTAGTAAACATTTGTAAATACTGTAAATACATTGTAGGAACGTGACGTTGTAAACGAACGCACAACACAGAGTTGTATGGAAGCAATATTTTTGTCTTTCTAATCAAACAATACATTTAGAAAATGAACAACCAGATGTTGACAGTTGTTTAGACCTCCAGTCCAAACACTGAACTCGTTGCAAATGCAGAAAAGGGAACCGGTGGAAAATACCTTTCAACCGAACTGCATATCTATTATCTACTTGGCAAAGTGGCTGTACGTTTGTACATTTCTGTAATTCAGTTAGCCAATAGTCTTAAGTCCAGACCTGCGGATTTACACTTTGTAAAATGCCCTCCATCATTCCAAACCTAAATACCATTACACAATCGTTTTCATTGGCCTGCCTCAGCTTGAAACTTGATAAAGCATCGGCAAGACTTATTGCACCCCAAAGCCTGTGACTGAGCTCAATAAAGGACATAATACATTAAATAATAACAAAAACGAGACTTGAACTGGAATGTGCCAACCTATCCAAAAACCTGTCAATTCAATGCTATGAGACAGGTGCATGAGCTTCGTATCCTATTAAAAGAGAAAAAAACAAAGAGCTATCTGTAAAGGGGAATATTTGGATAGAAGTTCCACTGCTCTTGTAGGAATATAAAAAGTTGGCATATGTTTCACCTCTGTTTCATCTGCTCCTACCACGCCCTACACTTCTAGATGGGTCAAACTCTGACTTCAAACCAACTCTGTAGAATTGCCGATTAAAGGGTCAAAATCAAATATTCACAATGAAGGTTAAGAGAAGACTTCGAGCTCTATATAGGATAAGATTGTGCTTTTCTAATTAAACAGAATGACAACTGTCAAATCAACCCTCTTGTAAGTTATGGACTATGGGGACCATTTGTATATGCATGTAGCCTGAACTATTTTCCCTTGATGCAGTTTATCGCAGTGCTTTGCGTTTTGTAACTGGGTATGTTTTAGAACTCATTGTTGTACATTATATAAGAAAGTAGGATGGTCTTCTCTTAGTGATAGGAGAGAAAAACATTGTCTCTTTTTTGTTTACAAGGCTTTGTTGGGTAAGTTGTATTTTTACATGACTTCCCTTTTAAAGCAAACATTCAGTAATCATAGGACACACTCACAGCAGTTACCCTTACCCTATACCCTTGAAAGGCCAAAAGTGAAAACAGAACATTTGCTTTTGGGATGATTTTTGTTTTTTTGCCTCAGAGAAATGGAACAAAGTTCGACAGGTTTTGAAAACTTTGTATAGATCAATATTTTTTGCAGAAAATACGGTATTGTAAATGTTGTAATACATTTCTATTATTTGCCTATTTTCTTTTTTGTCTTCATATTTATTCAGTTCAATTTATACATGTATTCTGCCTTAAACAGGGCACTGCCAGAAAAGAGACCAAGTCCGTTACCCCTGTCTAAATAAAATAAAATAAAATGAATTCATAAATGATAGGCTGATATGCATATCAAAATAGGCTACATGTCATGATTTATAATCAAATTTTGCATTGATTCGACTGTGAGATTGGCTGCCGAATCAGGCTTCTTAGATAAATAGTCGACAATTAAGGGTCGCCCCTAATACACACACAATACCTGCCTCAGAATCATATTGTAATGGTAAAATAGCAACAACAACACTGATACAATTTCTACCATTTCTATCAATAGAGATTCAAAGTCTTTCTATGTGGAGCGTGATCAGAAGCCGCATGCATTTTTCTAACCCCCCCTACACACACACACACACACACACTTAAACTCTGTTAAATAGTCATTCACACATGTAAGCGTTTAATCTATCATAGATTAGTCTGAGTACAGTTCAGACTTTTTTTAAATTTTTAAATGACACCATTTTTTTTAAGTTTGTTGTAAAACCTCAGAAAACTTATCCACAATTTCAAGATGTGCTAATAAAAAATGAAATAGCAGGCATTAAAAAGATTTGTCTCAATTACTGGGTTTATTCGTCGCCTGTGTAAGGGAGGTTTGTAAGGCAGAGCTATGCGCCTCTCCCTAATCTCACTGCTATGCAGATGGAGACACTAATAGCTGCCTTCACACCTCGCCAAGGTGTGAAAGAGAGAAGGATACAAAGAAATGAGCCAGAACAGATGGACAGGATTGGGGTGCGTTATGCTTTCCACCCCCCCCCCCCCCCCCCCCCCCCCTATATTGTTTTAGACATTATTCACCACTTGTTGGAATCCTCCTGCTCGGACAGAGGCAATGAAGCATTAGAGGTCTGTATGTGTAGGCGTGTGTGTATGTGTGTAATGATTTTATTGATTCAGATTCTTTATTGATTCATTTATCTATCACTTAGTGACAGGGTGGCTGAAAAAAGTACAAACAGGTTTACTATAGTTACATTATGTACTGATTGGCAGGTTTGCAATGATTCTGTCTGATTTTAGCTGAAAGTTACTCTTGTGTTAAGTACAGTAACTTGTGGTAACAAAACTGTTCTCTATTGACCACCCTTCAAATGTGAACTTTATTATAAGCCTGACTCATAGCAAAGCGATTCTGAGGAATGTTAC
Source organism: Aplochiton taeniatus (assembly GCA_017639675.1). Taxonomy (NCBI): domain Eukaryota; kingdom Metazoa; phylum Chordata; class Actinopteri; order Galaxiiformes; family Galaxiidae; genus Aplochiton; species Aplochiton taeniatus. The sequence goes on along the minus strand of CM030186.1, from coordinate 12,120,331 downwards.
AATTTAGAACTGGTTTAAAATAGAAATCAGCTCTTGAGCCCTATCTTAAAGCAGATCCTTAGTCATGCATTTGACATTTTTACACTCACACACACAGGGCCCAGAATTAACAATCACCAGAGGCCAAATGGGGGTACATTTTGTTTTTGAAAAGTTTTATTAGGAAGATCACCCGTCACTCTGGCCGGTGTGCAAAAAAAACCTGAAAAGAATTTCCAACACACGCTGGGGAAAGCTGCTATATATATATATATATATATATAAATAAATAAAAAGGAGTAAGAAAACAAGATTGTTATGGTTCTACAAGAAATGATCCTTATTGCACTTAAAGGCGAATACCACAAAATATATTCATTCAAATGTGTTACATTTTAGTATTGAAACAGTTAAATTAATATTTCTGCATACAATTAATGTTATTACTATAATTTCTGCACACAACTATACAATTGATTGAGAATCGCACGAGACTAAGACAACATGCTAAATAGTAACAATAGCGAATATCAATAGTAAAAAGCAATTTGTTATTTTGCACTGGTATAAAATCTGTCTGCCGGTCAAATATTCCATCTACCAGCCACCTTGGAAGACAAGCCAAAAGGTTTTGGACCCCGCACACACATACAGAATCAATCAATGGGAAACAGACATTTTCACTGAATCAGGTATAAAGAAATGCCAAACTGTCCATGGATGAGGTATAGACAGAGTTGGTTGTGGATAAAGGATAGGGAGACATAGAGATGAAGGGGTAAGGGAGGAGAGGAAGAGAGATGGTGGCAGCAAGACATAAGCCATAGTTCTGTTGACAACAGCCCATCTCCTGGCTGGTTCACTTAAAATACACCATTTCCAGATTGTTTGCTGTAAAAAGCTGGTCCATAATAGTCTGCATGTAAAGCCCATTGTAGTGTAAGTCTCGCAGGTTCTGCCTGATCGACTCCCAATTGGAATGTGATTACACTGCACTCTGCTCTTATCACACACACACACACACACACACACACACACACACACACACACACACACACACACGTCATGGCTTTCTTCAACCCAACATTAATTTGCTTCCCTCAGTCCTTCCTGTTAAAGAAATACCTCAGAAACCCACTGCTCATCTCTTCACTAACGCATACCTGTATCTCCGTCTGTCAATCACTCTCTATTGAGGATTTTTACTGTCAACATTTACATAAAATGCCTAGTAAATGCAACAAACGATGAGCTAATTAAAGTCCCTGACAATTAAATGAAATAACTCTATCGGTGTGTGTTTGCATGAATATATAAGCATTTTATGCTAACTATTGTCCATTATTTCTTCCCTATAAAAAATTTGTTTAGGAAAAAATTGAAAATGGGTGACATATTTCATGAGGGGGAGGGGGCTGGGCGTGGATGGGAATGCTTCAGGAAGCATGGGGTGAAATTTCTTCAGATTACTTCAACAAATTGACAGCTAGAATGCCAAGGGTCTGCAAGGCTGTAATTGCAGCAAATGGAGGATTTATTGACGAAAGCAAAGTTTGAAGGACAACATAATTATTTATACCCTTCTCAATGTCTTGACTATATTTTCTATTCATTTTGCAACTCATTTCATAAAACAAAGTGTGAGTTTTCATGGAAAACATGACGTTTTCTGGGTGACCCCAAACTTTTGAGCGGTAGTGTAGATATTAATTTGAACATTGGAGTTAACTCTAGAGCTTTTGAGCCATAGCCAATAGCGTTCCTTAAACTCAGTATTCAGATAGGCTACCTGTTGCTCAGTCCCAAATGTTTGTATTTTGCAATCTGGATAACTTTCCTCCCAGATGAACATAGTGGCCAAATGTATAACTGGTCTGGTTCCTGTTACATTAGGGCTAGCCTAATTAGCGGTCTGGTGGTTTGCGTGAACAAGGTGGCCGTGGAGGGAGTCAAATTCCTGGCATGAATTATTGTTTTTGTCCTTCTCTGCCAACTTACCCCCTCCATCCTACCTCCCACAGGTTGGATTGGCTTGATGGGCACTTCTTACGTACCATACGGTCAAGCTGCTCCCATAACAGCCCAATAGGGTTGAGATCTGGGGACTGTGCTAGCCATCCTATTATAAACAGAATACCAGCTGACTGCTTCCTCCCTAAATAGTTATTGCATAGTTTGGAGCTGTGCTTTGGGTCATTATCCTGTTGTGCGACGAAATTGGCTCGATTCAAGGGCCGTCCACAGGGTATGGCATAGCGTTGCAAAATGGAGTGATAGCCTTTTTTATTCAAGATCTCTTTTACCCGATACAAATATCCCAATTTACCAGCACCAAAAAGTATATTAGAGGAAATGTAATGGTCAGGGGGTGCCCCTGACCATCACATCTCCTCCAATATACTTTTTTCCAATGTTCCTCTGTCCATAGTCAGTTTCTTTTTCTTTGCCTCAGATATGGATTTTTCTTTGCTACTATGCCTAGAGGACCGGCATCGAGGAGTCACCTCTTCACTGTTGACGTTGATAGTGGGCACCATTTAAGGAAGCTGCCAGTTGAGGACCTATGAGGCGTCTGTTTCTCAAACTACAGACTCTGATGTACTTGTCCTCTTGCTCACTTGTGCACCGTGGCCTCCCACTTCTCTTTCTGTTCTATGAAGGGAATAGTACACACCGTTGTATGAGATATTTAGTGGCTTCACAATTTCTCGCATGGAATAGCCTTCATTTCTCAGAATAAGAATAGACTGACGAGTTTTAGAAGAATGACCAGTTTCCTGGCCATTTTGAGACTATAATCAAACCCACAAATGCTGATGGTCCAGATACTCAACTAGCCTAAGGCAAATGTTGTTGCTTCTTTAATCAGCACAACAGTTTTAAGCTGTGCTAACATAATTGCACAAGGGTTTTCTAATGATCAATTACCCTTTTAACATGATAAACTTGGATTAGCTCACAAAACGTGCCATTGGAACACAGGAGTGATGGTTTCTGAAAATGGGCCTCTGTACGCCTATGTAGATATTCCATTCAAAAATCTTCTGTTTTCAGATATAATAGTGATTTACCACATTAACAATGTCTAGACTATCTTTCTGTCCATTTTAATGTTATTTTATTTGAAAAAAAAAAGGATTTTCTTTCGAAAATAAGGACATTTCTATGGGACCCCAAACTTTGAGTGGAAGTGTATATCAAAAGGATCAAAAAACTTCACACACACAGTCAAAGAAATGTGTATATGATTGCTATGTTGGACTCATTGCTATGATATAATTCCTCCACGAATATGTAACACATACAAGCTGTGTAGCCTACAGGCTATTGTATGACACTGTTATTAGCTACTTAGCTAGCCATGCTGGGCATGTCACGTGTCTGAGTTTCAGCTAGTGTTTTTGATTGACCTGGTCCCTTACTGGCTATTATGTTGCTTTTTTTGCGCCTGATAATATTCTGAGAGGTCTGTCAACACATTCCTGCTTGCTATATTATCGCTGGTCGATTTCAAGGTTTGCGGCAGGCCAAAACAATTATCATGCTATCTGGAAATTACCCGGTTATTCAAACGCCCAGCCTGCCAATGGAAGTCAGTATCGTAAGATGAGAAGTCGCAACATTTCCACCAAACACTTTTAGTATAGTACGCTTGAAACCTAGCAAAAAACAGGATGGATGTTAATGGTTACTTTTTGTACCCTCCACAACTTTTGCCAATGGAAACACGAAAAAATAACCGCTCCGATGTGTAACAATCTGAACTGAACCAAAGTAGACAATTTCCAATTCAATGAGTTTCTGTCCCAGCATGAGGGCAGTTTGGACACAATCTGCATCAAAGGGAGATAAATCATCTAACACAGTGGGGTCTCCCAAAATGTACAAGCCTGGAGTGAAAGGGACATCATGGCCAATAATTGTTTGAATGTAGTCATGGATAGTTAGCCAGAACTCCTGTACTTTTGGACAGCTCCACAGCATGTGAACCAGAGTATCATCGTTTTAAATTAGCCTCCAACATCCCGCATCACCCCACACCCCTGCTCTGTGCAACCTGGGCGGTGTTAAACGATGTTCAATATTTTTAATTGAATAAGTTTTGTTTTCAATTCCCTAAACATTTTCTTTGAATTTCCAAGGATTAAGCTCCAGTCCCCGTCCATGAAATCAACATTTAGATCCGCTTTCCATGAAAGTCTGAGAGAGGATACATTTCTGTCAGTTAAGCAGCAGCATATTAGTAGGCTGCGGCTTTGTGACCCTGTACAAATATGTCCAGTATGTAACACCAGATGTCCACACTAGGGAGAGCCACAGAGGTTGAGCCAAAGGTTTTTATTAGCAGATGCCTCAGCTGAAGGTAACTCTAAAACTGGTTCTGTGGAATATCAAAATGCGGTTTTAGATTTTCAAATCATCTCATTGTTCCCCCTCGATAAAATTCACCTAAAACCTCAATCCCTTTCTAATACCACAACTTCCCAAAAAAGAGCGATTTGCCAATACAGAGCTTCGAATTTAATCAGATTCCCATACGGAGATGGAGATGGCGGCGGACTTTGTAACTCAATGAGACTCTCCTCCGGACTGATTGTATATGAGAGACAACTGGATGTGTGTTTACCTCTGGAGGTCATTTAACCGTGATAAAGTGTCCTGGAGAAAGAAGGCTACACGGAGCACTTTCCAAGACAAACCATGTGCGGAGCCCTCTCTGGGGGCAAGGACCAGTGTACCATGTGTCTATGTCAATGTCGGTTCTGAAGTTTGCCAGTAGGGGTTCAAAGTTACACTTTTCAATCAATTCAGATAAAGGCTGCGTCTGAAGTCAAAAAAGTATGTCCTAGTATGTTGACTTCCACTATGCACTTTTCCTTAACCCTGATGGAAACCGTCATGAGGTTAAGGAAAGATATAAAGGAGAATTCATAAGGACTTAGGACAAGACAACAGCAGTCCTTAGAGAATCCAACTTCACTTTCACTAGGCAACGCAATTATGCGATGGTGAATGTCATTGATGTGGGTCTACAGTGGTGAAACTACAATGTCCCGAAGGTGGACTGCTAAAAGCGCGCATAGGCAACTTCGACCCGTGCGTTTTTTCCATGTTGTTTCAAAGGGTACTTGAACGTGGACCAGCCTGTGAAAAATATTACTTTATTAACAAGGTTGGAATACAAATTTTGAAAGAAATAGGCTATAGCCTACCAGTAACAAAAGTGAAAATGGATGTCACATTGAAAATGTTGAGGGCCGCTCGAGCTCACCACCCTGTCAACTCATATTTAGCAAGATGAATCCCAATTAATATGATTGTATGCAATAATTGCTAAATATATGCAAGCATGCATGACATAGGCGTACAAATCTGCTACTGTACATATCATCATTCTTAAGTTTCAAACATGTTGAATTTAACAATATCCGGGTAACAACTTCACTTAATTTTACAACAGTAGTGTAATGTTCGTAGTTCGTATGGGTTTAACTGTCTAATGGTGAAAATAGGCTTGTGTAGGCCTAAGCATATTGGCAAGTTACAGAATAGAATAAGATGGAAAATGCTTCATAAGCAACGGTAACTTCCATGAAAGTGCGTAGTGTCTTGAAAATCGCTATATCAATTAAATGCGGTATTTTTGTCTTCCTAAAGGATGGTCCAGTGTATCCTATGCTAAAGTACATAAGTTAGGACGCACTGAAGCAAGTTTGCTAAGCATTTCGAGTATTCAACCAGCACTTATCATGGCTGCCACTTAGATACTTGTGGGTAATTTCACTCAGTTAGGAAAGTTCCTAAGTAAAATAAAGAAGTCAGACACTGCCAAAGTTCGGGGAACTGTTATGCACAGGTATGTCATGCCCTTCTCAGGCCAGGTGAAATTACCTGACTGGAAGACTAACTTGGCAATATGCTTTTAGGGGGAGTGCCTCTGATTTTGTCCAGTTAACCTTGTGCACAGACATTTTTAATCCTAAGCAAGGAGTGTAGAGAACAAGGTTAAGCCGAATACTCGGTTGAAACGAGTATCCGGTACAAATAATGTACTTTTTACGAGCACAAGTATCATCCGAGTAAAATGTATCCCTACTACTACTACTCCTAATGTGTCCTGATGAAGGAAAATCCACACACATAGCTCCTCCCCTAAACAGAGCCTATAAAGTTTACTGCTCAGTGCTCTCCTGTGTCGAAAGTCAGTGCGACACACCGACCAGTTGCCATTGCACAGAGACTATAGTCTTTAACTCTATGCAGTATCCACACGATTTATTCTCAATAATAAGAAAGTTTGCATTACATTGAAAATACCATTCTCACCGTAGCTAGCAAACACATTTACTGTTACACACGTAAGCGAAGCACAGATTGTAGGCTATTGATTATAAACGGGCAGCTTGCTACAGTGGGGTTAACCAACTATAGCCAGTTAGAGACTACATGACGTAAGCAGCGCATGTAGAAGTACTTGTATTTTCTAACATTTAGGGATCTTATTCACACCAGTGTTGGGCAGTAACTGAGTAGTGATTAAAGCGTTACTGTAACATTATTACTTTCACCAGTAACGAGTAGTGTAAAGCATTACAATTTCCAAGACAGTAATTATATTACAGCACTAACCTAAGTAACGGTGTGCTACTGCATTACTGCGTTGCCAATACGCATATATATAGAATGTTTGGTCCAAGATGATAGATGTTTTGATTACGTTATTACGCGCTACGGTCAGGGTAGGGCACGTTAGCTACTGGCCAAAAACCGAAACGAAGGATGGCGGATGAGGCGAGAGGGGGTGAGAGGCATACTTAGTTTCAAAACACCCAGAAGTATTGTCATTATTTAGAGTTTGCATCAGTTAAAGATGCAAAGAACATTTTTGTCGGTTGTAAACTTTGTGCGAGCAGCAAGAGGCTTTCAACCGCAAAAAATGCTACATCTAGGGGGCATCTAATACCGCAGCACAACAATGGTTGTTGGGGGGGGGGGGGTGTTATGGACAAGCGAAAGTGATATAGTAATCTAACAAGTAACGTAACTTATTACTTTTAATACCACGTAATGAGTAAAGTAATCTTATTACGTTTTAAAGGGGTAATAAGTAAAAAGTTACTTATTGCAAATCCTGAGTAACTTGCCCAGCACTGATACACACACACACACACACACACTACTATCATCATTGACATCCTAGCATTTTTTCACATATATCCGACGTTCTAAATGAAATATCACTTTTGTACATATTTAGATGTTCTCGCAAAACTTCAATCAAAATACATAGTCATTAGCCAACTGTAACATCATTCATTGTCTGGTGACCTACTTCTGTCTTGTGATAGGAAAAATTTAATTTAGCCTTTACTATGAGAGGTTACTCTGTGCTTTTCCTATGAGTTCAAACAAAGTTCCCCTATGTTAGTTAGATTGAACCCCTGGGGCTAATCTCTTCACCTAGCAGTCATCATAAAGGGCTTAGCCAATTTCCTGTTTAGGTAAGATAAGATGTTAGACTTTAGGACCGGTCAGCCAGATGGCATTATTTATTGCCCTGTCCAATAAACTCTTTGATCTAGGAAGGTCCGAAAGACAGGAGATGCTGACTGCAGTTGCACTAATAAACATTCCTAAGGAAGCGTGTATATAAGGGACGTTAGGGGGTGTTGTGATTTTGTGCGTACCAGCCATTCATTCTCATTTTGTATGACTTTAGACTGCAGTTAGGGGTTTTCTTTTCATCTGATCAGTTTTATTTTGTTACTTTGTAATTGATACATTGGATATCAACTCTGTTACTTTTTTTTAATCATCTCCATTAAAACCACTAAAAGCTAGCGGACATAATTTCTCAAAGTATTTCATTATTTCGATCTCACTGGAGTGTGCAGACATAAAAAATCTGCAACAGTCTTCACATCGTTAGCTCATTTAAAAAAACAGTAACGATCTAGGCTGCAAATAAATAACAGGCTGAATCTTCTATTGTAGCACACAACTACTTATTTGACCACCCAGCCACACACACAATCCCTCTCTTTCTCACCCTCCTCTCTCTTGCATTTTTATGGTAGTATTTTATTTGAAACTCATATTTAATTTATACTATACTACATATATATATATATATATATATATATATATATATATATATATATATATATATATATATATATATATATATATGTATATATATATATATATATATATATATATATATATATATATATATATACACACACTGCTCAAAGAAATTAAAGGAACACTTTTTAATCAGAGTATTGCATGAAGTCAATGAATCTTCTGGGCTATTGATCTGGTCAGTTAAGTAGCAGAGGGGGTTGTTAATCAGTTTCAGCTGCTTTGGTGTTAATGAAATTGACAACAGGTGCACTAGAGGGGCAACAATGAGATGACCCCCAAAACAGGAATGGTTTTCCAGGCAGAGGCCACTGAAATTGTTTCCCTCCTCATCTTTTCTGACTGTTTTTCACTAGTTTTGCATTTGGCTAGGGTCAGTGTCACTACTGGTAGCATGAGGCGATACCTGGACCCCACAGAGGCTGCACAGGCAGTCCAACTCCTCCAGGATGGCACATCAATACGTGCCATTGCCAGAAGGTTTGCTGTGTCTCCCAGCACAGTCTCAAGAGTATGGAGGAGATTCCAGGAGACCGGCAGTTACTCTAGGAGAGCTGGACAGGGCCGTAGAAGGTCCTTAACCCATCAGCAGGACCGGTATCTGCTCCTTTGTGCATGGAGGAACAGGATGAGCCCTACAAAATGACCGCCTGCAGGCCACTGGTGTGAATGTCTCTGACCAAACAATCAGAAACAGACTTCATGAGGGTGGCCTGAGGGCCCGACGTCCTCTAGTGGGCCCTGTGCTCACTGCCCGGCACCGTGGAGCTCGATTGGCATTTGCCATAGAACACTAGATTTGGCAGGTCCGCCACTGGAACCCTTTGCTTTTCACAGATGAGGGCAGGTTCACTCTGAGCATGTGACAGACGTGAAAGAGTCTGCAGAAGCTGTGGAGAACGTTACGCTGCCTGTAACATCGTTCGGCATGACCGGTTTGGTGGTGGGTCCGTGATGGTCTGGGGAGGCATATCCATGGAGGGACGCACAGACCTCTACAGGCTAGACAACGGCACCCTGACTGCCATTAGGTATCGGGATGAAATCCTTGGACCCATTGTCAGCCCCTACGCTGGTGCAGTGGGCCCTGGGTTCCTCCTGGTGCACGACAATGCCTGGCCTCATGTGGCGAAAGTATGCAGGCAGTTCCTGGAGGATGAAGGAATTGATACCATTGACTGGCCCCCACGCTCGCCTGACCTAAATCCAATAGAACACCTCTGGGACATGTTTCGGTCCATCCGACGCCGCCAGGTTTCACCTCAGACTGTCTAGGAGCTCAGTGATTCCCTGTTCCAGATCTGGGAGGAGATACCCCAGGACACCATCCGTCGTCTCATTAGGAACATGCCCCGACATTGTCAGGCATGCATACAAGCACGTGGAGGCAATACACAGTACTGAGTACCATTTTGAGTCGCTGCAATGGAATTTCAGCAAAATGGACTAGCCTGCCGCATCATTTTTTCACTTTGATTTTCGGGTGTCTTTGAATTCAGCCCTCTGTAGGTTGATCATTTTCATTTCCATCAAACGATGTGGCATCCTTTCGTTCCTCACTCATTACCCAGTCCATATCAGAATAGATATCCAGCATGATTTTTTTCCCCCATTGAGATCTGATGTGGTTTCAAAGTGTTCCTTCAATTTTTTGGAGCAGTGTATATATATATATATATATATATATACAGTGGGGCCAAAAAGTATTTAGTCAGCCACTGATTGTGCAAGTTCTCCTACTTAGAAAGATGAGAGAGGTCTGTAATTTTCATCATAGGTACACTTCAACTATGAGACAAAAATGAGAAAAAAAATCCAGGAAATCACATTGTAGGATTTTTAAAGAATTTATTTGTAAATTATGGTGGAAAATAAGTATTTGGTCAATAACAAAAGTTCAAGTCAATACTTTGTAACATAACCTTTGTTGGCAATGACAGAGGTCAAACGTTTCCTGTAAGTCTTCACCAGGTTTGCACACACTGTAGCTGGTATTTTGGCCCATTCCTCCATGCAGATCTCCTCTAGAGCAGTCATGTTTTGGGGCTGTCGCTGGGCAACACGGACTTTCAACTCCCTCCACAAATTTTCTATGGGGTTGAGGTCTGGAGACTGGCTAGGCCACTCCAGGACCTTGAAATGCTTTTTACGGAGCCACTCCTTCGTTGCCCGAGCGGTGTGTTTGGGATCATTGTCATGCTGGAAGACCCAGCCACGTTCCATCTTCAATGCTCTCACTGATGGAAGGAGGTTTTGGCTTAAAATCTCACGATACATGGCCCCGTTCATTCTTCCCTTAACACGGATCAGTCGTCCTGTCCCCTTTGCAGTAAAACAGCCCCAAAGCATGATGTTTCCACCCCCATGCTTCACAGTAGGTATGGTGTTCTTGGGATGCAACTCAGCATTCTTCTTCCTCCAAACACGACGAGTTGAGTTTTTACCAAAAAGTTCTATTTTGGTTTCATCTGACCACATGATATTCTCCCAATCCTCTTCTGGATCATCCATATGCTCTCTGGCAAACTTCAGACGGGCCTGGACATATACTGGCTTAAGCAGGGGGACACGCCTGGCACTGCAGGATTTGAGTCCCTCTAGGCGTAGTGTGTTACTGATGGTAGCCTTTGTTACTTTGGTCCCAGCTCTCTGCAGGTCATTCATCAGGTCCCTCCGTGTAGTTCTGGGATTTTTGCTCACCGTTCTCATGATCATTTTGACCCCACGGGATGAGATCTTGCGTGGGGCCCCAGATCGAGGGAGATTATCAATGGTCTTGTATGTCTTCCATTTTCTTACAATTGCTCCCACAGTTGATCTATTCACACCAACCTGCTTGCCTATTGCAGATTCACTCTTCCCAGCCTGGTGCAGGTCTACAATTTTCTTCCTGGTGTCCTTCGACAGCTCTTTGGTCTTAGCCATGGTTGAGTTTGGAGTCTGACTGTTTGAGGCTGTGGACAGGTGTCTTTTATACAGATGACGAGGTCAAACAGGTTCCATTAATACAGGTAACGAGTGGAGGACAGAAGAGCTTCTTAAAGAAGAAATTACAGGTCTGTGAGAGCCAGAAATCTTGCTTGTTTGTGGGTGACCAAATACTTATTTTCCACCATAATTTACAAATAAATTCTTTAAAAATCCTACAATGTGATTTCCTGGATTTTTTTCTCATTTTTGTCTCTCATGGTTGAAGTGTACCTATGATGAAAATTACAGACCTCTCTCATCTTTCTAAGTAGGAGAACTTGCACAATCAGTGGCTGACTAAATACTTTTTGGCCCCACTGTATATATATATATATATACACAGTATATACACACTATTTGGCCAAAAGTAGGTGGACACCTGACCATCACACCTACATGAGCTTGTTGGACATCCCATTTCAACACCATGGGCATTAATATGGAGTTGGCCCTCCCTTTGCGGCTATAACAGCCTCCACTCTTCTGGGAAGACTTTCCAGAAGATTTTGGAGTGTGTCTGTGGGAATTTGTGCCCATTCAGCTAAAAGAGCATTTGTGATGTCGTGCACTGATGTTGGACGAGAAGGCCTGGCTCGCAATCGGCGTTCCAATTCATCCCAAAGGTGTTCAATGGGGTTAAGGTCAGGGCTCTGTGCAGGCCACTTGTGTTCCTCCACACCAAACTCGTCAAACCATGTCTATATGGACCTTGCGTTGTGCACAGGAGCACAGTCATGTTGGAACAGGAAAGGGCCTTCCCCAAACTGTTGCCACAAAGTTGGTAGCATACAATTGTCTAAAATGTCTTTGTATGCTGTAGCATTAACATTACCCTTCACG
>CM030186.1:12085095-12108197 GCA_017639675.1 Aplochiton taeniatus | reverse complement strand
CAACATCACTTCAACAATATATCCTTATTTGGTTTGTCACTTGTCAGAAGAGGAAAGACGTCTTTAATTCTTTAAAAACTAAATAATCTGTTGAATTCCCTTACAATGTAAGAACACTGTCATGATTAAATAAAGCAAACTGAACAAATTATGTAGATTTCTGAGGCAATCCAGCAACAGGTAGCGAGGTCTTTTTTGATGGAAGTTCTTTCCTTTTCTTAAAAGGATTAAAATAACATTTACAAGACACTTAACATTCCATTGAACTCCTATTAAAACGACAGAGAGAGAGAGAGAGAGAGAGAGAGAGAGAGAGAGAAAAAAAAAATGTAAAGCTTTAACTGGTAAGTGAAAATATTTCCTGTTACCAATTTGATAGAAATCCTATCTCACTAACATGTATAGTGAGGATTTATCAGCGTTATCTATACAAACAATGTAAGGGTGTTTCTTCACAGGCTAAAACAAAGTACTTATCATTTTGGTAGTTCTGGGAATATTTTGTGCAGTCATCAAAACAAGTGTCATTTCTTTAAACTTTATATTACTTGTTTTTTTTGTTAAACTCAATCACTCAAAGTCCAATAATACAATCAAACATATGTATAAACCATGTATAAACTTTTAGAGTTATATGTCATTATTTTTTTCTTCTGTCATGAGGCATTTCCAGGCTGAGTGTCTTCATGAGATGGGAAACGAGGACGCCCATCGAGAGAAGTGAAAGCTGTTCTCCACTGCTAACAGCTCCCGGCTGTCTCTTCCAGCCACCGTCTTGGGGTTCCAACACTCACCCTGTGGCAGCATCTGTCGACTCGGAGCTGCGTGGAATCTACTGGACAGGACTTTGGCAGGACATGCAGGGGTTCTGATTTTAACGCTACCCTGTCCCCTTCCTGTTACCGCGCTGGACAACAGACTACCACTGAGCCCGGCATCCTGTGTCCTTGCCCCTGCTCAGTGGGGGGTTGATGAGGCCGTAAGAAGAGCTCTTCAGTCCACGACACCACCACCAGAGACACCTCCCAGTTGCTTCTTTGTTCCCACTTGTCTTCGGCATAGGTTTTGGAGTGGGGGCACTCTTTGGGACTGGCTAGACATTCTGGGCAGAGGCGGACCTTGGACTTTCTACGGCGCCGGTACTGGTGGCCATCCATTGGCAGAGATGTAGAGACATGTGTTAGGGTCTGTTTGGTCTGCACGCAGAACAAGACTTCTGGAGCCAGACCGGCAGGTCTCCGTCAACAGTTACCCATTCCAAGACCCCCTGGGACACACCTATCCCTGGATTTCATCACAGCCTGCCTCCTTCAGAAGGGAACACTATCTATTATCCTCGTGGTGGTGGACCGGGTTTTCCAAGGCTGCCCACTTCATTGTCCTCTCGAAGCTGCCCTCTGCACCCGAGACTGTTTGCCTCGCCCGGGTCAATGTGTTCCGAATTCATGGCCTTCCCTTGGATCCCGAATTCTGCTCCTGGTTCTGGAAGGCGTTCTGTCAGCTGCTTGGGGCTTCCGTTAGCTTTTCTTCAGGGTTCCACCCTCAGAGCAACGGATAGACTGATCTAGGCTGCCTGGAGGCAGACGAGGTCCAACCTTCTCCGGAGATGGGAACGCGTCCGGACACAGGCTGACCGGAGATGGGGTCCTACTCTGCATGTGGGGCAGTGAGTCTGGTTAACCACCCAGAACTTGCCCCTCAAAGGGAAGCACCCGAGTTGTTTAACACTTTGTCAAACATCTGAACTGGTGAGCTTGTGTGTAGGATAGCACACATTCCTGTCCATTCAAACCTTCATTAATGCTTCACCAAACACCAAATCAGAAACAAACAATATTACCTGATCCTCAATGATTTTTTGCAGATTGTCTATGCCTGCTGATTTCTGCAGGCAGCAATCTTTGGCCTCTTGGAGTTTTTCATTCAAATCTGTTAACCTTCCATGTAGGGAAACAATTTCCTGAAAAACAAGTAAGATTTCATGGTAATGTTAGCGTTGCATCTTCAGCAAAACTTGCATGTGTCCATGGTCCTGTCAGAAGATTTATGGTCATGGCAGTTAAGACATTGAATGCTCAAATTATATTTCATCCCAGCCAGCTCTAATTATTGTTACAGACTAAGGATTTTTAGTTATTAGGAAACAATTTATTGCTATTGAACAGGTATGAATGTTTCTATTCGCATCCACCTAAGAGCGCCCATTGCAATGTCATCAATTTAATCATGGAAGTCGTTTTCAAGAGATGCATCCCACTTTAGTCAATCTACTGCTGACTTTACATTTTGATTCTTTGCAGTGCAATAACCTATACAGCAGTTTTTTACATTTACTTTAAATTTTAATACACGTGTAAACAACCACCAAGATGCATTGTGATCCAATCACCCAAACCACGTGTCAATATTAATATAGGGGGTTGTGTAACCACAATAAACTCTTACCACTATTTGTTTATTCTTATCTCCCACTGTCTTCTTGAGGAGCTAGCAAGCTGACATGGCTAAGCCAAGGGTAGCATACAAAGTGGAGCTACCTAGATTGCTATAATAAACAGTGGCGGCTGGCGAATAGAGGGTGGCATTAATAGATTTTTCTTTTTAAATGAAAGTTTTAATTACAACAGTAACAATAATTACTTATTTGAAGTATATGTGTTTTTATTATACACAAATTGTAATGCATAAAATATGTATCATTGTTTGAGGGGAAATTTGCTCCCTGATCATCCCAGTTCGATGGATTATCCTCTCTCTCTTCTAGGCCCATTCTGTGCAAAAGCTCAGCCAATAAGTTATTTTGGCTGACAAAATATGCACATAGCAACTCAAATTTAGCCTATCAGCGTCCTTGAATCTGATGCAGAAAGGGCGATAAACGTAGCAAATCAAGCAGAGTTTGTCTTTCTTGGCGTAAGGATATATATTACAGGGTTCCCACATCTTCTTAAACAGCACATTCAAGGACATTAGGGATTTCCAGGCCCAATTCACTCAAATTCAAGAACCCAACATGGCATAGTTGGAGATAGTTAACTTGAGAGCCTGTGAAAACTATGTCTGACAACTATTGCTTGTTTCGTTAATTCAAATCTCAAACCATTTCCTCTGGACCATGTGGGTTGAAGTTGCAACAACGGGGAGAGTTACGAGCGCAGCAGCACTAATAGCACTGAGATTGACCATGCAACAGGCAGTTGCCTTTACATTCCCATCCCTATTTGATCCCTACTCATCCAGCTCCTGATATCCAATAGGCACTCAGTGAGGGAAGAGGGGATGTGGGGCAACAATGCTAATTGCTTTGGAGGCCAGTGGTGGGTTGGGTAGAGACAGAGCTGGGTATTGTCAGCATAGCAGTGGAACTGGACACCGTGGTGATGGAGGATCGACCCCAGTGGAAGGAGGTAGATGATGAAGAGGAGAGGACCCAATACTGACTATTAAGCTAATACAGATGCAGTCACCAAAAATATACAACGCATTTACTTTTTGAGAAAAATGTAATATTTGAATGTGCGCACCAAAATGATGACTATGTTCTATAGAACTTTGTGCATTTTTGTTTGGTAGAGTGGTTTGGCTCTTACCATATTGGACTGTGCTGATCACCCCCTGGAGAGGGAGTTTGGGCTTCTTCCTTCAGGCAGAAGATATAGTCCCAATTCACAGGACTAATATATTTAAGGTCTCTTTGGTTTGCACTGCTATGAGTAGACTGAATTTGCACAAAAAAAAATGTTTTGGTCTTGTCTTCCCATGTATTGATCTTGCATTGTACAATCGTGGCCAAAGGTTATGAGAATGAAACAAATATTAATATTCACAAAGTCTGCTGCCTCAGTTATTATGGCAATTTGCATATACTCCAGAATGTTATGAAGAGTGATTAGATTGAATTGCCACTAATTGCAAAGTCCCTCTTTGTCATGAAAATGAACTTAATCCCCAAAAGACATTTTCACTGCATTTCAGCCCTGCCACAAAAGGACCAGCTGACATGTCAGTGAATGTCTCGTTAACACAGGTGAGTGTTGACGAGGACAAGGCTGGAGATCACTCTGTCATGCTGATTGAGTCAGAATAACAGACTGGAAGCTTTAAAAGGAGGGTGGTGCTTGAAGTCATTGTTCTACCTCTGTTAACCATGGTTACCTGCAAGAAAACACGTGCAGTCATCATTGCTTTGCACAAAAAGGGCTTCACAGGCAACGATATTGCTGTGAAGAAGAAAAGGTGAGCGCTACCATCAGTCCTGTCTCATGCCCACAGTGAAGCATCCTGAGACTATTCATGTGTGGGGTTGTTTCTCAGCCATGGGAGTGGGCTCACTCACAATTTTGCATAAGAACACGGCCTTAAATAAAAAATAGTAACAAAACATCCTCCGAGAGCAACGTTTCGCAACCATCCAACAAGTTTGTTGACGAACAATGCCTTTTCCAGCATGATGGAGCACCTTGCCATAAGGCAAAAGTGATAACTAGTGGCTCGGGGAACACAACATCGACATTTTGGGTTCATGGCCAGGAAACTCCCCAGACCTTAATCCCATTGAGAACTTGTGGTCAATCCTGAAGAGGTGGGTGGACAAACAAAAACCCACAAATTCTGACAAACTCCAAGCATTGATTATGCAAGAATGGCCTGCCATCAGTCAGGATGTGGCCCAGAAGTTAATTGACAGCATGCCAGGGCGTATTGCCGAGGTCTTGAAAAAGAGGGGTCACCACTGTAAATATTGACTCTTTGCATGAACTTAATGTAATTGTCAATAAAAGCCTTTTACACTTATGAAATGCTTGTAATTATACTTCAGTATACCATAGTAACATCTGACAAAAATATCTAAAAACACTGAAGCAGCAAACTTTGTGAAAACCAATACTCATTCTCAAAACTTTTGTCCAAGACTGTACTGTACTGTATTATTATTATCTATGTGTTCTGTCTGGCATGTTGGATTATGGATTGTATGTGTTTTATACATACATGGCGGCAGCAAATTTTGCCTAGTGGGATAATACATTTGACTGTCCCCTGGGGGACACCCTGTGCAACCGTAGAGCTGTTGGACCTCTGGTTCTCCAGCTGCACAAACTGTTGTCTGTCAGTAAGATAGAATGAACACCAGGAGAGTGCAACACAAGTGATCCCAATACCCGATAGGCACTCCAGGAGTACTGAGTGGGAGATAGTGTCAAAGGCAGCGCTAAGGTCAAGGAAGATGAGGATGGTAAATAGTTCTGAGTTGGCAGTCTTTTTTCACAGCCACCCAATGGTTTTGAACTCAGAGGGCATGGGCGTACCAGGGAGCAGAATGGGCAAAGAAGACCAGGCGGATTTTCAAGGGGGAAAGCGCAGAGGAGAGGCCGACATTTTTATGACTAACTAAATCATCTGGGGAGGAGAATAGGGTAGGACTGGGGTGAGTCAATCAGGTTTCCAAGATCAGTTGGGTTGATTAGTTTAATGTTTATGAATGTGATGGTCCACTGATCTTTTGTTTTGGTAAAGGGGGCATAGACTTCAAAGAGCACAGCTTTGTGGTCGGAAATGGGGAGCACAATGTCAGTGAGGTTACGGGAAGTGATACCAGTGGAGCAGACTAAATTAAGAATGTAACCTTAGTGTGAGTTGGGACAAGTGACATTTTGGGTGATACCTACACAGTCAAGGAGGGAATTGAAATCGTTAGCAAAGACACTGGAAGAGTCGTCAATGTGAATGTTAAAGGTTCACTGTGAAAGTTAACAGGATAACATTAAGGGGACATGCCACAAACAGATGTTAATAAAGAAGATAAATCGGTGATGAAAACAGCATTGGGCTTTGTGGTCGGTAAACAGTTGAAATGATGAATGGTTGAGAACCAAAAAATAAATAGAAATTACTGCTGTCCTAAAAAAAACAGAGTGGCTCGGTCATTTCTAATATAACGTTATCTAGTTTGATGATCACTTCATATGATTGAAAAATTATTAAAAAAAAAAAATTATATAAGAAAACACTAAGCTTGGAAAAGCCAATAAACATGGGAAGACTAGCAAGCCAAGCAACCCAAAGACCGGTAGCCAGCTGAACAACAACAACACACATATATACATATATATATATATATATATATATATATATATATATATATATATATACACATATACATACACATACACATATATATATATATATATATATATATATATATATATATATATATATATATATATATATATATATATATATATATATATATATATATATATATATATATATATATATATATATATATATATATATATATATATATATATATATATATATATATATATATATATATATATATATACACACTGCTCAAAAAAATGTAAGGAACACTTTGAAACCACATCAGATCTCAATGGGGGAAAAAAATCATGCTGGATATCTATACTGATATGGACTGGGTAATGAGTGAGGAACGAAAGGATGCCACATCGTTTGATGGAAATGAAAATGATCAACCTACAGAGGGCTGAATTCAAAGACACTCCGAAAATCAAAGTGAAAAAATGATGCAGCAGGCTAGTCCATTTTGCTGAAATTCCATTGCAGCAACTCAAAATGGTACTCAGTACTGTGTATTGCCCCCACGTGCTTGTATGCATGCCTGACAATGTCGGGGCATGTTCCTAATGAGACGACGGATGGTGTCCTGGGGTATCTCCTCCCAAATCTGGAACAGGGAATCACTGAGCTCCTAGACAGTCTGAGGTGCAACCTGGCGGCGTCGGATGGACCGAAACATGTCCCAGAGGTGTTCTATTGGATTTAGGTCAGGCGAGCGTGGGGGCCAGTCAATGGTATCAATTCCTTCATCCTCCAGGAACTGCCTGAATACTTTCGCCACATGAGGCCGGGCATTGTCGTGCACCAGGAGGAACCCAGGGCCCACTGCACCAGCGTAGGGGCTGACAATGGGTCCAAGGATTTCATCCCGATACCTAATGGCCGTCAGGGTGCCGTTGTCTAGCCTGTAGAGGTCTGTGCGTCCCTCCATGGATATGCCTCCCCAGACCATCACGGACCCACCACCAAACCAGTCATGCTGAACGATGTTACAGGCAGCGTAACGTTCTCCACAGCTTCTCCAGACTCTTTCACGTCTGTCACATGCTCAGAGTGAACCTGCCCTCATCTGTGAAAAGCACAGGGTGCCAGTGGCGGACCTGCCAAATCTAGTGTTCTATGGCAAATGCCAATCGAGCTCCACAGTGCCGGGCAGTGAGCACAGGGCCCACTAGAGGACGTCGGGCCCTCAGGCCACCCTCATGAAGTCTGTTTCTGATTGTTTGGTCAGAGACATTCACACCAGTGGCCTGCAGGCGGTCATTTTGTAGGGCTCATCCTGTTCCTCCATGCACAAAGGAGCAGATACCGGTCCTGCTGATGGGTTAAGGACCTTCTACGGCCCTGTCCAGCTCTCCTAGAGTAACTGCCGGTCTCCTGGAATCTCCTCCATACTCTTGAGACTGTGCTGGGAGACACAGCAAACCTTCTGGCAATGGCACGTATTGATGTGCCATCCTGGAGGAGTTGGACTGCCTGTGCAGCCTCTGTGGGGTCCAGGTATCGCCTCATGCTACCAGTAGTGACACTGACCCTAGCCAAATGCAAAACTAGTGAAAAACAGTCAGAAAAGATGGAGGGAAACAATTTCAGTGGCCTCTGCCTGGAAAACCATTCCTGTTTTGGGGGTCATCTCATTGTTGCCCCTCTAGTGCACCTGTTGCCAATTTCATTAACACCAAAGCAGCTGAAACTGATTAACAACCCCCTCTGCTACTTAACTGACCAGATCAATAGACCAGAAGATTAATTGACTTCATGCAATACTCTGATTAAAAAGTGTTCCTTTAATTTTTTTGAGCAGTGTATATACACACAGTGGGGCCAAAAAGTATTTAGTCAGCCACTGATTGTGCAAGTTCTCCTACTTACAAAGATGAGAGGTCTGTAATTTTCATCATAGGTACACTTCAACTATGAGAGACAAAAATGAGAAAAATAATCCAGGAAATCACATTGTAGGATTTTTAAAGAATTTATTTGTAAATGATGGTGGAAAATAAGTATTTGGTCACCCACAAACAAGCAAGATTTCTGGCTCTCACAGACCTGTAACTTCTTCTTTAAGAAGCTCTTCTGTCCTCCACTCCTTACCTGTATTAATGGAACCTGTTTGACCTTGTCATCTGTATAAAAGACACCTGTCCACAGCCTCAAACAGTCAGACTCCAAACTCAACCATGGCCAAGACCAAAGAGCTGTCGAAGGACAACAGGAAGAAAATTGTAGACCTGCACCAGGCTGGGAAGAGTGAATCTGCAATAGGCAAGCAGGTTGGTGTGAATAGATCAACTGTGGGAGCAATTGTAAGAAAATGGAAGACATACAAGACCATTGATAATCTCCCTCGATCTGGGGCCCCACGCAAGATCTCATCCCGTGGGGTCAAAATGATCATGAGAACGGTGAGCAAAAATCCCAGAACTACACGGAGGGACCTGATGAATGACCTGCAGAGAGCTGGGACCAAAGTAACAAAGGCTACCATCAGTAACACACTACGCCGAGAGGGACTCAAATCCTGCAGTGCCAGGCGTGTCCCCCTGCTTAAGCCAGTACATGTCCAGGCCCGTCTGAAGTTTGCCAGAGAGCATATGGATGATCCAGAAGAGGACTGTGAAGCATGGGGGTGGAAACGTCATGCTTTGGGGCTGTTTTACTGCAAAGGGGACAGGACGACCGATCCGTGTTAAGGGAAGAATGAACGGGGCCATGTATCGTGAGATTTTAAGACAAAACCTCCTTCCATCAGTGAGAGCATTGAATATGGAACGTGGCTGGGTCTTCCAGCATGACAATGATCCCAAACACACCGCTCGGGCAACGAAGGAGTGGCTCCGTAAAAAGCATTTCAAGGTCCTGGAGTGGCCTAGCCAGTCTCCAGACCTCAACCCCATAGAACATTTGTGGAGGGAGTTGAAAGTTCGTGTTGCCCAGCGACAGCCCCAAAACATGACTGCTCTAGAGGAGATCTGCATGGAGGAATGGGCCAAAATACCAGCTACAGTGTGTGCAAACCTGGTGAAGACTTACAGGAAACGTTTGACCTCTGTCATTTCCAACAAAGGTTATGTTACAAAGTATTGACTTGAACTTTTGTTATTGACCAAATACTTATTTTCCACCATAATTTACAAATAAATTCTTAAAAAATCCTACAATGTGATTTCCTGGATTTTTTTTCTCATTTTTGTCTCTCATAGTTGAAGTGTACCTATGATGAAAATTACAGACCTCTCTCATCTTTCTAAGTAGGAGAACTTGCACAATCAGTGGCTGACTAAATACTTTTTGGCCCCACTAGGGCATAAGGTCTATGGCAAATTTAGTGCTGATAACGGAATGAGCTCACATTAGACACTCAATGGAGATCAGCATTAGCTAGTGTTACGATCCATGGCTCAAGGACCATAACAAAACGAGGGGAGAACACGCATGTTTAATTATTAAGGAATAATAGTTTGTTTAAACTCACCAAATGATACCCCTTCTAACCCTATTAAGTTAAAGATATTAACCAAAAGACAAAAAAGGGGTGGTGGAGCCAGGCTGCCACCTCAGGGCCACCAACCTGTCCGCATATGTAGTCATCTTAAACACCAGGCTATAGAAACCTGGGCGCCCAGGTATACCACATCGGCACTAATGACCCTGGCTCCAAAACTATGAGCTCCCTCAGCACTTAAAGTGGTTTGTGAACTCCCCTACAAATTCAAAGTGTGTTTGCTTATCTGCACGCTGCCCCTTTCTGAACTTTTGTCAATGAGCTGGAACCAATTTATACGCCTTTATAACACCATTTCTTTAACCTCTGCATAGTTAGCGATGTGACGTCAAGGGTAGAAAACGCTGCTTGAGCACGTCCTACGAACACAAACTACAACGTTAATATCTAAACTGGGTCAGAACACAATCTAGCCGTAGGCAAGCATTCAAGCAAAGTAAAAAATGTGTCTGGATCCCGTTCATCAAATTTGGGAACTAGCCTTAAGCTATGCATCGGGCCACTTCTAACAGCATAAAAGGGCCCACCTGAATCAGCTGACAGGGAAGCGTCAAGTTTACCCTCACCAACCAACTTCAAGCGCTCGTCTAAGGGACTCGAGACACCATTTCTCTTTCTCCAAGTTCACAATCCAACCTCTTCATCTGCAATTGTGACATCTCCATTTTTCTTAACTTTTTTTTGTCAATTGTACCTTTACAGCAGGTTCAGAATCATACACCATATTTAATGCCACCTCAGTGTTCTTCACTTTCTACAAGCCTTTCTCCACTGCAGCTGACAAAAAAAATCTGTTATCTTAGAGCAACTACCCTGTGCCTTGCTAAAGACCAACTGTCAGCAATCCTCCAATATTGGGAAAGCAAGAACAATTCACTCTTCCTAAATACCTTGATACTTCTAAGTGATGGGCGACTAAAAAACTCATTAACTTTGGGGTTTTCATGCATTATAACCAAACCCAGCCTTCGGCTTTGCATTTATACATACGACCACTAAACCATAAACCAATGCTTTGGATGTGACACCAAATGCACTAATGTTGAACTTCAGCAATCTTGCAGCAGCAAATCCAAGGCTTCCACCAGAGGCACTATACGCACTCACACAACACTGAATGGCTGAATGGAGTGATTACCGCCAGTAGCACAGCAAAGCTATGTTCCCTTACAAGCCCTATTTTTAAAAGCTCAACTTGTCCACCCTCAATGCACTAGTACAGGGGCCTTTGAACGTGAGGAGACATGCACCAGTCAAATTAGCTATAGTTATATTACTTTCCCCGTGACCATCAAAGGAAGATTACAAAGCCAGCAATTGGCACATGCACTAGCCCCCCTAACAAGTCCACCCATACCAGCACCCACTGAGTCAGCTTGTCTACAGTGGAACAACGCTCCTAAAATCACCTTCCCCCCCGTGATGCACAAGCACTTTACTACAAACGATAGGCAAGTGAAGAGAAAAATAACTAAAGATAACACCGGCCAACTTTTCCACTGTGTTTTTACTGCAGGCTTCTCAGATGCCTTTAACTTGGGACAAATTCTGCCTAAATGAATTACATTTTCTTACCTAACATGAAAAAATAAATTCCTACATGCGTAGTATCCCCCAAAACACTGAAAACATCAAGCCAATTGGAAAAATCCCAACCGGCGACCCAACAGCGACAAATCCCAACAGCGACAAATCAAACTATTTCAGGACCTTCAGTAGCCTATCGTAATAATTTTAACGTCACCATGAACAAAATATCAAAGTGGTTTGGACGACTGAACCATCTCAGATGATACATGGCTCGAGGGCCGTAAAAAGTGGGGATACCACGCATGTTTAAATAATAAGGAATACGATTTTAGTTAAACTCACTAAATTCACTCAATAGGGCTAGAAGGGGTATAAAGATGACAACCAAACACATGGCATGCAGAACACAAAAAATGGCTGGTGGAAACAAGCTGCAACCTCAGGGCCATCCACCTCTGTTTGCCTAAGTGGTCATCTTAAATCCTAGGCTATAGTAACCTGGGAGCCCAGATGTACCACATCGGCACAAACGACCCTACAACACAGCAGACCAGCCTAGTTAGTGTGAGGGGTGTCACACTGGACTGAAAGGACCTTGCTAAACTATGCTCCCCGTAACTACCTGACATAAATAAAGTCACATAGGGGTGAGTTCCAAACAAATAGGCAGATGTTTATTTTTTGTCATAATTTCATACTGCAAAGTTGAAATGATGTATCATCATTCAGCAGTTATAATCCCTTGGCATATAATATCATATCAATCACCTTCATTTCTTACCTTTTGCTTATCTCTACAGAGTTTCTCCGGGGAACATATTTCTTTCCATCTTTCGGCATCTGTGAAAACAGAAACTTGGGTATGGGATGCGAATATTTCAGTCAGTACCCTGGCAGGCATGTTAATGTTTAGGCTACTGAACCTGCTAAAGAATAATACCAATTACATTTTGTCAGTCATGTAGCCATGGTGGGAACTGATGCCCAACTAAACAAACATAAGCAAATAATAAAAATGTGTTACAATACAGTACAATATTTTCAGCAAAAATATGAATACATTTCATTTTATTTTATTTATACAAGGTAACCGACTGAGACTAGGTCTCTTCCAGCAGTACATACATTTCCACCAAAACAATTACACTCTTCAACCGAAACAAACTGCTCTATTTTCAAAATCTGTTGATCCTTGTGGCAAAAAAAGAAATGAATAAAAATGTCCATGTTCTGTTGTCACTTCTGGCCTTTCAAGGCTGATATCGTCCTCTGAGCATGTCCTATGACTACTGGATTTGTGCTTTTAGAAGTGAAGTCAGGCAAAAAGGTAACTTGCCCAGCAATGCCTTGTCAACAAAAGAGAATGTTTTTCTCTCCTATCACTAAGAGAAGACAAACCAACATTCTTAGATGGTGTACAATGATTCGTTCTAAAACTATCCCCAGTTACAAATCACAAAGCACTGTGGTAAACAGCATCAAGGGCCTTTAAAATGGTTGGGGCTGCATGCATATATACAATAGCACCATAGTCCATAACGGACAAGAGGGTTGATTTGACCAATTTTCATTCTGTTTACAAGAGAACAGCTAAATCTTATCCTATTCTTTTTCTGTAAAGCGTCTTTGGGTCTTAGAAAAGCGCTATATAAATAAAATGAATTATTATTATGTAGAGCTCCAGGTCTGCTCTTCACCTTCGTTGTGAGTTCAAGCACGAGTCTTAAATTACAACTTTTAACCTAGTGAAATTCCTAGGTATTTGTAATCTGCAACACGCTCAATTTGGGCTTTGTGTAGGGAACAAATATTTTATGCCTTATAATCTAACTTTTTGGCCCTTAAAAGCATATATTTAGTCTGACTTATTAAGGATTAATCTAAAATCTCTAAGTGATTCTGAAACAAGCAAATGCAGTAATGTGATAATTATGCAAAAAATGTATGTATTGCCTTTGTGCATACATTTAATGTTAATAAGAACTCAACGTGGGAAAAGTTGGATGTACCCAGAAATCTTCAGCCCGTCGTACATTTTACCTTAATGACATTGATGCCATTAGAAAACTTAATTTCATCAGTCTTTCATAAGTTCTGTTTTGAATGTCAAATAGACAGTTCATGTTCGGCGTAATAGCCCCGACAGCATGCAAAGTAAAACCATGCAATATTCAACATCAACACTAGATGGCTGTATATGACCGTAACACGTTCCGAGACCCAAGCTTCACTAGAATTAAAATAAGGCTACTAACCATCAGTTGGACAGATTTTAAAATGTACTCACATATTGATCATTAGAAAAGCAGAATAGAGTGAGAGGAGCGGAGAGAGGAGTAGAGCAGAGTGGTGTAGCAGGTTACAAAGAAAAATACCAAATATGTATTTTATTTATGTTTTGAAAAATGAAGCTTACAATAATTTGCCATTTGGACTTGCGGACCACCCGTTGCCTATTAACTTCCGACTGCACCCATACCAGAAAATTAAATTGTAGGACATTTTTCACCCGTTACCTCGAAACTTGCGTGTCACCCGTCATGTCCCTGAACCTGCACAGGACTGTAATATCTCCCTTTTCTAAATTTAAAGGGTTCTCCATTGTTCTTAGAATGGCATTAATGAACTGCCTCAGCTACTAATGCCAAACCAAAGTATGTAAAACACTTAACACTAGCAAACTAAGTAAGAGCCATCTGAATGACGCAGATTCTGTCCCTATGTTTTCTGTATATGACAGAGCAATGGGCAATATTAGTCATTCCTATAGACAGGCTACAGATAGAGCCTATTGATAGGCCAGGACAGCCGGCCACAGTGTGAAAAGACAGACGCCCTAACGGGAGTGAGGTTAGGCACATTGAGAACTGTGTGGCAAGAGGGCGCTCATTGTGTAACCCAATGGCTCAGTCTCTGAAAAACCCATTGGGGGTCTGTCAATTGTCATATTCTCCCCAATTCTCAGTGTTTGGAGGTTGTGGTGGCTCCGCTACCCACAGGTCCACTTTGTTGCGGCGTTAGAGTGATCCTTCTACTTCCACCAAGTAGTACCAAGGTACAGCAACCAAGCCTCCAGAAGCCTGTCCGGTCCCTTGGAGGAGGATTCACACGCACTGCTTAATGAACTGCAAGTGTAGGCAAGTCCTTTGCTGATTTGTCATAGATTAATTTGAAGACCTGTCTCCTGTGCCGCAGCTTGTCTAGCACTCCTGTCACCACACATGGCTCCAGGAGCTTGTTGGACACATGCAGCGCTGTCTTCAAGCACCTTGCCATCAGGCGCTGGGCTGGACTGCTGTCCATACCTTCTGTTGGAGTGTTACGCCACTGTGGCAGCGCTTTCCATGCATCTGTTACGGACACTGGGGTGTGTCCTTGTATTCTTTGGTAATGGTTGGTTGTTCCCTCTGTCTCCCCTCTCACTATCACTCCACATTCAGGTCTTCCTGTTCTCAATTCCTCATCAATCACCACCCCAGACAATCAGAGGCCAGCTTGAGTCCTACAAAACTCCACCAGTGATTCCGGTCGAGAGACTAAGAGCATTCAAGCTGTCGATGAGACCAATATTATCTGAATGTCCTTTGATTACCCCAGTAGTCTGTGTACTTGTGTTGTGAGAGCTTGTCTATCGTTTGGTGTTCATTAGTTGTCAAGTTGTTTGTAGTAATGTTTGTATGTTAACCCGTGTTATACCTCCAGTCCGTCTCGCTCTTATATGTGTCTGTCTGTTTGTCCGCTGCATGGCAGCGATAGTTAGTTAATTTTGTAACCCGTCCATGCTCAGTGTTTCCTGACGACTTTTGTTAACTATTACACACCCCTTACTTCAATTTGTCCAGCACACTGTGCAGAGATTACATTTAACGTTTTTGGGTCTTCATTCAGTAGCAATGGGACAGGTCAGATACCCCAGGGTATACATAAGTAAACCACATTGGTAACTTGTATTATTCTTGTTTTGGAATGCTTGCCACCTGCTGTATTTCTTGTGGGAAGTTTTGGGTTAGGCAGTTAGCCCTGTTTTATGTAATACTTTGATTTGGCACCGTTCGCAATCCTCTGGTGGATTATATAAATAAATAAATAAACCCTTTTTTAAACGTATCCCAGCCACTATTGCTTCACGCATCACTAAACACCTGGCACATTAACAGCACGTTGTCACGAACCCTATATGTAGGTAGGGCAAACCCGTTCAAGTTTTTTTTATGAGTATTAAATAGGCTTAGCTTCCAACTTGTTTCAATTTAGTAAACCTTTATGAATAAAAACGAATTAATAAGTTGTCAGTTTGTTAAAAAGTGGGTTTTGTCATCGAAAAACGATTTTAAATTTACCGGGATGTTACTTCCGTTTAATGAAGCATAAACATCCTACCGCCCACTTTGTTATTAGTATGACTATTGACATATTAAGTTACATATCGCTGTGTCTAAAATAATGCCACAGTAAAATATGAATATATGCCTATATCATATTTTTACAGTGAGTTTCCTGGTGAATAATTTATAGATTTAATAAACCAGGGCAAGGGGATTTGTAAGCACTAGCCTGGTAACAGTGTTGATTTGACCGAGACATCACAGCCTATCTTTCAATCATGATAAACTTACAAATCGATTACAAAACAATTAACCTAAATCATTGAATGGATTTAAACGTTTTCTTGCTATTAGGCTAGGCCTACGTAACGTTGATAAAAAAATGTATGCTTTTTATGCATAGGCTACTACATTTCTAAATGTGCTGGTGTAGCCTTTATCATGTTCAAAAGATCAAAGTTTGCTTAACAGTTATTGTTTTCCCAAACATGCAAAAGTCTGGAAAACCATGCAAAAAAGTTATACATAACCAATTTTGGTTTGCCGGGTTTGCTATTTAAACAACGTTTTTCACCCTTTTGGATTAAACACGCTGAGCCCTTGTTGCTTTTTTTCTGCCCAGGTTTGTCAAATAAATGTTATTATATCAAATAAATGTTCTAATGTTTTTAGGTGTTGGAATTAGTGATCGACTGACTGCATAAGGCACAGTTCAGGTTATTGTCATTCATTGTTTAAGACTGCCTTCGTGTTGTATTGTAAAGATCTGATCCTGGAGTGTATAGTACATTAAACAGCCCTGTGGGGTGGTATACTTGGCATTCAGCTAATAATTCTTTGGGGAAATAATACTTTCCATAATAATATACTATTAATGTGACCTGTCAAGGGCAACAGAGAACATTAAGAAAAACAGATATCCCGGCTGATCCCGGAGAGACGTCGGTGAGGGGCAAGGCGAGCGGAGACCAGCCTCAGAGCTCTGTGAAGGCTTGTTAGCCTTGCTAGGGTTGAGAAATGCAAACATGTCACTTTCATTAGTGCCCCATTCCCGCCCTCCGCCAGGCAAAGAGGGATGTCTTTATGCCTTCCTTTTGTAGTCCCCACCTCCCTTTTGTGTTGGGTAGGCGCTCAGAAACCACAAGGAGAACAAACAGGAAAAGGGAGTGAATGATAGAGGGAGAAAACGGAGTTTTCTGTTTTTGGGAAGGGAACAAAGGACTAAGATGTTAGGGGGCGTTCAACCACCTATGCACCAGTGGGAGGATACACTGCAGGTGTGTGTCACCAAAAAGAGAGAGCGAGAGGGGGGCGGGGGGGAGTCATGTCAAGACGAGCAATAGGGCAAAACAAAAAGAATGAGCAATAGGGCAAAACAAAAATTACATCACTTGGGTTCTTTTGGGAATCCGTACTGGCATGTTTTGGGTATCTGTACAGTGTTGTTTTGGGTACTTTTTAGTTGTTTTTGGTATACATACTCATACTGTTTTGAGTACTTTGGGGTTGTTTTGGGGCCATTTGGGTTGTTTGGGGTACTTAATATGACCCCTACAGAGTGTATAACTCAAATACATCTAACCCTGGCTGGTAAACTACCTTGAGGTTGCAGTTCTGTAGAGCCAGCAGCTCTGCAGGCGCTTAGGGGTATTCAGAAGAGGCTTGCTGAAAATAACAATAAGGGGCTTGCTGCCCGTCTCAGCAGTGATGTTGCTTCACTGGTTAAGATGAACATGTGGGCAATATCCTTGAGTTCTTGCATCAGTCTGCAATAGACAATAAACTGGGGAGAAGACAGCAGTCTCTCTATACCTTTAAGTATCATGAGTACAAATAATGAGATTCTCCTGACCTGCTGATATTGCCTGGATGGCTGTCTGTGTGATGTCATCGATCTGGCAGGAGTTGTTAAGGGATGATAGAGAAGTTCCTTCCATTCTGGCAAGTTCGACTTTCTCCCCCATTGCTGATAGTTTATGTTTTAGTTTCTAAATAGATTTAATGTGAGAGAGAGATTTGGAAACATCACATGAATCAAACTTTTGCATATTAATAACACTATTCCATATCATCTGAGTGCTGTCTTTGAATCAGAAACTTTAAATAGTGCGCTGGATTGATCCCACAAATTTGAATTTCCCAGTCCGCTATGATGCAACTCCAATAAACTTGATTGGAAACAGATTTGTGGACTAAACTCTTTCATCAGGTAGTAAGTTGGCATCTTTAAATCATAAACATAAAATACATTTGGGACTGTGTCATTGTACCACAACCATTTAACCTTTCCAAAACATTCCCTATAAGCTTAGTTTTCAATATGCTCTTTTACTCAAACCAAGAGAAAATCACCAGAATGCAAGTAATGCTTTCCAGCACAAAATTCCAAACAGGAAAATATTTAGCTTGTGAAGTGATAGAGCTACAGCATTCTCCAGCTATGTTGCTCCAGCCTAACAAATTATATTATTCAATTGTCAACACCATCCAATGGATTGCATTTTAAATTGAAAATAGATTGGGCACCAAGCACTGCTTTTCATGTGTCCTAATTCTGCATGTTGCATGTTATCAACATCAATAAGCTTACTAGAGTAACATTTTTGTATTGTATTGCTAAGTAATGTGCAAATGTAGCCAATGTAGATGGCGCCTCTTCTTTCTGCGGTCTCATTACAGTTTCTAAATTGAGATTTCTGCAATGTTATGTTTAGGATGTTGGGGAGGCGCTCTTTAGGTATTTAATGACTTTGGAACACCTCAGCTTAACCCTTTCCATCCAGAGTGCTCTAATTTCGTTAAATGAATCTATTAATCTCTCAGCCGGCCAGTCACAGACATTTTATCTGAATAGAAACTGAATAGATAACTCAAGTTATATTATGTAACCTGATTATTTGCGAATAACATAACCACCATCAGACTGAACAATAAACTTACAAATGATTGCTTTAGATTGGTTGGAACTTCAACTTTTTACGTTTTAATTTGTATTGTTGAACATGTTACATTTGCATTCATGTTCTACAAACTACAAATACTGTAAAAAAATTACAATTTATAACATCTAATAAAAAGAGAATGTTATGGCCATTGCCACCAACACCCTAGACATGTTAGTCAGCTTAGACCCTATTAGAAATCTCTTGTCCCTGCAAATGTGTGTGTTAAGTATCTTACTGTTGATTGGTTGGCCCAGTGACCTAAAGCATGACACTGTGTTTCCCCAGCTGTAGATCTCTGAGCGGCCATATTCACAAAGAGTGTAAGTCACTCCCTTGGTAATTTTTTTTTGGTCTAATATACTTAATGTTAAACATGTTAAATTACAGTGGTGAGAAGTACCTCAGTTTTCTCCTGCTCGGCAATGAAATCATCGAGAGGCACATAGTCATCTTCCACCCGGTCCATAGCACATTGATAGGCGTGCTCTTTAAGGGCATCCTTATACATCTCAAATGTGTTCTCCATCTTCTCCTGGTAGCTTTCCTTCAGCTCTGCCATCTGACAACTGAGAGATAAAACATACATACACAGGTTCATCTCTCTCTCTTTTTCACTCTCTCAAAAAAAAGGGTACAGAGAAAGGCTAGGCTGCATGAGGAAACCCTTGTAATATGGAGGATGACAGCGTAGGTTCAATATAATCTAAGGGTCCCAAAGCGTCCACCGAGGTGTGAAGCATACATAAGATGTATTCACTAGGAATACACTCCATTACGAAATTGTTGGAACAGCCTCTTTGATCCAAAACAGCAACCAAAACATTTTCCTAGATGCAAAAGTCAATAAGTTAGCCTCTTGTGTTTGATATTCGTAATATAACCATCTGGAAGACCAAGTAGGAGGTGCATAGGGTCTAACTTTATTGGAACACCAGAAATAACACACAGTTCACCCACAATACCAGACCAGTAACTTTGTAGCCTCACACATGACTGAGACTGGCAATTATATTCACTGTCTCTAGAGTCACTTCCAGCAGAGCGGAGACGAATTAGCATCCATTTTGTTTTTGAGAGCAGGTGTAATGTGTGTGTGATATACAGCATCTTTCCAAACTGAGTAGATTTGGTTTGATTACAAACATAGCATAGACCCACACTTCCTGCCAGTCTAGGTCTTCAACAGTGATGCCCAAGTCTTTCTCCCCAGGCTTGCTTAGTAGCTTGAGAAGTAAGAGACGAATTGGAATTTAGAGCTCTATATTAAAACACAAATGCATTTCTTGGATGCCTCTAAAGACAGGGCCCTTTCTACATGTAAGGTGGAACTATTGGCTGTGGTATCTTTGGTGATGAAGTGTCTGATTTGTAAATATCTAAAATAAACGTCCAAGTTCTGAAAGCCATATCGCTGCTGTAGCTGCAGAAAGGATAATGAAGTCTGGCCATCGAACAGATCTCCTAGCTTTGTTAACCTTTGGCTGTGCCATATTCTATAGCTCCAGAAAGTCTAGGCCATCCAGAATAGGAGTAAGAGGCAATGTACACCAAGCACGGCCCGCTAGAGTATGAATGGACGTCCAGGCTCTGACTGCACTTAGTGACCAATACATGGGGTGCTAAGAAAATGATGTTTAATAAAATAGCTATATACACAATACCGAAATGCTTGACGGGGCTTAACTGGGACTGCGCACATTTGTGACAGGGCTATAGCCGCCCCCCCCCCCCCCCCCCCTCCCCCCCCCCTAGCCCCAGTGTAGCGCGAGGTGACGAGGTGAGTTTGAATGGTGTTAACTACTAAGCTTCTTTGTCTCATTTGTTAGGCAGAACACTACTTTCTAAATTGTACAATAAATACATAGTTGGCTACTTATAATAATAAATACTAGTTAAGGCTGGTCAATTAACTCAACTCATCTTGCATGAACTTCATATTTGAATACATGAAAGCAAATGCACATATCTCCTTAAAACCGTAATTCTTTTGGTGCGCAAATCGTGCAAGTCCAATAAAACGCATATTTTGATGAGGGCCCATATTATGACAACTTGGCTCAATACAGGAACCAAAATGTTGGTACAATTTATTTGTTTGTCAATAAATCTCGAAATTGGAAGTTTTTTCTGAGTCACCGAAAAGTTAGCTACTTTGGAGTTAGATGGTTTTCACCCGACGGCGATGTTATCCAAATCCTTAAGATGTCCATCTTTGTAATGAGACTCCTAGGATTCAAATCTACAAGTCCAAATCGTTTGCAATGTTTTATGTGATGCATGTCTGACGCAGTCTCCGATTGTTACGAAGTATAGAGCGAACCCAAACGCAGAATACAGACAGGAGATAGGATGAGGTTTGAAGGATTATTGTGGTGAGAGGCTGGGAGGTGAGAAACTGCTGGTGAATGGAGTGAGCAGGCAGGTTGGCAGGCCAGCGGGAGGGCAAGCAAGCAGGCAGACGAGGAATGGTCCACTACAACGTAGACAACGATCTGACGATGAGTGGAATGAAACATGGGGTAGATATACTGCAGAATGGATTAGTTGATCGAAGGCAGGTGGGCTGATCGAAACGTGGAGCAGGTGTGTTGGAGCTGGAAAGGGAGGCTGACAGGCTCCTGCCACAGACCAACACAGAGAGACCAGCAGGGGAGGCACAGAAGGAACACACCACATACGGCTCAGGCCGTAACACTGATGGGTTAGCGGCGCTCCCTGCAAGTACTTAGCAACGTGACTTCTCTGTTTAACGGTGACATACAGCAAGTAACTCGCAGATCCAGGTCGTGTGTGTGAACGGCGCTGACCCGTGTCTTTTGCGGGACTAAGGTGAGGGCTGAATGCGTCCAACGAGAGTTGAACCCATGTTCAATGACCCAGGTAAAATGCAGGTTGTCACTGTGAAAGAGGCATTAGCAAGTTGCTAACCCCTCCATATGTGCCCTCGGCATGGACAGCTGTCTTTTTTAATCGATTTTCATTTATAAAAGCAAAACCGCCGTGGGATGTGCATGCGCAGTGTTATAAATCAGAATACTTTTGTGCGTACGTACTTTTTGTGTTTAATCTATTCTAATGTTTTGTTGAACTTCTAGATTGTTATAGATATTGTGAGAGTACGGGGGATAGTTGAAAAGGGGAGCTATATCAGGCCGGATCTCATCACCTTTTCCACATTCACTTTCGAAATGACAGGGGGGGGGGGGGGGGGCAATCTAATACATCCCCCAGAAGGCCGCACTGAGTAAATCAGCCACACCTGGACTGAGTTAGTCTGATTTACCACCCCATAGCAGAGTGGCTGAGTCAAACCAAGAGAGAGACAGAACATGTATGGTAGTGCCCGGGGTAGGAAGGGTGACATCTTTATTTACTGTTTTGGAAAGTTGTATAAGACTTTAGTTGTTACTCACCTGTTGGTGGGGTTTTCTTACGTTTGGAAAGAGATCTTGAAGAGTGGTTATTTTGACCGGGACTATTCAAGTGTGTGATACTGTTGGTAGTTCTTTATGAGAATAAACGTGGGGAAATTGCTAACTGTGAAGCCACGAGTGTGCCGTGTTTGTGTTGCCTCGCTGACAATATATATATTGATCTTACTATATAACAGGATAATCCGTGTTTTACTGATGCACTGGGATTTACTGCAAAATTTTATGGGATGTAGACTGGGCATTCTGTCTGAGCAGTGGTGGATGAACTACACAAATCCTGTACTTGAGTGAACCCATGTGGACATATTTCTTTTTGAAATGCTTTTTAAAATAACATTTTATACATTTAGAGAAATGCATTTTAAATACATTATTCATTCAAAATGTAAGGTACACCATATTCCGAATAAAAAGGTAAAATACATTTCAAATGTATTCTAAATGCATTCTCACTGCAGCGGTTACACGATAGTATGTGCCTAGCGGAGGAAAGGGAGGGTAATGCCCAAGGCTATGTCATCCAGGAGAGTTATTAATGCGTCATTGGGTGCCAAAGGGGGATACGTTTCTGGGAGATACGCTAACGCAGGGGGGGCAGTCCTACGCGTGGCACACGACAACGTTGCGGGGCATTTTGGGGTGAGTAAAACCTACCGGCGGGTGTTGCGTCATTTCTTTTGGCCTCTGTTGAAAAGAGATGTTGCGGCTTACGTTAAAACTTATCAAAGCTGCCAGTTGGCTGGTAAGCCTAACCAGGTGATTACGACCCCTCTGCTTTTGCCTTTTCTTACAGCAATTGAGGGACTGGGAGTAATTGGTTAGCCTTATTTTACGGTATCCTTCGCTGTTTGGCAATACCCCCTCACGTACCCATCTAATAGAACATGATGTGGCAGATTCGACAACAGTTTTACAGAATGAACGCGGAAATATATTGAATTCTGGAGTCCAAAGTTAAGCACGTTACAGAATAACATTGCTGCTCCCTCCCACTCGAGTTGGGCGTCTCGTTTGCTGGCTAAGAAATCAGATTTGTCCTACTGGTTCTGTACGGATTTCCGTAGGGAAAATTATGTCACTAAACCAGATTATTTTCCGCTTCCCCGCATTGGAAGACTGTGGATCAGGTTGACACCGCTCAGTTTGTAAGTTTGACCTCTTAAAAGGGTATTGGCATGTTAGAGTGTATAGGGAGGTGTGTGTGCCTATTACACCGTCTGGTTTATATCCCTACACGCTAATGCCGTTTGGACCGCGA
>CM030186.1:12060704-12084895 GCA_017639675.1 Aplochiton taeniatus | reverse complement strand
GTCAATAACAAAAGTTCAAGTCAATACTTTGTAACATAACCTTTGTTGGCAATGACAGAGGTCAAACGTTTCCTGTAAGTCTTCACCAGGTTTGCACACAATGTAGCTGGTATTTTGGCCCATTCCTCCATGCAGATCTCCTCTAGAGCAGTCATGTTTTGGGGCTGTCGCTGGGCAACACGGACTTTCAACTCCCTCCACATATTCTCTATGGGGTTGAGGTCTGGAGACTGGCTAGGCCACTCCAGGACCTTGAAATGCTTTTTACGGAGCCACTCCTTCGTTGCCCGAGCGGTGTGTTTGGGATCATTGTCATGCTGGAAGACCCAGCCACGTTCCATCTTCAATGCTCTCACTGATGGAAGGAGGTTTTGGCTTCAAATCTCACCATACATGGCCCCGTTCATTCTTCCCTTAACACGGATCAGTGGTCCTGTCCCCTTTGCAGTAAAACAGCCCCAAAGCATGATGTTTCCACCCCCATGCTCCACAGTAGGTATGGTGTTCTTGGGATGCAACTCAGCATTCTTCTTCCTCCAAACACGACGAGTTGAGTTTTGACCAAAAAGTTCTATTTTGGTTTCATCTGACCACATGATATTCTCCCAATCCTCTTCTAGATCATCCATATGCTCTCTGGCAAACCTCAGACGGGTCTGGACATGTACTGGCTTAAGCAGGGGGACACGCCTGGCACTGCAGGATTTGAGTCCCTCTCGGCGTAGTGTGTTACTGATGGTAGCCTTTGTTACTTTGGTCCCAGCTCTCTGCAGGCTATTCATCAGGTCCCTCCGTGTAGTTCTGGGATTTTTGCTCACCGTTCTCATGATCATTTTGACCCCACGGGATGAGATCTTGCGTGGGGCCCCAGATCGAGGGAGATTATCAATGGTCTTGTATGTCTTCCATTTTCTTACAATTGCTCCCACAGTTGATCTATTCACACCAACCTGCTTGCCTATTGCAGATTCACTCTTCCCAGCCTGGTGCAGGTCTACAATTTTCTTCCTGTTGTCCTTCGACAGCTCTTTGGTCTTGGCCATGGTTGAGTTTGGAGTCTGACTGTTTGAGGCTGTGGACAGGTGTCTTTTATACAGATGACAAGGTCAAACAGGTTCCATTAATACAGGTAACGAGTGGAGGACAGAAGAGCTTCTTAAAGAAGAAGTTACAGGTCTGTGAGAGCCAGAAATCTAGCTTGTTTGTGGGTGACCAAATACTTATTTTCCACCATCATTTACAAATAAATTCTTAAAAAATCCTACAATGTGATTTCCTGGATTTTTTTTCTCATTTTCGTCTCTCATAGTTGAAGTGTACCTATGATGAAAATTACAGACCTCTCTCATCTTTCTAAGTAGGAGAACTTGCACAATCAGTGGCTGACTAAATACTTTTTGGCCCCACTGTATGTAAACTGTATTTGTATCTGTTTTGCAGCAATGCCCTGTTTTATGTTAACATAACATATTAAATGATAACCTAGTTGTTTGATGTAGGCCTCCTACAGTCTTCACTTAGTACATTATTCATATTAGCTCAGAAGTCATAGTGTGTTGTTATGGAATATATAGGGAAATGAATAACATTTACAAAATTTTTGACAGTCACAATGGTCCTATACGTGCTACAATAATAACCATTTTTACTTGCTGTACGTTTACATACAGTGAAGGAAATAATTATTTGATCCCTTGCAGATTTTGTAAGTTTGTCCACTGACAAAGAAATGAAAGGTCTATAATTTCAATGGTAGGTTTATTTTAACATTCAGAGATAGATAGATAGATAAAGCTAGATAAAGATCCAGAAAATCCCATTGTGTTAAAATATATACATTGATTTCCATTTGATTGAGTGAAATAAGTATTTGATCCCCTACCAACTAGCAAGAACTCTGGCTCCCACAGGCCGGGTATATTAGTCCCCCTCACTCTAAGAAAGTGCTTCTAATTTCAACATGTTACCAGTATAAGAGACACCTGCCTCAACTCTTTACCTGTATAAAAGACACCTGTCCACTGAATCAATCAATCAGATTGCAACCTCTCCACCATGGGCAAGACCAAAGAGCTGTCTAAGGACGTCAGGGACAAGATTGTAGACCTGCACAAGGCTGGAATGGGCTACAAGACCATCGGCAAGCAGCTCGGTGAGAAGGAGACAACTGTTGGTGCAATTATTCGAAAGTGGAAGAAACACAAAATGACCATCAATCGCCCTCGGTCTGGGGCTCCATGCAAGATCTCTCCTCGTGGGGTATCGAGGATCATGAGAAAGGTGAGGGATCAGCCCAGAACTACATGGGAGGAGCTTGTTAATGATCTCAAGGCAGCTGGAATCACAGTCACCAAGAAAACCATTGGTAATACAATACGCAGGAATGGATTAAAATCCTGCAGCGCCCTTAAGGTCCCCCTGCTCAAGAAGGTACATGTACAGGCCCGTCTGAAGTTTGCCAATGAACACCTGAATGATTCAGAGGAGGCT
Source organism: Aplochiton taeniatus (assembly GCA_017639675.1). NCBI lineage: Eukaryota > Metazoa > Chordata > Actinopteri > Galaxiiformes > Galaxiidae > Aplochiton > Aplochiton taeniatus. Next base: position 12,082,405 of record CM030186.1, on the reverse strand, counting down.
TGGGAGAAGGTGCTGTGGTCAGATGAGACCAAAATCGAGCTCTTTGGCATCAACTCGACTCGCCGTGTTTGGAGGAGGAGAAATGCTGACTATGACCCCAAGAACACCATCCCCACCGTCAAGCATGGAGGTGGAAACATTATGTTTTGGGGGTGTTTCTCTGCTAAGGGGTCAGGACAACTTCACCGCATCGAGGGGAGGATGGACGGGGCGACGTACCGTGAAATCTTGGGCGACAACCTCCTTCCCTCAACCAGGACACTGAAAATGGGTCGTGGGTGTGGGTCTTCCAGCACGACAATGACCCAAAACACACTGCCATGGCAACAAAGGAGTGGCTCAGGAAGATGCACATTAAGGTCATGAGGTGGCCTAGCCAGTCTCCAGACCTTAATCCCATAGAAAATCTATGGAGGGAGCTGAAGCTTCGAGTTGCCAAACGACAGCCTCGAAACCTTAAGGATTTGGAGAGGATATGCAAAGCGGAGTGGACCAAAATCCCCTCTGAGATGTGCGCAAACCTGGTAACCAACTACAAGAGACGTCTGACCTCCGTGCTTGCCAACAAGGGTTTCTACACCAAGTACTAAGTCATGTTGTGCTAGGGGATCAAATACTTATTTCACTCAATCAAATGCAAATCAATGTATATATTTTATATAATGTGATTTTCTGGATTTCTTTTTTTTTATTCTATCTCTGAATGTTAAAATAAACCTACCGTTGAAATTATAGACCTTTAATTCTTTGTCAGTGGACAAACTTACAAAATCTGCAAGGGATCAAATAATTATTTCCTTCACTGTAAATATAGCTTTTATTACAATAACCTGTCTTTATCTGCCATTTACACCCAATATAACAGCTTTAGAACAGTATCCCAGGTAAGACATGGCTGCCAAATTTGGACATTTTAGGGTAGCAATCTTTGGAACCACAATTTTATCTCCATGCGTCTCTCTTGACAACTTTGCAGGAGAAAACTTGTGGCCTTGTGGCCTTTGAGAACTGCCAGATCAACAGATAAAGTTAATTAATAGAAAACAGGTTTTTCAGATAGCTACAATAATTTTTTATGTCTTTTTTTGACTGCGCAAATCGGATGTCAAGCATCATAGAGCTTTCCAGTCTTGGGTAAATAATAGGCTATTCAAATTTCTTTATGTTGATATAATTTTGTTCTAGGCTATAGGGTACCAAACACAACAATGTTGGTCTTATAGTTTTGCACACTTTTTCTAGGTTAGGTGGCTAACCAAGTTAGAACTTTGAAGACAACAAACATAACACTTTATGGAGATTATTTCAGAAAGAGTAGGACCACAAGTCTGCCAGCTAGGTCGGTGGTACTCAGATCCATGATACCAGGGACAAATCCTTTCTTATGAACAACAGCTAGCATGAGTGTAGTTAGCAAGCAATATAGGTAGGCTAGTTAATACATACTTTCCATGTTCTCCTAACTAAGTTCAATAGTAATTACTAGCTTCATAGATAGTTGGCTTGCAAAAATAAAGTGTTAGTCTGTTTCCTACAAAGTTTTAACTGGGTTAGCTACCGAAGCTAGAAGTTGATGTGGAAGATGTGCAAAACCATAATACGCCCTCTTGCACCTCTTCTCCCTCAAAGTGATCTCCTTGTCGGATAGCTGTTCCTGTGCCACACTCTGGTTGGCTAAATCACTTCCAGGTTCTGACACGTTTTAAATCAGAATTTGTAGAGTTGAATTTGAAAACTGAATCTGAATGCATCTCAGACTTTGAATAAGTAATGTATTGGTACACGCTTCTGAACCCGATCCGCTGGAAATTAATTTCGTAATTAGCATTTGAAAATGAATAAAATATATTTTAAATTGAATTAGAAGAGAACGTTCATAGTGAATATAAGAATTTTGTTCAGTTCATGACATTTAATGTCAAGAGGTCGAAAATGCATTACATTTTTGAATTCAATAATTCAAAATGTGTATCTCTTATTCAATTAAATGGAATTCAAATTCAAACTCCGGTGGCACCAATGTAACACCATAGTTCGGTGACAGTCAAAATACGGGTCTTGGTTCTGCTATCGTGATCTGCATGATGTTAATGTGGGAGGCTTTCGGTAAATTATAAAAAAAAAAAAAAATAGATGCTACTAATTATTGAGAGATTTTAAATTGCAATATCAGAAAAATGTCAATTCTACTTCCCATGTCTTAGCCTTTTCAAGACTTTTGAAAGATTAATTTAAGATATTTTAATAGCAATTAAGGCCTTATTTTTTTATTCAGGAATTCAATGCTTTTTAAGGATCCGTGGGAACCCTACACAAAGTCCTGTTGAAGGTCCTGGGTCCTCCAGCCGGACAATGACCCAAAACATACATTAAAAAGCACACAGGAACGGTCCAAAAGAAGAAGTAATAGTTCAACATTTTGGGAAATAAGCTATGCCCAAACTTACTTTATTTAGGGTGGCCTGATTGGGCCAGTAATAATCTTAGGGTGGCCCACCAAACATTGCTCAAGTTTTTGCTCATGATATGCAATACAGGCAGTCCTGTAGAAGCGCTGGGCCGTTAAACAGTGCAACACCCATGTAGTGCTGCGTTCAATTGATAGTTTCGCAAGGATAGAAACGTAGCCGATATATATACAGAATCTTAAGTTAAAAAAGGGGGATTAAGCATGGGACATGGGGTAGCCTTTGGGGTGGCCGGTAAATTTAGTTGGGTAGCACGTGCCACCCCTTGGGGGCGCCACTGCTTAGGCTGCCTACTGAAACCAGGTAAAACTATGTGTCAGCGCCGGAATACGATTGGTCCGACAATCTCTATTTCAATAACAACGTCTTGCTTTTAGATTTTCATTTCAACACGTGCGAAATAAAGGATACAACAGCTAAATAACAAAGCTTTGGAGTTTTTACAACCTGTATTGTGTCACTTTTGTCTGACCATGGGGCAAGGCTATATTGAACCTACAACATATCTACCTCAATTTTGGACGTACGGACATCTCAATCATGTATCTCAATCATCTCGTCTGACTAGGGGCAAGTTGAGGCATATCTTTGCATATCATATCTCTCAAAATGTTGAACTACCCCTTTATGTGACCAGCAATGAGTCCACATCTATATCCCATTGAAAACCTGTGGAGGGATCTTAAAATAGCAGTTGGAAGAAGTAATTTAGGGCGTTTTTCACCTGCACAGTTTAGTTGAGATTAAATCAAAGTCCGGTTTGTTTTCCCCCTTGGCGCCATTCGTTTGAAATGGTGTGAACACAGTAATCGCACTCGGGTGCAGACCAAAACATCGGTACTGAGACCCTTTAGAGGGGGTGGTCTTGGTCCGGTTCTGAACAAACTCTAGAGCGGTTGGTTTGTGGTGAGAGCGTGATCCGACCTCAATTTGACCCAATTTATTAGCTCCCTTCTTCTGCTCAGTCGTGTGAAGGCAGCACATCTTCTTCGGAAGGTCTGACGCAGCGCAGCATTTTCCAGTTTCCAGCATTCTGCTGATGTAGTATAGTCTAGTATATTGCCCAGACAACTACCATTGCTATGACCAAATGCCTATCTCCCGTTGCCCCATGTTAATTTGCGTAGAAACATGAATTAGCCCAGATTAGAACACTGCAACTTCTTCCTGTATTTAATTTCACTGCTCCCGCCACAGACACTGACCAAAAAGCGGAGTGAACGTTCTTATGTGCTTTGTTGTGAGACATTTTGGTGCGCTTGGATTTAATGAGCCTAACTTGGACTTCACTTGCTCGACCTGGTGGCAAAGAGGAGAATGTCAAGACCCGAATGTTTTTACAAAATACTGAACTAATGCATAGTGGGAAACACACGCCGTTCCCTGGAGAAAACCAACTCCACCTACATTGGTTCTAAATACCACATCAAACCTTTTCATGGGTTGACCATCTGTGTGGAAATAAAGGTGCAGTATGTAAGTCTAGAGAGGTGTGGAAAAAATAGCAAGAATTTGAATCAAAACACAAAAATGGCAACCTCCTGAGGCTTTGGTTCCTCCTATCCCTCTCCATGGCCCCTCCCTTAAATAATTTCGTATTGCCTTCAACATTTCCATTGTGCACATGAGGTGATTGACAAGCAGGTAGCACTGCCTCCTTGCAGAAACCTGCCTGATTGGTTAGTTTTAGGCGAGCGTCCCTAGATTTTGGAAAAGCTGAATACGGGGTCCAAGCCGCTCATATAGATCTCACCTTTGGTCAAGGGACCAAAAAGTTAGATAAAAAGCCCAATCATATTTGCTCCCTGAACTGAGCCAAAATATTGTGTGTTGCAGTGTATACTGCATTTGAGAACCATGTGCTTGAACTCACAAAGGTGTGAATCTGATTTGGAGCTCTCTATGGGATGAGGTTGTGCTTTTCTCTTCAAAAATAAAATCCTGTTGGTAATGGATAATGGCGATATTGTGTGTATGCACCCCTACGTATTCTAATTCAGTTAATCTAGTTAGCAGAGAGTGGGATTGTCTTCCCTGAGTTATAGGAGATAAATGCATTGTCTCTTTTTACAAGGCATTACTGGTCAAGTTGTCTTTTGAACTTACATCCTTTTTAAACCTCAAATTCATCATTCATAGGACATTCTCACAAGACTTTAAGCCCCAAGGTCTTTTTTTCTACAAATAAATGGAATACTAAAAAGTAAAAGAGGAATTGAAAACTAAGCAGTTGGTTTCAAGTTTGGAGAATGCGGGAGTTGAAGATTTTTCTTGTTTTGGTTACAATTTGCAACAATTTCTCCAACTTTTTTTTTGGCAAACAAAATGTCATGTTTTAATAAAAAAGTTACATTTCATTCAGATTTTCAATTTACATCATCATAACCTGTCGTATAATATCTTTTGGAATACAGCAATCCCTTGAGAAGCACAGCGAATACGTTCCTGGAAAACCTTGTGTAGCCAGAGTTTGCATAAAAAAAAGACTGGGCATTGAGTTGGATGCTGTTGGCCGCATGGTTTGGGATGATGCATGAGACCAGTACGCCACGATTGGCCAGTGTGCAAACCAGCGGCGTGCCGGTGCGAAACTCGTGAATTGGTTGACATTTTTACGTTTGGTTCATGCAACCGCATACTAGTTCAACTGTAGGTTGCGCATCTAGAAGCGGTATACAATTTATTTTTCGTGTTATAGTCAAATCGCGTATTTAAAACCTGTGAATCTCGAGGGGTTACTGTAAATGTAATTAATGATATAAATACTTAAAACAGCATTACGCTTTAAATTAATAAATAATAATAATAAAGGTTATTAGAAAGTGTATTGGCATGGAATATCATGGTTGACCAATTTATAATGATCGATACACCTTAATTACAAGTGTTCATAATTTTTTTGGATTAACAATAACAGATACATACAATTATTCATGATACTATAATTTCGATATTGCTTTAATAATGAGCACAGTTTATCAAAAATAAAGTTGACAGATGAACATGGACTTCCAATGATGCAACGTAACTCATGTTGGTGGAGCATGTGCCACTGCCAATTAAGCTATTGTGGAGGGGTTCCTATTCAGAAATGGGCAGCACAACTTTTTGTTTGGCTTGACGGTACCACTCATGTCCATAATTGCTTAATTTAATACAAATTGATCAGCTCTTTTGCTATGTATAACGTAACTTGGTAGTGGATTTGAACACAACATACAACCTGAATTTTGACTTAAGGCAAGTGTACAAATATGGAACGATTTGTCAAATATTTAGGAATAAAAAAGCAATGTAGCTGGCTTCAAATTCTACTGTAAGCAAATATCAGTGTAGTCATGCGCTTTGGGTGACAAGGCCTAGGTGTCAATTGCGGGACGTGCATTAGAACACACACCAAAAAATGTAGGATTACATATACGCATTAAAGGCTTACAGAAACTCCGTAGTTCCTTGTATGACCTTCTGTAGTTCACAAATACATATAGTAGGGATAATATGTTATTTTCACATATTTATGGATGTAATAACTTTATTGGCTATTAATGTTACCTGAATCCAGCATACTATTGGATTAACCTAATACATTAAAAACCTGATTGCACAAACTGTGTTGTATAATGATCTCCTTACATGCAATAGCAGGCTATCTGTTCCGATGTGTTTATATTCCAAATGAGTTGTATGCCTTAACAAGGAATCTAAGCGCCTAGGCTTTTACAACCTTCTCAGTGTCGGAATTCAGGAGAGGTAGTCAGTTTTGAAAAACAAAATAGCCTACAGGACTTAACATGAAGAGAAAATAGAATAGATAATGTTTATAGAGGCTTAGGTCTACTGTGTGATAGTCTATTCAAAAACTTCATAGAATCACGGGACAATGTCACTACTTGCACTATTGGACAAGAGTCTAGTTGCAGACAGCCCACATGAGCATGATGAAAAACAAGCACTGTAGATCAAATCTTAAGTCTAAGTGCCTTTTTACCCACAGGGCAGTATGCTTTTGTGTTGCCTGCCTATGTTTGTAGGATCTGAATGAGAAATGACAAGAGGACGTATGCTCTTTGCAAATATATTTAAGATAATAGATATTAAGAATGCATGTATGTGTCTTGAATCCAGCTTTACAATCTATTTAGCTCTCCCATTTGTCTATTATGGCCAAATGTTGTATTTAGAGGCATTTTGTCTACACCCACTTTTTAGAGATTGTGTATTTAATTTTTCACCATCGATACAGACTAACAACATTAAACACCCTACAAAGTCCCAACACCAGAGACCACAGTAGTAGACAACAGAGGATATTCACTGGTATTGAAATAACTATAACTCACCTTTATCAATGAGTCAACAATGGCCTTCCCCTCTTCCACAGCCTTTGCTGCGCTGGCGGTGCCATCGTCACCCACTTTGTTGTTTAAAAGCGGCATAGGGGCTTCTTGTCCAGTGTGGCAGGCTCAGTAACAGCCCCACCGGTCCTTCCCTCTGCCAGTTTCCCCTGCTGTAACCCCCCAGCCAGACCCTTTCATTCACTGCTTCACCACAAGGACAAGTGCACTCCCATAGTCAAGCAGGAAACACTTGCGCTGCATAGTTATACTGTAAAAACGTAACATTAGGTAGTAGGGTTAAACATGAATTTCCAACAATAGTTGTGATAGTGCCCCCCCAATGTTAAGAATTTATAAGATAAAAAAAACAAACAGTGTATAGTATACCGGTGTAAGACCTACGAGAGAGTGATAATCCGGCGATTGACCCCTTTGGACTGATGCAAGCTTGGCCAAACAACTAATCTTATTATTCACTACACAAAGCCCGGGGCTAAAGCCTGAGAAGCTGCCTCTACTCAATAGCTGATATATAATATATGTATATATGTATATATACACATATATATATATATATATATATATATATATATATATATATATATATATATATAAATTTATTTATTTATATGTCCATTTGGTCTACCATGGCTGACTGCAAAAGCATTTTTACATATCCTTGAGACTTTTTGTTTAGCACAGGTTAAAATATATTGGGCTTTACTAATATTTTACAACACACTATAAACTAGGCAGCTTTCTATTTATATTCTGGGGTGTGCAGACTGAAAGGTTTACAATATTTTAAATAAGAAAATGGGTATTTTTTCATCATCTAAACCTTTTCGTCATAGTAACTGCATTAGAAATGTAGATTAGCAAAAATAGTCACCCAATTTGCAACAAAATACCGATTTCCACATAAAACTTTATATAGATCTTGAAAATGCGTTGACATTTATTACTTTACCATAAGCTACAGGTATGGAAAATGTTTGTTGTATGTGCGTAAAATTTGCCGCAAAGTACATTGAACAATTAGGTAAATGCCGGCCAGCTCCAGTGGCTCAGAGAACTCAGGAGTTGGGATAGAAGTAGCACAAATGCCCGGTCGAATCGTGGTCAGTGTGTTTTATTTTTATGTCTTACCATAATCATGTATCTTAATTTGCAAATAGATGATTAATACAAGACTGTTGTAGCCTGCAAGGAAGTGTGTTTGTCTTTACGTCTACTCCGGGTGTCTGGAGCACACCGGCATCATTTGGGCACCAAATTTAATTGGCAAAGCATGAGAAAAAAATTACTTAACATACTTTTAGCACCTCCAATTGTGTTTTATCAAATTATACCAAGATAGCATAAAATGAAAATATTGACATCAAATGCTCCTTGTACTTAGAAGACTACTAAGCAAACTTGGGGATAAACTTACATGGGCTAAAAAAAAAAAAAAAAGAAGTAAATCCAGAAGTATGTTGTCAATGGAGTTGTGCAACAGAATATTCTTTATCGATAAAGATTAAATTCCTCCTGTTATTGAAAAGCCTTTTAAAACCCTCGGTGAGTGTTGCAAGGCTAACCTTAAAGATTCGTAGCACGTTAAGAAGTTAAGGAAAGAACTGAACCGAGGTATTGAACAGTTTGAACTTCTATCCTGGCCTATGTGGCCATTAACGGTGCTTAATATACACATGGCTAAAGTAAAAAAGATAGATTTAAGAATGAAATGATGAAATACTTTTTCGGGGGTGTCTTGGTAGCTTTACCCGCTAGGGGAAAAGTGCTTTGGAGTTGCCCCTTACCGGCCTGTAGAAGTGCACTAAGGCTAGAAATGATACTTGCAGAATTATTAGATCGTATAGAAAGTACTTCATAACCCACATTGATTACAGGACGGGAATCCAAAGGAAACAGTACTACAGGCAAAAGCAACCCTATGACAAAGAAAAATAGTTGGACAAGTATAGCATTGTACTTGGTACAAGTTTAAAGAGATTGTCAGAATCCAACATGCTCCCTCTGTGTCGGGAAAACTAATGGCAGGCATTTTTTCTGGTTACAAGACAAACCTTACGGCCTTTTCACACCTGAAAGTCGGCACCGAGGACAGAACCAACATTTATGTTTTTGTTACATGGTTTACATTTGATCCTGTCAGCAGAGTGCGGATTATAAGAGGACAATCGGGGGGTCAACTTTTTCTTCAGAGCAAGCCTGCGTTCCTAGACAATTTAATGGAGGTGCGCGCACGTCGGTCAAAATTATTTTCCTTATAGAAAATAATTAGGGCGGATTATAATGATGACTAACCGACTACTCCATTAGCCCATATCAGGTCCTAAACGGGAAAAGGGGAGGAGACACAAGTAAGGCAGCAAGTTGCAAGTGGCCGTGACAGTAGTACCCTTTTTTCCCTTTTCTTGCTCACCTCAACATCTGCTGACATGTCTGATGCCTGTATCCCCCTCTCTGTCTCCTGATCACACAAATACAAAGCATTACAATCAATAAATTAGAGTAATACATATGTTGATGGAAAAGGTTTTTATTTCTATAAATCCCCCTATGAGGGGAAAACATATGTTTAGTTGGGAACAGTAGTCAATGGTTGTTGTGTATCATTTCATGTAGTACTATGTGCTCACCAAACTGACATGGCTTCAAACACCATTAAGTGCCTTCTCATTTCTCACTCACCTCCACCTCCCTCTCCCAGCCATCTTGTTCTTTCCGTGTCCTTAATACAACAGCACATAAATGACAGCTTTATATAAACATGTGTGCCATGCATACTGAAAATGTATAGTATTACCATCTCTAACTTAGTGCTCTCAACTTAATATTGTTATGTCTTAACACTTATTTAACTATGACAACTATACTGTTTTAGATGAAGGAGACCCCTGTCAATAAAATATAGATTATTAACTTATGGTGGGAGTTTAATATGAAGTTACCCAATATGAGCTAAAACTATGTCCATTGCATCAAGCACATTGTATTCATGACTGAATACAAAGTGTTTGTTTCTTATAAAACTTGCAAAAACAATGTGGATTTAACTAGGTCTAGGAATGCAAAGAAGAGGAAACATAGACAAATGTGAAAATTTAAGAACCACAACATGACCTAGATGGCCTACTTTTGATGCCTCCTGATATTTCACCAGCTAGCCGATTAACGTTAGCAAACGCATTTTTTTCCGGTGACTTGTAGCCTATCATTTATTATTTTTAGCAATGCTGGTAAAAGGATATGTGGGGGAAATAGGGGGGAGTAGCCAAACGGTATGTGCATTATTATGGTGCAAAGTCAAAATTTGATATTGAGCCATCATTGTGGTAACGTCAGTAGTACTACCAGTAGTTGGTGATGACTCGCTAACTAGCAATCTGGCACACAGACCCATGGCTATGATAAGTTAACCAGCTGGTCTCTAGCTATCTATCGTCGTCATATATTTAATGTAATTCAACAACACACTGGGTAAACTATATTTATAAATGTGTGACAAATGAACTAATTGGAATCTTACTACAATTACAAATGGTTCCTGTCCACACTTACTTTCTATCTACTCTTCGGATTGAGTTGAGCGCTAGCATAACCGAAACGTCACGAGACTCAACGTTAGCCAATAAATGGTAGGACCCACTATTGGGGTGTTCGTTTATTATTATAGTTGTATTACAAGCTTTGTTCAGGCAGAGCAGGGGAAAACATTCAACACTCACTATTTGATTTATTTTCTAAATTTGCAATAAAAGGAAAGAAAATTGAACCCCCCCTAGAGTTTGTTTTAACATCCTACGGGGGTGTTTGAACTTAATTATGGAGGTCAAACCCCCCCAACACAGCTGCCACTATAATATAATTATTATGGCGTTACTACTAGCAGCACCAACTTCAAGCGCAATACTGGAGGCTAGTTCAAATTCGCCAACTAAACGTCCTCGTCAAGCGAAGATTGTACTGTCACCGGCAGGAAAGGAGGAGGAGACTGCAAGCAATTCTGAGAACTTCCTGTAAATGGTCCAAAAGTTCAAACATTCAACAAATATTTTCACACTGGAAACAAACCAAACCATGGTTTAGTTTGATCCGGACATAAACCACGTCTTTTCGTCGTACCACATTTCAGCTGTTTGGTCCAGACCGTGGTTCAGATAAAACTTAAAAGTCAGAAAGTCTGGACCAAACGAGGTACGTGTGGAAGGGCCCTTGCTCACGGAAGATATGCCAGATACCACTACAGGGTCCTTAAGTACTTGGTGGCAGCGATTGACTTTCCACGGACATCAGTAAATGCCCTGCCCATTGGTTCTTTGGGAATGCTGAGAAGGAACGATTTCAGGCCAAAGAAATCGTTCCAAAGAAAAGGACAGGGAGATAAGCTTGTGATTTGAGCAAGCAGATGTTGACCAACAACTGAGAATCCCATCGTAGATTTGAACCAGGAATTTAAAACTAGACCTATTACCCTGGTCCGTCACACAGCAATCTGTCTGTACCTTGTCGAACTAACAGTTTAATGGAAGGAAGAGGGGAGACAAGGCATACGAAATAAAGAAACTTGCTATACAGGGAATTACAGCTTGTAAAAACGACGGATTTGTGAAAACAACCAAACTATGGAGATCTTGGGCAAAGAAGTGTGCCAGTCCCTCAAAGCTATTCCAGACACTGCAAAGACAAGTAGCCAGTAGATGTAGCAAAAAGGAAGGATCCAATCTTGATACCTAAACATTGTGCAGAGAAACCTATGGAAAGTTTCCTTCTGAGTGTGTTTATACAAACTTGCAGCAATTGCATAGCTTAAGATGGCAAATCAAAGGCAAGTTTCCCAGTGAGCTGGTTGGGGTAAGGGTGCCAGCAAAAATATAATATGGAAAGATATTCCTAGGTTTGCCTAAAATTGCCAGTTTTATTGTTGAAAACGGGATTTTATATTTACCGGGATGTAACTTCCGTTTAGACAGACGCTGGGTCTATGAGCATGAACATCCTACGGCCCACTTTATTGTTACTATACTTCTTAATTGTGAGAGTATTAATAGATATTTCACAATATTTCCACAAAAGATACCTTAAGAAACAAATTACCTATACATTTGATATAATTCTTTACCCAAATAAAGTGTACAATTTGAAAGCTTGTTCTCTGAAAACTGCTAACGTGTTGTGCGGACATCTGTCTGGTAGAGGGCGCTGAAGGACCGTGGTGGTGATGGAGCATTCCTCTGACAGGTTACCAGGTTGCAACAGGTGAGTTCAATCTGGTGATTAGTTGGAGGAAGGCTATAAAATGCTGTCTGTTTGTTTCAGGAGGGGAAGTCACACACGCCAAAGGACTGATGCAACAGCGCAGGTGTGTGTGCGTGTGCATGTGATTGAAAATAAAAGGGTTAATCCCAAGCGAGATTCGTTTGAACTTGTCTGTCTGGTCACAAAACCTCACAGTGTCAAACAGCTTAGCTTTTTTAGGACATGGTCCCGCGGGCGCAACGTCTGCTTGCAGCAACATTCGTAACATATCACTTTGTCTAAAATAAGGCCACAGTAAAAAATGAATATAGCCTATATCTTTTTATATTAGGCTATACAATGAGTCTACTGGTCAATCATTTACATAACCCGGGGCAAGATGATTCGTAAACACTAGACTAAGTGTTGGTTGGATCGAGACATCATACCCATCTTAATCCTCGGCAGCTCTGATCATACTTAAAAATGGATACTAAACCATTAAATTATTGAATGGATTTAGAAGTAAGTCTAAATATGCTGGCATATATCATGTTTCAAAAGATCTAAATTAGTAGCCTATATGAGACAGGTAACCTACAGATGCCTCTTTTCAGATTCTACTGATATAATCACGTTATCTTCGCGGACATGCAAAAGTCTGGAACCCCTCTTGGGACCTGACACTGAGCGAAGGCGCCGATCGGTCATAAATAACTTGGTTAACACGTGTTTTAAATACTTCAATTGTGTTGCTACTACCCTAAATTACATTAGTTGCATGAGAGCTTTTAACTGGACATAGAAGGAGGTATCATTGAGCTGTGATCCAAACATCTAAGAAATTGATAGCTGGACTTTGGAGATACGCCCACTCATGTGATGCATGCTCCTTTGAATATACCAATGAAAACCTAAATGCTACTTAAAATGTCTTGTATGGTTACACGAGCCAAATCTAATTAGTCACACAGTGGCGAAAGACATCGCTCCAATTCAGTTCAGCGACAATGAAGTATGGGTTGTCTTCAAAATGAACCCAAGTTTGATCGTTAAATGTTATGGGAAGTGCCCTGCATTTTTGCTTAAACACTAGGTGAACCAGAATTCTAGGAGCCAAGCACGCATAACAACATTCGTGAACACTTTTTTTGAGAACAGAATTTGCTCAGGTTACTATTTTACACGATTGATATTTTGCTCAAGATGTTTTTTCACTCGAGGTGTTGTCCTGCTTGCAACTACATTTTCTTATTGACAGTAAGTGGGCGGGCCCAGATGTGGCCACTGTGGCCCTAAATGTAATTGGCTACAGTCTTCGTTTTCCCTGATTGATTGTCTCTTTGGCGTGAGGACACCTCAACAGGAACAGAAGCTGGAGAGAGATTTGATCTTCATGTGAGTCAGTGCATATGGTTTGTATTAGTTACTGTATTATACTACATTAACATCTTACTGTAATGGTTAGAAAACCAGGGCTACATTTCTGTGACTACCTAGTTAATGTAAATTATTGTAGGATAACCAGACTCCTAAATGCCGACCCCCTCTGCTCTGATCAAAGGAGAATCAGGTGTCATAAAAGTAAATTCTTTATGCCAAAAGGATAGGTATGATACTCTCCAGGCCGAGAGACGGAAACGGCCATCTCAAGTCAGATAACCCGTGGCCTGGTCCTTGCCTCCTAGAAAAGGAGACCGGTGTTATACACATTAGCTACATCTTTCAAGGAGGGGGTTGCAAACTTCTGCCAACCAAAGGACGATTGGAATACCAAGGGGGGAGGATTGCAACACCTATATAAACTACTTGTGCCACGTGCATGATGGTGTGTAGATAAGAGATTCATACCCCAGTTTACCCTACAATAGCCCATTATCATTCATCCATCAGTTAATCATTGTGTATTCCTGTAAATATCTTGCTTTGACTAGTAATAAAGATTATTGTTTTGCATTAAGCTTTGTTAAGCTTTGATAAGCTTAAACTGACTCACGGCAGCCAGGTCGATTTATTTATTGCTAAATTATGATCAATTGTTACATTTTCTTCTTGATAAGCAGTGGTGCCCCCAAGGGGTGGTACGTGCTACCCAACTAAATGTACCGGCCACCCCGAAGGCCACCCCACGTCCCATGCTTTTCCCCGTCTTTTTTTACTTAAGATTCTGTATATATCGGCTACATTTCTATCCTTGCGAAACTATCAATTGAACTACATGGGTGTTGCACTGTTTAACGGCCGACGCCTCTACAGTACTGCCTGTATTGCATATCATGAGCAAAAACTTGAGCAATGTTTGGTGTGCCACCCTGAGATTATTACTTGCCCAATCAGGCCACCCTAAAGAGAGATTGCGGGCGCCACTGTTGATTAGAGCAGGCATTCACAAAAAAATATTTATAATAATACGCCTTGACAGAAGGGCACTTTGGACATCCAGGATCAAAGGGACAGGTGCGGCACCCTCCGCCCGCCCCCCTCCCCCCGCTCTGCACGTGTCTGCTTATATGTAAAATAGATTATCCCAAATATCCAAATAATAAGTCACTCAATTCAGAAAATTAAAGTGTTTTATTTACACGTGATACAGTGGATGCTGTATTCCTGGGGAACACCTTAAAAAATTATAGAATCAAATGTTAGTCATTATATGAGGTCATATCCTGTTCCCTTGGATTCACACAACTATAGACAAAGGCATTAGTTTATACAATACAAAATAGCAGTTTTGGAAGTTGGTGTTGGGGATACGTTGGAAGACAGATCAGGGTTGTCATCCCATTGTGTGTTGTTCGCTGGATACGCCAGGAGTTTCCAGATCCTGCTGGCAACTCTGTTGGGCTCCGGCCGCTCCTTGACTGAAACGTGACACATGCCTCGCAATGACCCCCTCCTTTGAGGGTCTCTCAAAATGTGCAGAGGTCCTCTGGGATGGTGATTTATTTGAGTTCCTCTATGTATGTGGTGGATTCCTCAACCCACCCCACCCCCACCCCACACACATATTCTGCTAAATATGATTTTTACATTTGAAATAGAATTATTGACTAATGTATCCTTTTATATTTTTGTATATATAGCCAAATGTTGCACTGGTTCTTTTACGTTTGTATACTTTATTATTTATACTATCATTTAGAATGCCACATCAGCTGTGGTAGCTGTGGCAGCTGTTGTGGCTTAGCTGATGCTCGTAACTCCAAAAGTGTATGGCGATCATACAGAAGGCGTGAAAGTACCGGAGGTGTGAAAATTATGGAAATTCCACAATAAATAGCCATTATTACAAAGTAAAATAAAATAAGATTGCTGAGTTGACACGGAGCTCAAGTCAGTGCAGCCATATAGCGGCGCTACCATAGCCACAAACATATACAAACAAACAAACGGGCCGGTTGCACAAAGTTCAAAAATGTTCAAAGTCCAAAATCGGTTGCAGAAAACACCCTTTAATATTCTCCTTAAGGTTTCCTTAAAATGTTCCCTTAAGTATTTAATGTCTGTCCTTATCTTGGTCTTATAGGCCTACTTAAGGATTCCCAGTTCAACCGTTGCACAAAAGTAAGGGAAAACACTTAAGGTACCTGTGACTCTGTCTTGACCATTAATTTGGCTTGAACTGAAGATTGTTACCTTTCCAAATGACCACTACCCTCCCCTCCGTCAGTAATTCAGACCACGGAAGTCAATCGGGGTCGGAATTGGACCACTGACGGAGGGTAGAGCTCGGTTATCGAATGATGTCCGTTTCCATCACTGCCTCATTTGAAAGATGTTTTGGAGGTGGACCCCCACCTGGAAATCTTTATTTTGTATGGAATAAATTCTGTTAATAAATTGGTCATTGAATGATGTCCGTTACCATCACTGCCTCATTTGAAAGATGTTTTGGAGGTGGACCCCTACCTGGACATTTTTATTTTGTATTGAATAAATTCTGTCAATGAATTATTTATTGTTTAACACAATAAGTTGCGTTCAGTCTAAAGAAGTGTATGGTTACACCACATTAGGCCTGCGGAATGTTAGCTAGAAAGGCAATAGCGTTTCCAAAAGTTACTGTTACAGTCTAGTTTATATCTACAGCTTAAATTATTTAATGTGTAATGAATTCAACAATACATAAATAATTCGCTTGAAGAATGTCATCTTTATTATGAACGACTGTAGGCTACAGAGATTTCTTTCACTTTCGTGACATTACAGGTCTAACTTTAACGCTAACAAGCAAATGAAAGGTCTCCATGGAAACTGTAGAATTTTACCAATATGTTTTAAAGCAGTAAATGCCTTAACGCTTTCCTTAGGTAAGGAAACATTTTTAGGGACTCTGTGCAACCTGGAAGTGTTCCAAAATGTAAATGTAACTACAGTTTGCACTCCCTTGCAGCCAGTTAATGCATCGCTAACGTTAGAGCTATAATATTGCTTTAATAAACAATTGATACGGCCGCAGATAGTACAAAACACAACAGACGATTCTCATGGCATGGCAGGTGGACGACCTGGCACGGCAACCAAACCTGCCAGCCACGACCCCTCAACCTTACTGCTTCTTCTTGACAGGATTCGCTGTACAATCTCCCTTCTTGGACTTTGGGAACATCATCTTAAGACAGGTTTGCCCTTTTTAGTTGTTGCTTGGTCTCGCTCTGCATTCTCGTTGAAATGCATGACGGCCAGGTAAAGCTTGATAAAAATGCAAAGCCTGTGTCATGAATAAAATGAAAAGAAACATTGTTTTAAAAATGCTTTTTTTAAAGCTGGAAATGGACACACAGAGCGGCGAACTCTCATGCTTTTAGCATGAGACTCACACAAATGACCCCATTCACACGTTCTCACGCCACACTTCATATTACTGACAAAATGACACGATATTTTGCAGCCAACTTTGAAAACATTTTGGACAAGTGACGTGAAACAATGTTGTTGATATCGCTACATTCATGGTCAAAGCGCTGTTTGATGAGGGAGTCGGCACTTTCGGCAGCACTTATGGGCTACTGCTAATAGCGCTGCTGCGATCAAACCGGAAGTCAGCAGTTAGCAAACAATAATAGATGGGTATTTCGATATAATATCATGAAATAGTGCCATGCCTCCATGTGTGTGCCTGGGTGCGCTAAATAAGGATCTCACAGCTTCTCTAAAACCAAGACTTCTAAAGCTTGGTTTATTGCAATAAAAAGGTCTGAAAGCACTGACAAGACTTTGGAATCCCACCAAATATGTCTAAATATGCCATCGGCGTTCTGCACTTTGCTGAAGCCAATTACAACTTACCAAGTACATATGGTATGAGTACATTTGCTATAGGCTGTTTGCACATCACCACTATAGCTGGCAAGTAATTCAGAAGTCAGAGAGAATAGATTTTTCTCCTTCTGACTTTGGTGGTGAGATTTCAGCTGACCACCTACCTAGCTAGACTCACTAGGCTATGTATACACCAGTAGCAAATGGCCGATTTTTTTTTGGCGTATGCCTAGGATAAGTGGATGGGCCAGATTATTATTATTTTTTATAGATTTAGCAAACAGTCCGTATAATGCATCTCCATAGCACTAGATAAGGAAAACATTTTTTTTTTTATTGTTTTCTTAGGGTCCAATTTATGTTTGCTTCGCCATTGTAATATTGCTGCTACACACACTACTAGCGAACCATATGATTATACTGTAGCGACCAGAGGAGGCAGTCATATTTATTGGCGGTAGTTCTGCGCTGAGTGGGCAAAGGCTCATGGGACTGTTAATGTTCAACTTCAAGTAGTGATGCCTGATGTTGTAGTGATGTACGTTAATGTTTTGATTGTGTTACATGCTTTTATGTGTCTGTGAATCCAATACAGTGTCAAGTTGAGTACGTTTTAGTCCATGACCAGGACTGCTGGTGTGTTTGGTTACGAGTGGCCAGTTGTAAAGGATGCGTGTAATTTTTGATACCTAACAAACAGCACCATCTGTGGCAGTGCGCTGTGTGGGGCGCAGAGGTGTGCATTCCTCAATGCGTGCTTGCCACAATACTTTCCCTATCGCATTATTTTCCTATATCGGTCAGCTAGGCCTATCACAAGTGGACTTGTGAACAAGAGTAGGCCTACTATGCACGTTGCACTAAATAGGTAGACCACCGGTGTATGTTGGCACGGCGCCAGGATTTTTTCTCTTCTGTGGCTTAAGGCGAGGTTGACCAATACGTGGGGTGCTAAGAAAATAATGTTGAAAGCAATCGCCAAATACAATACCGAAATGTTTGAGGGGTCTTAACTGGAGCTGAATTTTTCAATCATATCTAGTGTGGATTTCTTGTTATTCCATATAGTCGTGTCCTCCTAGAACAAGTTATGGTAGCAGATGAAAAATACTTGATGCCAACCTGGTTGAAACCCCTTGCTGAGGTCTCTGGAGATTTTCTCACGATGAGCACACTTGGGGAAGAGCCGATCATCATTGCGTGTGTACATTCTGCATGTGGTTGACCAGGGAGTTCCATTTTGCAACCTACTCTGGTCCAGACTTGAAAGACATACTGTAGCTGTCCAGTAAATGTGTTTTTTGATATTAGGCAACCAACTTTTTGGACAAACCTGCCAAAATACCTAGTTTTGCTAAGGTGAAACATAAGCACAACCTTGAATATGTTGTTACAGTTTCATATGGTATTCAAACAAAAAACAAAAATCAAGGTGCCAAACGTCATAGTACTGGCTTACATATCGCTCCTTCAGGAATTTATGAATAAATACTTGAACATGTCCCCTGAAAGGTAGGTGTGTGTGTGAGTGTGTGTTCTTTTTTTTCAGGCCTACAGGCCCTCTAGAAAGGGGTGTCACCAAGAAGCACCATCCTGACTTGCGTCCCTGCCATGCTCGATAAACAAGCGTGTGTGTGTGTGTGTGTGTGTAACACCACCACTTTAAGTAAGATATTTTCATATTTTATGTTTATATATATAGTCTTGAGATGTGTTACTAATAGGGTTGAAGTCAATAACTGTGATAAAAATGTGGTACAAACTACTTCTAATGTAAATAAATTCACAGTACCAGTACTAGCCTATAATATTAAAGAGTGGGATGTACTAACGTGTTTTACGAACTGTTCTAAACCTGACTTGCTTGGAGTGGAGTTCTGTTAAGCAAGTCTTTGTGCATAAATACATGATGGTAACAGTCCAAACCTACACTTTCCAGTGGTGGAACCAAAGTGCGCAATTCACAAGTATACTTAAATAAACATTTTGAAAGACTACAAATGAAAAAGTATATGGTAATATACTAATAGTGTATTACTCAGGACTTAAAAATAAGTGTACTTTAAATAAGTACACTAAATTACCACTTTGAGCACTTGGAATTTAATACCCTTATGTATAACTTACAATACAGTTACGATAAAGTACACTTTTTATAAGTACACTGAAATACCACTTTAAGTATTGCATAATTTGTATATTTATTTTTAGTACATTGAAGTTTACCTTAATTCAATCTATTTTTAAGTACACTTTTTGCAATACTTGCAATAACTTGTAGACACTTAAATTATATTTCTAATACACTAAAGTATACAACTTTTTGACCTGGGCAGCTGTACCGGTGCGCAATGAATCATGGGATAAGTTAGGCCACGAAGGATCCAGCAGTTGCATCCTCCAAATTCGGGGAGAGAAGGCCGCATTTCACAGCCGCATATGATGGAGCCTTCGAAATGAGACGGCCACAGCGCGCCAGACATATTTGGTCTTTAAATGCGACCTTCGAAGGATGCGGTTCCTAAGCTAATGCCTAACATGGGTCGTCTGTGTGAAAGGGGTATAATATTCCCCCTGAGCCTCCACACTGTTTCTTTAAAGTTCCCTAGGCCGTCACTAGGCCTATATGTTTGCTATGAGCTCTGTTTGGGCATCTAAATGAAATACTGTTAATAAATGAGGAATAGTTGCAACTTTAGAATAATTGCAGATGCCTGTAAGACATTAATATAGTGTTAACGGATACCTTACTAATTATTCTCACATCAGTGGAGGAGCATTCATAGATCATTTCGAATTCCTTTGTTCATAATTAATAATTGACAAGAGACCTATAAACGAGGAATAGCATAGTTAGTGATCCTTCAACTATATAGCAATCTGGTAACAATATTTTCATAATTGACCGATGCCCATAAATTATAAGTAAGTCTTTTAGAAATAATTTCTAAATATTTATCACATTTACTATTACTAAGATACTAGTTTATACACAATCTAATAACTGCTTATTACTGGAAGTTATTATAAAGTGTTAATGTGCCAATATCCCTAGCAATAATAGTTTAATTACCCCATACATGTTTTTTTTCTCAGATATGAAAGGGTTGATCATGCAATTCAGCTGAAAGATGTGTGGCCTGGGTGTACGGTTTGATTACAACTTACATCATTGACTAAAGTCATAACTTCACTCTCCTCCATGGCATTTGTTCAGAATTAAAAGTAATAATTACTTTTCCTTTTAAGTTACTTGTTTTTGGTTGGTATCCTGTTTTTCATCAATTGTAGTCAGTTTTTTTGCACCCAAAATATATTGGTATGTTTGCAATTATGCAAATTTTATATTTTCCAGATGCATGTTACATTTTGTAGCTTTTTCAAATTTAAATCAAATTAATATTTTTTCTGTTAATCCTTTTTTTCCTGTAGCTATTTTAAGATTGTTTTATTGGGGATTTTAATGAACGATTTGACGTTAGTTGTATAATTGGATAGACTTGGTAATTATGTTGCTTTGAAGTAACGTGTCAATTAGTCAAGCTTCTCAAAGGCTAGCCAAGGGGATATTAAGTGGTGTGAGTTTATTTCAAGGGGCGACACTAGGTAAAGGTGCTACACCTAATCTTGTAGATAAGATAACTTGGCTGCAGTGCTCAGTTATTGGCTCAGTTCTGGCTTGTCAACCCCCGAGCAAGTCGCAAACTACCCTAATACAACCCCCGAGCAAGCCAACAAATCACAAAACTAACAACCAAATAAATATTAGTGTGGAAAGTGGCAGCAATTTATAGATGTGAAGCTAGTTTATTCAAAGGGCCTACACATCGTTCTCTACCACAATACACTAAGTTGTCAAATTTTACATTAAGGTAAATACAATACCTTGACATTCAGACTGTTCCTGCAGGTTCCATGTTTCCACCGCTTAACAAAAACACCTACATGAAATCAAATTCATCATACATAATTCAACTTTATTAAACAATTCAAAGACATTACAACGGCACTCCATAAGCTTAGGATGAACTGGATGGCTTATGTTTCATGGAAGACGTAGTCTGGACTGATTTTCTCAGTGTTCTGCTTATTGAACCCCTTCGTGGTGATGTCACAGATTCCTTCAAGTTAGCCAATAATCCTCGTCTGGGTTTAGACTGGACTGGGGACTTCTGTGATAGCTTGGCAAGCTTCTCTCTCAATAAGGACGTTTCTTTTTTCATCTCCACATTTTCCTGGTAAAGCCCATCTAGGCTTTTTGCCTGAGGTAGAGAGAAATATAGCTCATTTCAGGCACATAGCATCACTCACAAATCAACCATAATACATTTGCAGAGTACCAATTTGACCAAACACTGTAAACATTTGAGTTCTATGTTGCTGTTTT
>CM030186.1:12024893-12060504 GCA_017639675.1 Aplochiton taeniatus | reverse complement strand
TATATTCCGGCCCGCACATGGATTTTGCTTTTCTATTAATATTGGCCAGTTTCCATATCACCCACAACGCCCTGCACTACAATCTCCAACATGTACTGCGCTCTAGTCTAAACCATCAAACTATAAAAGACAAGAACGGTCTAAACAGCTGGAAGCCACCCTTTCTCCCACTCACAATCAAACACACTTACACTGTTGCCAACTTAAACATTGTGTTGCTAGATTGAGCAACTTTTCTGACGACCCTACAAGCTTCTGCTTGTATTTTGGGTTAAACTGCACTGCTTTGACATTGTGGATAAGAGAAAAATCTGTTATTTTCCCATAATATGTGATTATAACGAACAAATGTAAACTAACAAAATGCACACTCAAGAAATAACAGTTGCACATCACAGTCCTACACCTGACAGTAGCTACAGTTTCAGACAGCCAAAAATGCCTAAAAGAAAAGGGGTCAGTGAAGGCGGGGTTTTTTAAGAAAGGTGGAAGATATCTATTTACATGCAATAGGGTTAAACCTGTTGTCTCATTTGCGGCGTTGATGTGGCCGTAGTGAAACAGTATAACATTAGGCACCATTACGAGACAAAACACTGTAACAAGTATGAGGAGTTGGATATACAGCAGAGGCTACAGAAAGTGACAGAGTTGAAGAAGAGCCTTGTAACACAGCAGGCTATGTTTACCAAGGCAAAATCACAGAGGGATGGTGCAGTAAAAGCCAGCTTTGTTGTTTTGCAATTTTTGGACTATTACAAGTAGGTCTACAGCCTACAATCGCCTATATTTTGTTGTCATTCAAGTTTGAAAATACTTATAATATTATGTAATATATAGGCCTATAATATTTTGATCAAACAATGGCCGGTTAGGGTCAAAGCAGAATTGTATTATTTATTTTATAAATGCCATCGCATAAAAGCGAAGTATTTTTTCTAGTTTTTAGACTTTACTGATGGGTACACCATACACTGTCAATGGCCACATGAGCCAGGGGAGAAGTCCAAACTGTATGCACCATAGCTTTATTTTTGCTGGCAACAATGAATTCTCAAAGCTCTCTATAACTCTGTTCAGTTGCATCCTTAATTCCTCAACCTGCTCTGAATCTTTAAGGGTAGGATTATACCATTTACCAAGACTTTTAACAGGCTTTTCGATCACGGTCAGAATTAGATCCTCATCGAGCACATTTTGTTGCACAATTTTCCCTTGAAAACTATTATGCCTCTGGATTTGCTTGGTTTTATTTTCCTCTGAACTTGCTGTCACTATAATTTTTCTCTTTGGGAATAAGCACTTCACTAGTTCAATGCTATGATCTGGGAATAATTCGTTTTTCCCACGCTAGCTTCGGTAGTTCTCAAAGGAAATGCCAGACACCAGGTGCATTTTTGTAGTCTGTAAGGTACTCCTCAATTTAGTTTTTTGGCCACTGATTATCTCTATTTTGATTGGGCTCTACGACCTTACTCCCTTGTCTTTCAGTGCTTGCCTGCACCAGTGCTGAAACTGGTGATGTTCTGCAGCCTTTGGTTTCAGTCCAGCCGCTGGCCATTAAGCAGTGTTAAAGGTCAATGAAAAGGAGTAGGTTGAGGAGGAAGAGGAGTAAATAGTTCAAGAATCAGATGATGTCAAAATATTTGGCTGCTGCTTTTTAAGGAAAGGGGGAAAACTGTTGATCCCACTCATATTTATATTATATTTATACAATTGGCTTGAATATAGAGCCACAGGATCCCACAAGCTGTCATTGTCCAAAACAGTCCAGAACAGTTTGTGAATTATCTTACCAAGAGCCTTTGCCTTTCTCTGCCCGTGCTAGTGTGTTGACCTCCAGCGCATAGACGTTGTCACTGGATAGGCTTGATTTTAGCCCTGCCTCTACAGGAGGGACGGGTGGCTCCTGTCTCTTCTTCTTAACAAAGAGGTTCATAAGCATCTGAAACTTGGACTTCTTCTTCCCTGGAATGCAAAATAATATATATAACAACATCAAACTGGTAATGTCCTGCTATTGTAAATCCCAAATAAAATGGGTTGCTATTTAATCAACTAAATAAAAACCCATTTCTAAATACAAAAGTGTACCCTACACGTTATTTTTTGTATGAAACGAAACGAAATCCATCCAGGTTAAAACGAGACATCAAAATGTGAATGTCTTTTTGTTTCTGAGAAATAAAATGTGCGGGCACTTATGGCAAACATTGTAAAATTCCAAACAAATATGTATTTTAATGAACTGAGGAGGGTTTTCATCATTTAAGAGTGATGCACACTTTTAACAGCCCTCAATTGAATCTGTAAACTTTCAAACTTAAATTCAAGATCTGCCCACACAAATTCCCAAAAATAATAATAAAAAAGTTATTATTATAAAAGGAATATTGACAGCTCAAAACTGTGGCCTAACATTGGGCCTTGGATGATGATGACGATATGCTTTTTATTAATTGTAATCTGGCTGACCTATTCTTTACACAATGCTTGAGCCTAAGGTCGTCATTCAGGCCAGGGCTTCAATGGAAATGCCAGGGCTGAAAATGAGAATCAGCCAATAGCTAACCCAATTAATTCAGATTGACAATTGAAGTACAAAGACCTTTGCCAGGATAACAACAGATCCATTCAGGTAACTCTCTTATGTGGTGTTCAAAGTATTTATGTATTATATGATCTTAAATTTGATCATCTTATACGATTAAATGTATTTGGTGTCTGATCTTGGATGTGAATGAATTATATATGTTATATATCAGGAGATGGTGGAGGATTGAAGGTAGGTTCTGCTAGTGAACAGTAAATACTCCTTTAAGACACACAATCCCTGTCTAGACACTAAACAACAGCAGATTTCCAATCAGAGAGCAGCGTGAGCTCTGAAAGTGCAATGGTCTACAGAAAAGGGCAAGAAGCTTCTAGCAATACGTTAAAAAAAATTCTCGCTCAAGAACCCCACTGAATACTAGGCTGAACTGGGGGCCAACCAACAATATACCTGTATATTCCTCTTTATTTTTGTTAAGCTGTTCAATATAAAACCAAAAATGTAAGAACTGTCTTGGCTGTCATCACTGACATGTCAAGTTGTGTTTTGAACAAACATTTAGGTTGTACAGTTGTTTGAATTACTTCAGACATTGCAGAAACGTTGTTGTATTAGGCTTTTTTGTATTTGTATTATGTTGGGGTGAGAAATTCGGTAACATGTCCACTGAGGCATTATAAATCACTATTAACTGAAATGTTTTATAGTTGCACCCAAAAATGTAAAACAAATATTAAGTGTTTATAAACCCTGGCTATGGCTATTTATAATTATATTTGATCAATACATATTTGCATTACTATTACATGTACATCGTGTACTATAAGCTACAGCACTATAGCTTACTTTTTAAACAAGGGCATTGTTGAATACTTGAATCTGATTCGTTGGAGAAAGAAGCCTTAATGTTTGTGAAACGCCTGTCATATCGGCGTTAGCTCTGAAGTAGTTCTGACAAAGTCATGCTCATATTGTAATATTTTATACTGATTAATGATCCCATCAGTGATATTTTAATGAAGTGATGACAAATCAAACAAACAAATCATCAAGACAACTTGCCTGCATACCTCCTATCCTTCTCTACTTCCCTATTTTCTAATCCTTTTCCTATTCCACCCTCCATTTCCCCATGCCCTGTCCCTCCAACATGTCCCCAACCGAGCCCTACATCCTTCCCACCACCACCTCAACCTTTCCTGCCTATTTTCTGCTCTCTAGTTGCATAGACATTAGGGAGGCACTGATACCGATACCAGTACTCGGGATCGGTCCAAATTGTGTTCATGGGATAGGTTGGGCCACGAAGGATCAAGCAGTTGCATCCTCCAAATTTGGGGAGAGAAGGCTGCATTTCTTGGCCGCATTTCAAGGAGCCTTCGAAATGGGATAGCCGTGGCGAGCCATTGTAATGTATTCGGTCTACAAATTCAACCTTCGAAGGATGCGGCCCCTGAATTAAGACACAGTTAAGGAGTTTGCTAATGCTAGCATAATGCCAATTTGTGTTAGCGTTAACAAAATATTTACAACCTTTGTTCCTGGGTCATGGAACCTGGGACCGCTTATTTCTCAGAGCGTAAACTGTTCATTATCTCACATCCCAACCTCACCGTCTCCCAGAATTCTCAAAATTTCATTCATCACTTCACTGTATGGCCTATCTAAACTCTCCTACTTTACAGAGAAATATAAAGAATATTTAAACTCACAAATCATTAATGAACTCATGTAAAACATTCAACCAATGCCAAAATAACATTATCTATCTTACAATTCTTAACAAAGATAAATCTCATCTTATACTAGCAGTGGGAAACAGCAACAACCAACTTTGCAGCAAACGCTGGATGAGCAAGGCATTTAATTTATTTGTTGCTTTATGAAAATAAAACATGTTTTTAAAGTAATTGTTAGAATTAATGGTATTATTAAGTACTCGTATTGCTATGCGGTATCGACGAGTACCCAAATATAAGTACTTGACCTCGTCTACAGAAAAGTAGTATCGGTGCATCCCTAATAGATATTATTCTTATATTCTCCCTGACTTTCTCTCCTTGTGCACTTGCGGGACCACAATCTTCCCTAACTGGATTTCCCAGCAGCCAGGAGGGCAGATTCTCAGAGGAAGCTAATCTACACCCTAGGCTGAGCTAAATTAAATTAAAAGCTAGTTATTCCCTCCGGCTAGGAAGGGAAGGAGGCACGGCGATGTGTAATTTATCACCCATCAACCGTATATCGTCCGTGTTTACCTGAAGTGGTTAACTTAATATTACACACAGTTTAGCCGCAATAAGGACCAATCACATAGGATGTTGCTCAACGTCCGTCCCAACCGAGGGTGTAGTTCCAGTTCTAAAAAGTGAAGCCTATGCGAAAGTGCCTTAACCTACATTCTTTCTAATAACAAGTAGGGGGCGACTGCCTGGTTTCAGAAGCAACTACGATTGTATGGAAGTCTATGAGAAAATGACCCTACTTCTCACTTACTTCATTACTTCAGTAAACATTTTCCTTACGAGTTTATGGTCTCAATCACTAGTTTCAAGTCATTTTCAATACAGCATGATGTTCATTTAGTAAATAATGGTCCCATTTACAGTAAAATAGACGATAAAGCAAGATATGCTTTTTGGGCGTGGCTACCTTGTGATTGACACTCAATCGGGATAGAGACGTAGCAACGGGCTCCACCCCTCGCTCCTCCCAGCTCCTCCCCAGTCCCACCCTCTCGTCCAAGTATGGTCAATGTCGTCACATCAGGTTTAAAAAAAAAAGATGCCGATGGCCTATGAAACCAAGACGGCGATTTTCAAAATGCCAAACTCGAGGCTTCAAAACGGTGGTCCACAAACCAATGGATGACGTCACAATCACTTCGTCCACTAATATACTGTCACTGGTCCCAACTATAGAATCTTTCAATATGATAATCGAATTATGGTTACAGTGGTCAGTGGTTACGTGGCCATATTTGTCCCATATCCACAACAAATAGTGCAACAAGACTGCTATAAGATCCTATATTCGCCATGTCTGATCAATTGTGTGACTATAAATAGCTAATAAATAACTTGTGCCGACAGGTTAGTTAGCTATTTTTGGGTTGGGCTATTTGACCAAATTACCACTTCTTGGTAGCTGCAGCAAGGGATTGTTATTTACAAAAAATCTAATAACGAGTGTACTAGGGCTGCTCGATTATGGCAAAAACCATAATCACGATTATTTTGGTCAATATTGAAATCACGATTATTTAACACAATTACTCATTGAATTTAGAAACATCATACATTTAATTTAACTTTTAAAATCTGAGAGAGAGAGAGAGAGAGAGAGAGAGAGAGAGAGAGAGATTTTGTATAGATTTTCTTGAACTTTAAATATAATTGAACAAAATACAACAAAAATAACAAACAAATACAACAAAAATCATTGTCTTCAAAATAATAAGGCCTTTCCACAGGGATATGGAGTAGGCAGCCAGTCGGAAAAAGAAGCCAGCTGAAAATTCATACGAGTTTTTGCTCGTTACCTTGCAGTGAAAGAAATGTGGCTTTAGTTAAGGCTACGGGCAGTCAATCAAGCTTCCCTCGAGTCTGACTTGACTAAACTTATAATAGGCAGGTCTATTTTAATCAAGCGAAATGTTATAATTTTTTAGTTAAATGGTAAACATAAGTTATGATAGCTAAAGTTTATCAATATAGGCACGTTTCTCTATCGCATTGTTTTGAAGTGGAGGCTAGTGAGCGTAAATGTGCACGCATAGCGAATCGCAACTTTGTCAAAAGACAAAACATTATATAAAGTAGTCGCTTGACTTTTGCTATCTGATAGTCAGTTACATCGATACTGTCCTATGGCTAACGTTAGCGTTCAAACGTGCACCGCTGTAAATAAAACGAAAGGGATGCGCTGGATGAATGAATTCACAAAACGCGAGCAATGATCGTTTTTTCTCGATGATTTTGTTTTCATAATCGTTGGAAGCCAAAATCATAATTGAAAATAAAATTAAATGAATCGCCCAGCCCTAGAGTGTACACAGAACAATTTTTTTGGAACCATTGGTATTTTCATAGGATTATTAATATTTTGAGCCATTGATCAATGGTTTGCTGTTTTACTGCCTTTTTGCATGATTAGCCTATTTTTTATGGAAATGCAACTAAAGACCCATGCATTTATTGTATTGAAACTGACCTATCTACACCTGAAGGGCCAATATTAAAGGATCCACCTTAGAAACTCATTGCCTGCACAAAATGCTATGATGGTAAAACTACAGAGCGTTTTGACACTGCCCTGTTCTAAATCACTTTCAAAACTCTGTGCGCCCAGTTTTGAGGTTTGCAAATGTTTTTTGGGTCCGCAAAAGAAAAATATATGTGATGAAAGTAGTCCACAGCTCTACAGAATGTTGTACAACACTGCAAATTGTAATTCAACTCTCCAAATATTCTTACAATGCCATAAACTCATCCAGCGCACAACTCTAAAGAGTTTTGACATGGATTTATCTCATATACCAGGTGTACATGAGTTATTCAGACTGTGAGTTTGAGTTGCTTGCATGCAAGTGTGTGCAGGGAATGGGGACAGGGGCAAACATTGTTATGGTGGGCTTCAGAATGACAGTATTTTTTCTTGTGTTAGCCTATCTTTCCTCTGGTTCCAATATGTCTCTCGGGTTGACAGATTTTTAGATGTGTGTCTGTGTGTGGATCAAAGCAATTCTTACCTGAACATTTCTCTGTGACCTCTGGAGGTCCTGACGCCATTTTGTTTCTGGCACTGCTGTGAAGGAGGGAGGGAGGGACGGAGGGAGAGTGTTACTATCAAACACTATTGAGTTGAACATGTTGTACTAGTTCACAGTCTTAATCGTGTGGAGAAGGACACAGCTGTAGACTTAAAAAAAAGGAAAACATTTCTGGATTTTGGTTATATAGAGTACAGGACACTTTGATATTTCCAGGAGAATAGATTAGAATTCAAGAGTGACAACATCACGATACCTCGGTTCTTATTGCTGCCACAACGCAAACTACATCAGCCTATGGCCACATAATAATTACAAAAAACATTCAACATACCTGGCTTAATGTTTTTGAAAATCTGGACTAATAACATTCCGTCTTCAGAGATATCCTAAACACAACAATACAGCCTCAATCAGACCGAAATATTTTTTCAAGCTCTCCCTGACCCTGGTCATGTAAACTTAAGTTTGCATTTTACATTTTCTTATTTTCCTAATCATTGTGTTGTAAGTCCAAACCAGCTCACTATGAGAAAGACAAGAATGTGTCAAACTCTGCTTTGTATTAGTAATGCTGGTTTCTCTGGCTAGAATTATCCCTGAAATGCAATTATTAGCCAAGAAACATATTCTTCCAGAGAGATACAAAGTACACAACTACTAACAGGGAGCCAGATGCAAGAGTGTACTAGTAACACCAAATGCATACCAATACCAAAAATTGAAAACAGTACCATACTGGACATTTAATGGTACTTAAAATATAAACTTTGTGATGTTTTTGGCGCTTACACTTAAATATACAGATAGACTTAAAATGTCCTTCAGACAACAAAAGCTTTTCATCCTGGGATCTTCAATTTCATAAAATGTTTGCATGTACCTCTAAAACGTGGGCTGATATCTTCACTCTGATGATAAAGGCCACTGAAACCGTTCTGCACAGAAGAGTGGTCCAAGCTGATGTAATGGCGCTGTGAGGGACTGATCAGTAACCACATTGTTGCAGCTATTAGAACTATTTATGGTATAACTCGTTTTTGTGAGTGGAGGGGAGATAACTTTGTGACACTGGGCAATCTGGTTCAATCAAGTAGTTCCCTGCAATATGGGACCTTGGTTTCATCCTGGCAAAAGGGGGAAAGAAGGGTCAGGCCACATGGTGCTGCCACTGAGCTAGAAGCTTGCAGAGGACCATTCTCCATTTTTGTTTTGAAATGAGAAAACCAAGATCAGGGAAATTTGCTGTTTTCCGAATACTATTTAGAACTAGGGAAACAATGAACAGAAAACGACCAGTTTTTCGTGTTTTGTTGTGATAAAAAAAAAACGGAAAAAGAAAAACGGCCCCTTATCTGATTTTCTTTGACGTGCTTACAAGTAGTACCATTGGCCCCAATAACGGGAGACAGTATAAACGGATTACTTCTGGATAGATTAGCCTTGCTGGGATTCAATGATGCAGCTTTTAACTGGTTTCAAGACAACCTCTCTGAGAGAATACGGTGTGTAGATACTAAGGGTTTGAAATCCAAAGTTGTAACAATAAAGGATGGTGTGCCACAAGGCTCAGTTGTAGGTCCTACATTGTTTACACTTTATATTAATGATATTTGTGCCTCTGTAGAAGACTGTAAAGTAAATTTCTATAATGATGATACCATTCTTTATTCTTGTGCACCATCAATGGAGCAGGCAATGTCAAACCTTACAAGGGCATTTAATTGTCTACAGAATTCCCTTAGAGATCTCAGATTAATCAGTCAAAGACTAAATATATGCTTTTCTCAAGGGCCATAAAGTTAAATTATAAAGCATATAATATTTGCTCCCTAAATGGAGCCCAAATTGATTGTGTTGCAGTTTACAAATACATGGGAATTTCCCAAGCAGACTTGTGCTTGAACTCACAAAGAAGGTGAAGAGCAGACGTGGAGCTCTATACAGGATAAGATCCTGCTTTTCTCTTGAAAATGGAATGACAATTGTAAAATCAACCCTCTTGTCAGTTATGGACTATGGTGATATTGTGTTTATGCATGCAGCCCAAACAATTTTAAAGTCTCTTGATGCAGTTTACCACAGTGCTTTGTGCTTTGTAACTGGGGATGGATTTAGAACCCATCACTGTACATTATAGTATATATATATATATATATATAGAGAGAGAGGATGGTCTTCTCTTGATAGGAGAGAAAAGCATCGTCTCTTTTTTGTTTACAAAAAAAATACCTAGTCTCAGTCAGTTACCCTGTATAAATAAATAAAATAGTCATAAATAATAATTGGAAGATGTTGAGCATGTGAATCATGAGTGTATGTGTGTGTGTTTGTGCGCTGCCTAGAAGCAAATGAGATTACTGTTAGAATCTGTTCTTGTTGGGTGATTCAACTCAGATTTTTCACAAACAGCAGACTGCTTGCTTAACTTCAGTTTATAAATTAACAAAACAAAACACTCTACTGAACGGACAAGGGGTAAGGGGCAGGGGAGGCTTGACCTGATACGGACATGAGTCTTAATACAAATGCTTAGTTCACCCATCTTTATGGCTGTAAGACATAGTTTAGTACTGTTTCATACGACACAATCACAGTGACAAGACATTTAGTACAGAAGATGCTAGTTTTAACACAACATGGCAGTGTCCTGAAACAGACAAAAAGGTTACATAACTGGTGGTTAGTATAGTAAGGGATGTAACTACTACCAATCTTATGTGGCCAGCAGTTTGAATGTGTCTTGTGTCTAAGGCATTTGGGGGGGAATGTAATTGTAAACCGAAGTACTGGGCTAAGTAGCAGATTTGTTTTCAACAGAACAAATCATGTCGTGCGTGTGCTCACAAACAATTAAAAATGTGTAATACTGTTTTACTTTAACAATACATCTTACATATCCCCATTAAACACAGACACACAAAAACATTCACGTCATTTGGGCCCAGTACTAAACAGGAAAAAAATTGAACAGCAAAAAACAGAACTGTTAGTACAAATACGTTATCCGGTATTGCTTTTCTTATAGATCTTATTAGTAGTGCTAGCACCATTAACACATCCATCTATAACATAGGTGTCAAACTCTGGCCCGCGGGCAAAATTTGGCCCGCGAGGTAATTATATTTGGCCCGCGAGACAATACCAAATTACTACTATACCATTTCAAATTCAATATGAGAATAATAAAATTCAAATGAGAATTATAAAATTCAAGTGAGAATAATAAAATTCAATATGAGAACAATAAAATTCAAAATGAGAATAGTAAAATTCAAAATGAGAATAGTAAAATTCAATAAGAGATTTATTAAAAATAAATTTTCATTTGAAATTCGATTTTGCATGTCTCCACTATTAAATTATATATTGTATGGTAATAAGCGATGCTTGTTCTATATTCAATGTTAAAGCAAAACTTTTTTGGGTCCATATTAAAAGGTTAATTTGTTCAATGTTGGCCCGCGACTTTGTTCAGGTTTTACATTTTGGCCCACTGGGTATTTGAGTTTGACACCCCTGATCTATAATATAATATTTTCTTGCAACGAGAAGGAAGGCCACTGTCCTTCCAGTGGTGAACATTTTTGGGTATTTCCTCAAACCTTTCTTCTATACCCTCTCAAAACTTGTCAGGGAGAGAGAGAGAGAGAGATACTTTTTTATATTACGAGTTTATCAAAATGATCCTCTGCGAAGTAGTTAGTGAACCATTTAGTTTCCACCATATCCTCAATAATTACAAGCTCAACATTTAGCCTGTGACTAAGGTTATTTGGTCAAAGAGAAATTCTCATTCGAAGGTATTTTATTCTAGAAACTTTGACAAACATATTTCAGAGCAATATTGCTGTGTTTATGGTAAGGAAAGATGCCCCGTTTGCCAGGCCTCCGATCCTCTCTCTTTTAACTAACTTCTTTCTGCAATGCTGATCTTCTTCCTCTTCGCTTGAGCTCTCAGAATGTCTTGCCACATCTGGTAACCATCTAGTGAGGCGCTCTCTCTCCACGCCTCCCTCTCATTGCCCTTCCTCCATCCTGCTCTGAGCCTTTCAAACTTTGGGGCTAAAGATGAACTCGGTGTGTAAAGTGTGTGCATGTGTCAGTTCACCCCAGGATGGAAGGTATTTGTATCTCTCTCTCTCTCTCTCTCTCTCTCTCTCTCTCTCTCTCTCTCTCTCTCTCTCTCTCTCTCTCTCTCTCTCTCTCTCTCTCTCTCTCTCTCTCTCTCTCTCTCTCTCTCTCTCTCGGCTACAATAACTCAGCTAGGGGTTTAACGACGGTAATCATCAAATAGAGACTTAATGATGGTGATAGTGTAAAATTATCTACCTTGTGTCTAACTTAAATAAAGTTAACAGGCCTATAGCCCATACGTAACTCCTTTTTAACATATCATTTTAACCATCAATTCATCTTGTTACACTTCTCTGCCTAGGGTTAATTTGCTTTAGGTTGGAACAGGCAAAAATCTATGTTTTAATAAGCCTCAGGATTCAGGCCTATTCACTTATTAAAAGTACAACTAGAGGTACTGCAAGGACATTGACAAGCGCCTGTACCTTCAACATATTAAAGGACACTGTCAAACTGTTAAAAATATTTAAAAAGCAGTTATATCGTACTTGAATACTGAGTGAACACATTCACTCACATTTGCCTGTTTCCTAACTTCAACTGTTGACTACCTGTTTAGAAAATGTTCTTGAAGAACATGTCAATCACATAGAAGATCAAACTTGACCAGTCTACATCTTTGAGGGGAAAACTGATGCTAGTCCAGCTAGGGAAAGGCTCAGCAAAGCCTTTTATGAATCCATAGGGAGAGGTAACTACAGTACTCAACATTGGTAGTCATTTTACCAAAATTGTTCTTGTCTGTAAAAATCGAATTGTTCTAGTTTGTAAAAAGTGCTTAATATAGAACATAATATAGAAATCTAATGCAAGAAATTAAATATTGACATTCCTTAAAAACGAATGTAAACTACACTACACACTAATTAACGTTTTGACATTCTGGACTAAAAGATAAAACAATTGCTTAACCTACAAATATTTCTACTGAACGTAAGCCTACACGTTGGCAATACATCTGGTCAACAATAGGTCTATATACCACAAATTTGTTAGAGGACATCTTTTGATTTGGACACAGAAAATAGCGTCAAATAAAACGTCGAACAACAAATAAAGCCTACTGAGGCTACTTTTTTTCGTGACACGCTGCACTATATGCTTACATAAAATTGGCACTTACACACAAGGTTGTACTTCAAAGCTTTCAGTGTAAAGTCACCCAACGATGGATGACATGACATCGGTAGATTGCAATGATTATAGATTTTCCCCCACCATATCCGTCGTTTGTATTCAACAGCGCAAACTACCTCCGGATCGGAAACCTGTTGCCAATCTGCCAAAGTACAAGGATGCTTGCCAAATATTTCGAACGAGCTAAAAGGAGACGACATACAAACTCAAATGAGTAGGCAATACTGACAAAGGAAGTCGTATAAACCCTATCATACAGAGTACAGTGTGTTCGAGCAGTTTTGTGACTAGCGTGATTTTGCCCCAATTTAAGCATATTTTATTTTGCAAAATAGACTTTGACTGTGTTTTATACAACTTAAACATGGGATCATAAACGGCTACGAGGCCTACATGCATAAGGTGACAATGGTGCATAATGGTGGTCCATTAATTTTCTTTATGAGTAAAAGTCATTTAAACAGTTATGGTACCGGCTTTGTTTTTTTTTTTCAAAAGAATATACCAGAGAAATGCTGCCCTCCAGCGACATTGAAAAAAGGACACGGACTTATTAGTAGATTATACTATTTAGTATACAGTGCATCCGGAAAGTATTCATACCCCTTCACTTTTTCCCCATTTTATTATGTCACAGCCTAATTCCAAAATGGATCAAATAAAATAAAAATCTCAACATTCTACGCTCAATACCGCATAATGACAAAGTGAAAAAATATTTTTAGATTTTTTTGCAAATGTATTAAAAATACACATGTACATAAGTATTCACACCCTTTACTCAATACTTTGTTGAAGCACCTTTGGCAGCAATTACAGCCTCAAGTCTTCTTCAGTATGATGCTACAAGCTTGGCACACCTATTTGGGGCAGTTTCTCCCATTCTTCTTTGCAGATCGTCTCAAGCTCCATCGGGTTGGATAGGGAGCGTTGGTGCACAGCCATTTTCAGATCTCTCCAAAGATGTTCAATCGGGTTCAAGTCTGGGCTCTGGCTGGGCCACTCAAGGACATTCACAGACTTGTCCCGAAGCCACTCCTTTGTTATCTTGGCTGTGTGCTTAGGGTTGTTGTCCTGTTGGAAGGTGAACCTTTGCCCCAGTCTGAGGTCCAGAGCGCTCTGGAGCAGGTTTTCATCGAGGATCTCTCTGTACATTGCTGCATTCATCTTTCCCTTGATCCTGACTAGTCTTCCAGTTCCTGCCGCTGAACCCCCCCCCCCCCCACAGCATGATGCTGCCAACACCATGCTTCACTGTAGGGATGGTATTGGCCAGGTGATGAGTGGTGCCTGGTTTCCTCCAGACATGACGCTTGGCATTCAGGCTTGGTTTCATCAGACCAGAGAATTTTGTTTCTCATGGTCTGAGAGTCCTTTAGGTGCCTTTTGGCAAACTCCTTGCGGCCTGTCATGTGCCTTTTACTGAGGAGCGGCTTCCATGTGGCCACTCTACCATAAAGGCCTTATTAGTGGAGTGCTGCAGAGATGGTTGTCCTTCTGGAAGGTTCTCCCATCTCCACAGAGGAACACTAGAGCTCTGTCAGAGTGACCATTGGGTTCTTGGTCACGTCCCTGACCAAGGCCCTTCTCCCCCGATTGCTCAGTTTGGCCAGGAGGCCAGCTCTAGGAAGAGTCCTGGTGGTTCCAAACTTCTTCCATTTGCGAATGATGGAGACCACTGTACTCCTTGGGACCTTCAATGCTGCAGAAATTTTTTTGTACCCTTCCCCAGATCTGTGCCTCGATACAATCCTGTCTCGGAGGTCTACAGACAATTCCTTGGACTTCATGGCTTGGTTTGTGCTCTGACATGCACTGTCAACTGTGGGACCTTATATAAAAAGGTGTGTGCCTTTCCAAATCATGTCCAATCAATTGAATTTACCACAGGTGGACTCCTATCAAGTTGTAGAAACATCTCAAGGATGATCAGTGGAAACGGGATGCCCCTGAGCTCAATTTTGAGTGTCACAGCAAAGGGTGTGAATACTTATGTACATGTGATAAATATATATATTTTTTTTAATACATTTGCAAAAAATTCAAAAAAACATTTTTCACTTTGTCATTATGCGGTATTGTGTGCAGAATGTTGAGATTTTTATATTATTTTATCCATTTTGGAATTAGGCTGTGACATAATAAAATGTGGAAAAAGTGAAGGGGTATGAATACTTTCCGGATGCACCTTATCTGTGGACTCAAAAGACCCAAATTGCCTTTCCCTTCTAACAAATTGTCTTGCCAGCATTACAACATGGATGTCCCAGAATATTCTTAAATTAAACGATAATAAAACTCAGGTACTTGTATTTGGCCCAAAGTGCCAGAGGGATTCTATTATTACAAGGATGGGCCTCTTAAAATTACAGTGCACCAGCAAGGATCGCAACCTAGGAGTAATTGTCGACTCAGAGCATAGTTTTGAATCCCATATAAATCTTATCAGATTTATCAGATTTTTTCATCTAAGAAATATATCAAGAGTGCGCCCATTTCTATCTTTAAAAAAGGCAGAAAAATTAACTCATGCTTTCCTCTCAAGTCGCTTAGACTACTGCAACGCTTTGTTCTCCGGTCTACCAAGCAAGTCAATTCAAAAACTTCTGATGGTTCAGAATGCTGAACCATTCTCTTCTAAAAAGAGAAAACACATCTCCACTGTCCCCTATGGCCTCCACTGGCTACCTGTATCCTATAGAATAGATTTCCAGGTAATCTTAATGGTCTTTAAAGTGTTAAAGGGGTTGGCACCAATCTATTTTAGAGACGGCCTTGTTGATTATGTACCTGGCCAGGGCCTTTAGATCCTCTACTGCTTCTTTGCTGGTAATTCCCAAGATTAATTATAAGAGGAGCGGAGAAGCATCCTTCAGCTTTTGGGCCCCAAAACTGTGGAATTCCCTTCCAAGCCATATTCGGGAGGCTGAATCAGTCATTACTTTTAAGAGGGATCTTAAAATGCACCTTTTCAATCAGGCTTTTTGGAAAACAGAATCACAGCAAGGAGTGTAGCAAAATATTCCAATCTGTTTTTTTGTCTTATAAATACATTGTAATTTTACGTTGTTTTATTGTTTTTCATGCTGTTTTACCACTTTAATCATATTTTTGTTTGTATTCATTGTCATGTAAAGCTCATTGAACTGCCCTTGTTGTATGAAATGTGCTATACAAATAAAGTTTATTATTATTATTATATTTATTTGGTTCGCCATATAATCTTCCTTAGTACATGCAACGATAGTGTCCAGACTGTTCGGAGGGTTCTATGGTGTCTATTTTATGTCACACATGGTTATGCTTGAGTTTCATATATTTAAGGCTTCCTTTCTTCCCCTTCTGATTGCTTCAATCTCTTTCCATTTCATTTTGTCCTTGGTCTTACATCTCCCTAATTTTCATTAAATGACCTCCAGAGTCCAAGAGTCAAAACATCAACATCCGAATTCAAAGGCTATTTTAAACTTTATTCTATTTACATAGTAGAAACTAAATGTCATTGTGAGGGCTGTGCGGACATCCGTCCCGTAGAGGGCGCTGAAGGGTGGTGAGGAAGTGTTCCTCTGACAGGTCATCAGGCTGCAACAGGTGTGTTCAATCTGGTGATTGGTCAAAGGACGGATTTAAAAGGTGTCTGTTTTCATTGCAGTAGGAGGTGGACGGCGGGAGCTATGGTGGAGTGAGAGGCGGATGCCCGGAAACCAGAACCAGCTCCACGCAGTCCATCCTTGGAAACTTTGTGTTTGCGACCAAATAAAACGGCGAGAGTTATCTACAATCCTTGGTGTGCTGTACATTTGTGCCTAGAACCCTCACATTGGCGCCCAACGTGGGGCACAAGGACATTGGAAAGAAAAATAATAAGAATAATTGGACAAGGAGAATGTCCCAGGAGTCGCCCATGGTCCAGATGCTGTCGCGGATGATGGACCTGTAGGAGCAGCAGCTGGCCAACCACCTCCAACTGCAGCGGGCCCAGACTGAGGACCGGCGACCACACATCCAGCTGATCCGGATGACGGAGGCCGACGACCCGGAGGCTTTCCTCGCCACCTTTGAGGCGACGGCCCGGGCGTGCAGGTGGCCGGAGGCTGAGTGGGCTTGCCACCTGCTTCCCCTATTGACGGGGGACGCCCAGCTGGCTGCCCACGGCCTGCCGGCAGCAGCCGCTGAGGACTACAGGGTGGTGGCCAGGGCCATCCGGGACCGGCTCGGGTTGAATCCCGAAGCCCATCGCCGCCGGTTCCGAGCCCTGGCTTACGACACCGCGGGGCGGCCATACGCTTACGCCCAGCAGCTGCTGGATCGGGCCAGGAGGTGGCTGCGGCTGGGGAAGCTGGAGCCTGGAGCCATGTTGGAGCAGGTGGTGTTGGAGGCTTTTGCTGAGGGGCTGCCTCCGCAAACATCTGCCTGGGTTCGGCGCCACCGTCCCACCACCCTCAACGCAGCCGTGGACCTGGCGGAGGACCACCTGGTGGTGCAGCCCCAGCTGCCACCTGTTCCAGCACCTCGACGATGGAGGGCGGAGAGACCGGTGCCAGCTCCCCGGAGCAGCCGCCCAGCCACGCCCTTGAGGGGGTGGGGGCCGCAGGCACCTTTTCTATCTCCTGCCACCCCAACGACAGGTCCAACAATGCTAGGCGAGGGCTGCTGGCGGTGCGGTGTGCCTGGCAGCTTCCGGAGGGAGTGCCCGCTGATGGAGGTGGGCCAGGTCGTCAGGGTCGCTGGCGTGCCGACCCCTTGCCCCGGTCCAGGGGCGACGTACCACATTCCGGTGAGGTTGCAAGGGGGGACACACCAGGCTCTGCTGGATTCTGGGTGTATGCAATCCATGATCCAAGAGCGCCTGGTTCGACCTGCGGCTTTGCTGGAAGCAGCACGGGTGTTGATTAGGTGTATACATGGGGATGTGCACGAATATCCGGTGGTCTCCATTGAAATTCGTTATGGGGGTAAAAAGCATTGACTAAAGGCAGCGGTTAGCTCCCACCTTTCGCACCCCCTGATCATAGGCACCGATTGGCCTGGGTTTGATAGGGCAGTGGGGGGGCATGTGGGGGTGCGGTCACGGCAGGTAGGGACATGTGAGATGTGTGCTGTGTTCTGTGCTGATGCGGGGGCTCCCGATTCGGCCGAGTCCGGGGGGCAGGGGGAGGGACCGTTGTCGGAGGCTCTTTCGCCTGCGTTACCACCTATGGAGGATTTCCCTCTCGAGCAGTCTCGTGATGCCACCCTACGCTTTGCCCTTAGCCGAGTGATAAAGATTGATGGCGTGTTGGTACGGCCAGCGGCAGCGCTGTCTTACTCATATATTTCATTGGTTAAGGATAGATTGTACCGAGTGAGTCGTGACACTCAGAGGCAGGAGGAATTATTACAATTGTTAGTACCTGTGAGCCGTCGGAAAGAGGTGTTTCAGGCGGCTCATTACAACCCGATGGCAGGCCACTTGGGATTCGCTAAGACACTCGATCGGATAATAGCCCGTTGGCCGGGGATACAGGCTGAGGTACGTAAGTTGTGTGCGTCCTGTCCGGAATGCCAGTTGGTGAACGCCCCGGCCATACCAACAGCGCCGTTGTGCCCTCTTCCGCTGATTGAAGTGCCATTCGAGCGGATCGGCATGGATATCATCGGGCCATTAGACCGCAGCACGTGGGGCTATCAATTTGTACTAGTCATAATTGATTACGCAACCCGCTACCCTGAAGCGGTGCCGTTGCGCAACATCTCTGCGAAGAGTGTCGCGCAGGCGCTGTTTACGGTCATCTCCCGAGTGGGAATCCCTAAAACGATTCTTACTGACCAGGGCACAAACTTCATGTCACGTGCACTCAAGGAGCTTTACGGGTTGTTGGGGATTCAGGCAATTCGGACCAGCGTCTATCACCCCGCCACAGACGGGCTGTGTGAGCGCTTCAACAAAACGCTGAAAACCATGATCCGTAAATTAATTCACGAGGATAGTCGTAATTGGAATAAATGGCTAGATTCCCTGTTATTCGGGGTGAGAGAAGTACCCCAGGCTTCCACGGAGTTTTCCCCCTTCGAGCTACTATACGGGCGTCAACCCCGAGGTGTCCTAGACCTGGTTAAAGAAAGCTGGGAATGCGGGTCTAGCGACAGTAAGAACGAGATTCAGTACGTTATAGACTTGCGTGCAAAGCTACACTCACTGCATAGGCTGTCACGTGAACATTTGCAGCAAGCCCAGGAACAGCAGAAGCGCCGTTATGACCAGGGAACTAGACTCAGACAATTCGCATCGGGAGAGAAGGTCCTTGTATTGCTGCCGACGTCTAGCTCTAAATTACTCGGCAAGTGGCAAGAGCCGTTCGTGGTTACACGGCGAGTGGGGGACGTAGACTATGAGGTAGTTCGCTCAGACAGGGGAAATAGCACTCAGATATACCACATTAATCTCCTTAAAAAATGGAACGATAAGGTCCCTGTCTCGCTGGCTACGGTGGTGTCGGAGGGAGATGAGTTCGGACCGGAAGTCCCAAATTCTACAGCTAGCACCCCGGTTCCGGTTTCTGTGACGGTCTCTAGCCGAGCCAGCATGCGGACGCCATCAGATTGCAAAAGCAGTTCGCTGATGTGTTTTCTCCCCTGCCTGGCCGGACAAAGCTCATAGAACACCACATAGATACGACGCCAGGATTGACGGTGCGTATGCGTCCCTAT
Organism: Aplochiton taeniatus; assembly: GCA_017639675.1. Lineage (NCBI taxonomy): Eukaryota > Metazoa > Chordata > Actinopteri > Galaxiiformes > Galaxiidae > Aplochiton > Aplochiton taeniatus. Next base: position 12,041,215 of record CM030186.1, on the reverse strand, counting down.
CGATTGCCCGCTCACAAATGCGAAATTGTGAAGCGGGAGCTTCAGGCTATGCTAGACATGGGCGTAATAGAAGAGTCGAGCAGCGCTTGGAACAGCCCCATCGTGCTAGTGGTGAAGCGGGAGGGGTCTGTTCGGTTCTGCGTTGATTACCGGCGGGTGAATGAGGGTTCTAAGTTTGATGCGTACCCTATGCTGCGGGTCGACGAACTCCTGGACAAGCTTGGCACTGCTAAATTTTACACCACACTGGATTGTACCAAAGGCTACTGGCGGATTCCCTTGTCGCCAGACACCCGCGAGAAGACGGCCTTCTCTACTCCCTACGGTTTGTACCAATTCACTGTGCTTCCGTTCGGGTTGTTTGGGGCCCCTGCCACCTTCCAGCGCCTGATGGACCGGGTGCTGCGCCCTCACGCTGCTGCCTACCTGGATGACATCGTCATCTACAGCGACACCTGGGCGGAGCATGTGCAGCGGGTGGCGGCCGTGCTTGGGGTGCTGCGGGAGGCGGGGCTCACGGCCAACCCTAAGAAGTGCGTGATTGGTGGGAGGGAGATCCGGTATCTGGGGTACCACTTGGGTGGCGGGGAGGTGCGGCCACAAATAGAAGAGACTGCAGCGATTGCGGCTTCCCCGCGGCCCAAATCCCAAAAAGAGGTGAGGGGGTTCTTGGGGCTGGCTGGCTACTACCGGCAGTTTGCGCCTAATTTTTATTTTCCTTTCTCCCTACAGACGGATGCCTCGGACCGAGGGCTGGGGGCGGTGCTGTTCCAGCGGCAGGGGGATGTCGACCGTTCGGTGCTGTACCTGAGCCGCAAGTTGTCGGACCGCGAGGCTCGGTACAGCACGGTGGAGAAGGAGTGTCTGGCCATCAAGTGGGCGGTCGGCACCCTCCGCTACTATTTGCTGGGCCGCACCTTCACCCTCTACTCCGATCACGCGCCCCTCCAGTGGCTCCACCGAATGAAGGAGACCAATGCCAGGATCACTTTTTGGTACTTGGCTTTGCAGCCCTTCAACTTAAAGGTGATCCACAGGCCGGGGTTGCAGATGGTGGTGGCCGACTTCCTCTCCCGCTTCGGTGGGTGGGGGGAGTGGGTCGCTGGCCGGTGTTGTCCCCGGCCTGCGGCTTCGAGGGGAGGCACTGTGAGGGCTGTGTGGACATCCGTCCCGTAGAGGGCGCTGAAGGGCCGTGGTGGTGAGGAAGTGTTCCTCTGACAGGTCATCAGGCTGCAACAGGTGTGTTCAATCTGGTGATCGGTCAGAGGACGGATGTAAAAGGTGTCTGTTTTCATTGCAGTAGGAGGTGGACGGCGGGAGCTATGGTGGAGTGAGAGGCGGATGCCCGGAAACCAGAACCAGCTCCACGCAGTCCATCCTTGGAAACTTTGTGTTTGCGACCGAGTAAAACGTCGAAAGTTATCTGCAATCCTTGGTGTGCTGTACATTTGTGCCTAGAACCCTCACAGTCATATTACCAAATGCAGTTGTATAACAATTTCAAAATGAAAATTAAAACGTCATTGACATCAAATTTTCAAAGACGTAATCTTCTCTACAGAGGACAATATTCAAATGCAATAAGCAAATCAGCGATTAGTCGTCTATTGCATTACCATTTACATGTCACCACGCTCTTTTGAGGACAATATTTCAATGGAACCGCAATTTCAGTCCTCTCATCAAGGCGGGTCTTCAGTTAGGACGTCACTTCCTTTATTCAAAAATACTGTCAGAATGGCCATCAGCAGGCGGATGAGCCTTCGTACAAGTGTTGAAAGTATCGAGAGGAATATCCATCCATTATGGGTTCCCATGCTTTGTTGTGGATGAAGTAGCCCAAACCGCAACATCCAAATACATGTCGTGTGCACTGAGGTGCTTGCAAATGAAAGCTCAACGCCCTAAAAAATGCTGACACCTGAAAACCAAGCACTCATCCCTCGCTGCGAACCCGTAACGTTAGGCCTATGCTTTCTCTGCTGAAAGGAACGCAAGTTGCTTGGCCAAAAGAAAGTCCCAAAAAATTAAACGACAATCCCTGCCTAAGCTAAAAAGGCCACAACTCGGTTAGCATCTTGGAATAAAAAATCTCAGTGATGCGCCGGGCAAGGCAATGGTGCCAAACTGCCGTTTGACAGTGGCACTGATTATATCTCACGACGGCCAGTTTATCGCCACGCTTGGCCTGACTTATAGCTACAGCAACGGATTTGATTAGGGTTTCCCTGATAATGTTTGCCGTTTTTGCCTGTGCACCTAAATATGCCATCTCATATTATGCCTTTTGAGCTTTGGCAGGGATTGTCGTTTGTTTTGTTAATGTTACGGACACTGACCATGCAGTATAAACAAAAGATAGCCCACTGACCAGTATAAACAAGCGATCGTATGGCTATGGGCCTATGCATAGTGATGATAGCAAGTTTATACTGGTCGATGTCCGTTACATTAGGACTTTATTCATTCTTTCTTAGTTCAAAACTAGGCATGTGAATCCATACTGAATATTCCTCTCGAAACCTTAGATACGGGGGCTGGTCCGCCTGCTGATGGACATTCTGACACATTGACCGTATATTATAAGTGGACAAAGTCATCGTGACGTCATCCATTGGTTTGAGGACCACCGTTTTGAAGCCTCAAATTTGGTATTTTGAAAATCGGCATCTTGGTTTCATAGGCCATCGCCATCTTTTTTTTTTTTTAAACCTGAAGTGACGACCCTCACTGCTCAAGTTTTGTCTTTTGTTGACTCCGCCGGAGGGTGTAAAATCGAGGGATTGAGGGAATGTAGATTCTCCCTTCCCTTGCTTACAACGTAACGGACCTGCCCTCCGGCTGGTCGCCATTTCACATCCTGGGACTTTGGGGATTCCCCCCTCCAATGAAAGGAAGGGAACGTGATGAAGCAAGGATTAAGAATGAATTGGGATGGGGTCTCGGTCTGACTCTTTGATGACACTACACACTCCGGTACAGTAGGTGGCGGAATCCACCCTTTTTTTTTATTATTGCGAGCAGCCTTTAAATTCAAAGACGAAGAGGACGATCGTGTAAAGGGAGCATCTCTTTTGAGGTTTTCTAATTTAATAACTTTATCACTGAACTTTCCTCTGCAGATAAAGACTGTCGAGTACATGTCCTGGTTGAGACACACATATAAGGTCTGGTTGAGGCACCTCCTCCATACCACTAAAGTTTACTAATAATTGAAGACTTGAGTTTGCTTATGGAATGTGTTGATGAATATCCAGTTAGGATGTATGCGTTTGTCAACCTACTAGCCAACGGCTTGCTAGTTGAAACTGTCTTATACTCGCATCGTAAATGTTATTTACCTTTCTAAAAGTATTTAACTGTAAGTAAACTAAGTCTTGGCCCCTCTCTTGATAAAGTGTTACTTAAGCTAGTTGTTACAAAGTTGTGATATCCAGACCATTTAGCCAACTCTATAGCTAGATAAGATGGCTAACTATCTAGCTAGCTAACGTTAGCTCAAACCAATTTGACTGTTTTGTTTGAAGCTGACTGCTGCTGGCTTGTTCTTAAAATGCTCATTCATGGTATTGGGCGATTGGAGTAATTTTGTATGTTGTATGTCATTACAGACTTTAGGGTAAGTGTTGTGAATCTTTTTACAGAGCTAATGTTCTCTCGTGCTATCTAACGTTAGTTTTTCTGATAGCTGCTGGCCAACACTACAGTTAGCAACATTTGTTAAAGCCTTCAGCTAATGTTTTCAAGCTCACAAGCTAAGTAAGGGTAAAGCAAATTAATGGACAATGTTAATCTAGCACATGGGGTTATTGTGTTACCGGGTGGTCTAATTGCAAGAAACAGCTGGAAATAGCGCTGCACAATCTTTATTGGGTAGCCAAGAAGGTTTATGTCTAAACGACGTAGGCTTTTTGCGCTTAAAGAGATGGCTAATGTCACACGGTTTGGTTAGGGGGTGTCGAGTTGTGAGACTTTTTATTTATCTCGTATCTTTGCAGGTAAGACTCCAAAGTCCCGGTGGAGAGTTGCATGCCTGCTTAACAGCACCTTTCAATTGACTGGAGCCCGGAGGGAGATAGTGTGAAGCCTGTTTCAGACCCAGAGGTGATGGGCCCCCGAAGGAAGTCAACCAAGACGCAGTCTTCAAGGATTGGCAGCCCTGACCCCCTGCGACATGACGACCCTAAAGACTACATCAATGAACTGTCCCATGAAGTACTCTGTCACATATTTCGGTAAGGCTTTCTTATTGGAAAGTCTTTACTTTCGATTTGTTTGACCAAATCTCTGTTGCTCATGGTTTAGCTTTTTATAATGGATCTCTGCTCATGTTTTCAGGTACCTGCCTATGCAGGACATCATGTGCATGGAGTGCCTTTCTAGGAAGTTGCGCGAGGCTGTCACCCTCTACCTCCGTGTGGTCAAGGTGGTGGACCTATGTGCAAGCCGCTGGTGGGAGTACATGCCTTCAGGTAACATCCCTGTCACTCTCACTTGGTATCTTGGTTAGCATATACCCTGGTCATAGAGTTCAATCATTTTTTACATCTAGCCACTTTTTTTCAAAAGTTACTCAGAGCTTTCTTAATGCTTTCTAGTCGGTGATGCAATAAGCAGATTATGTGTCTAGATAGCCTGGCAATGAGAGGCTAGCCTCATGTTAATCATAGGACTTTAAGATATGACATGGCACCCTATATACTTTTAAACCCAGACATAAAAATATAAATATGTGATGAGACATTGTAAGTCATTTGACTGATATAAAATTAGGGTTGCACAATATATCGTATTTTTTATCATTGCGACGTCAACTTGTGCAATAAACACATTGCAAAAAACTGCAATATTTTATATGGCTCTGTATTTAACAAATTACATGATTATTCTTTTAAAATTACATTATTTGATCAGGCGCTACTTTGACTGATACGCACCATGCTTTTCACAACACGGATGTATTGTCCAATCAGACAGATCTCTTGCCATGAGGCAGCGTGAGAGAGTAGGAGGGGAAACTTTTAAATGAATTATCAATCATATATATTTTTTTATTGGTGCTTTATTTTTAAGGTACATGTTGAATTTGTCCAATAAAATAATATAAAAATGTCAATAGACAATTTGTTGTTTCTGAGCAGTATACTGAAAGCAGCAGAAAGGCAATATCTTTTTATTATCGCAAGAAATATCGTTATCGTAATATTCAACAACAATATTGCTTACTTTCGTCAGCCCTATTCAAAATGTTAATCATGGTTGGTACTTTGGTAAAAGAGCAAACCGATCCGTTCTCAAATGGGATGCCCATTTAAAAAAAGACACCTACTTTCATAAGATGATGGCTGATGTGACATTAAAACTGATCATGATGCATGTTTGTGGTAACCAATTACCAGACTCCAGCATTTACTAATTTTAACAGTAATAATTTTGCCTCTCTGTCAAAGCAAATATGTAGATTTAAGATGTCCACTTCCCTTTCCTTTTTTATACCACCACAGAGCGTTAGATAATGAGACTGAGTTGCTAAAAGCCCCAGTATACTTCAAGAGAACTTTTTCTCTTTGATTTGTTATTTTTTGCTTGTTCGCCAAGTCTGTGGGGACTACTTGTGTGGACTACTTGTGGGTTTCGGATTTGAGTTCTTGGTAGCAACATTTGGATGTTCTTTTTATCTTGCTTGGACAGGTTATAAATGTGCACATATTTTCTAACTTCTTCAGCTAAGCTCAGTGCTCTAATCGAGTCACTAACCCTTGATGTCAAGTCCCTAGTCCCCAGTGTTCGACTAGTCTGACTGAGTCGAAGTCACCATAGGTTCAGCTTGAGTCGAGTCACAAATCCTTAAGTCTAGATCCGAGTCCAGTCATATTATTCTGTACCGGATCTGACCACAAATATAAGCACACAAATTCAAGATTATATTGTATTAATATATGCTACAGATTAGGAATGGGAATGTATGCAAATGCAAACAAAGTTGAAGTCATAAACGGTTATAAAAATCTCTAAACGTAAAAAAAAAATGTTGTTCACCAAAATAATACAAAATGATCACAAAGTATAGCTTTAAATGTTCTCAGAAATTGGGAAATATTCTTGCTTAGCCTTATTAAATATATCTTTTTTTTTATATGGCAACATCTTTAAAATAAAAAAAATCACGCATTTCCATGTTCCTAATAGTAGTGAAAAAGAGAAAAATTTCCAAAAGGTAAATAATGATGTAAAGAGGATCATCATGGAATCAAAAATTCGGGGTTTCCTATTCCTTTTTCAAAGACAAAAAAATTCTAGGTTTCCTATTTCAAACATTTTGTTTTGTTTTGTGATGATAACTGTCTCTGAGTAGTACTATACATATGATGAGTAGTTCAACAATGCTGTGTTTTAAGGGAGCTTTCTGGTGATTCTCCAGATTCCGAATGCAAAAACACGTGCGCTGCAAAACCCATTATGGGGTTTCTTTGACCCCCCCAAAAAGATAGACAAGGTCAAATGTAAAATAGAATGATCTTCTACTACGAACAGTACAGGGTTCTTGCTCAACCATTTAAGGTGGAATCCCCAAAATGAACTATAGCAACTCACACCGGTTAGTTATTCACAATGACAGCACTTATCCTCTTCTACCCTGAGGCAATTTTGGTCAAATCCGCCTAAAATGACATACCCAAACTAAATTGATTATAGCTCCAGATCTACAAGGGCCATATGCATAATGTTGACATCAATAGAAAGGTAACATCCTGGTGCGCATGGCCAAATACAATTTGCTTTGATTAAATGTTATTGGCTTGGTCACAGCTTATAAGTCTGCAATTCCTAATAAATTACACTCATATTGTTACAACTACACACAAACTGCATTTTGACCCAATTTTTATGATTTTCTTGAAATATTTCATTGGTAGTTTGGGTATTCCCTCTACTCTAAAATATACATTACAAATTAATACAAATGAAAGCCATTCAAAATCTTTGTCTCCAACAGGAGCTAATTTGTTTTAATTTTATTATTATATATATATATATATATATATATATATATATATATAGATATATAGATATATAGATATATATATATATATAAATAAAACACTAAGAAAGATCAAAAATAACATAAAAATGTGGTACAAAACAACAACCATGAAAGAAAAATGCGGTAAAAAACATCAACCATGAATAAAAAGGCTACTGGTCCTTTCAGCAAAACAGTTTCTCTTGGGAATGCAGCACAAATACACACCACAGACTCTGCATGATACTGGGGTCTTTGTACGAGGTCTGCCTTGACGAACCTGCTAACTTTGACCTTGTGGAACTGTGGCTGGAGACAAGTGAAGATGTAGACGGCTGTAGAGTCGGGGTAATTGTCAAAGTTGATGGGCCACTTAGCACCTCACATTCTTTCTCCGGGTCTTGTTGTTGCTGCTCTTCCTTCCTTCTCCCAGATCTTCACTGTGGATACATAAAACAGGGAGTTAGTGTTGCATGACAACGTGACTGCAATTTTGAAGACAATATTTGTTCTATTTTTTTTATTTCGGGCAGACAAATACACAAATATAACTAATAATGTTTTCAAAAATCATTCAATGTGATAGCTTAGCAAGATGGAAACAACAAACAGCCTTCCATAATCACATACATAAGACCAATAAATAACTGAAAGTTTGTAACAATGTGTTACAATGTCTGTATTACTCTATTATTAGTAGTATACTACTGATTATTGACCAATGAAGAAGAAAACGAACTCGAACTGTGCTGTGTAAATTAACAAATAACTAAATGATTGCCAAAAAAATATCATATTATACAACATATACAAATATTAACTAATCATTCTGTGGATAACCAAGCTACGTCAACTTTGAAAATCCTATCTAGAAACCAGACCGAGGTTGTTCACATTACCTAGGGTCACGGTCAAAGGCAAATATCGCTAACGTTAGCTAAGATGAATAATCAATAGCCTAACACCACGACAACCATTATGTTGCATATGCATACATTTCTTATCATTAGAAGACATATGACCATACTATTTTCATCAGAATACATTTGATAAACATACTTACTCTTCAGCAGGGTTTGAAAAAGATGCATCCTCTCCATCGGAATCTTCCGAACCAGTTGAATCTGGAATTACGGCTTCCGTGCCACTGTCGTTTATAACTTGTTTTAGGGCTTCTTCAGCCGAAAACCATTTTATTAGACATTCTGTTGAATACAAGTAGTATAAACTATAATATGGATAAAGAAAACCTAACCAAATCAAGTATTCCTGCGCGCTATGCAACTCGGTGCGTAATAGCTAAAATGATGTCGATCTGGTACGGATGAGTACGCACTTCGATAACTTTGGCTAGAAAGGGCACAGAGACATGATTGACACCTCTAAAGAAAGGTAAGAACAAATCGTAATCGATTCTGGTATTATCCCACAAATCTTGACTTTAGATTTGTTGATACAACGAAGAGAAGGAGGGGTCATCTCAGAGAGGCGCATGGACCCCATGGCCAATGTAAACACGTCTACAGAAATTATGGTTTGATTGAGAGCGCAGAAAATAGTATCTACGTGATCGAAAGAATGTTATTAATACACGCATGTTTTTTTTTTCTTCAAATAACTCATTTTTGGTTGCAATACTCATTGAAGGATGCAGAAACGTTTTACTTTTGATTACGAAATGTTATGTTTGATATAGAAGTTGTTAGAGGGCTAACTCCTATGTAGTTGCTCGTAGCTGCTAGAACTTGGTCTCCTCTGAAGCATCAGAGTCAGCAGATTCGTGTGATATGCGGTGTTCGTGGATTGTTTACAATGGAAGAATTTTCTAAGGGATTTGAATGTTGTCGTCCCCTAAAAAACTGTGAGCGCTTGGTGAGTACATGTTGTATACATTAGTTATTGATGCAAATATGATTTATTTATATGTAAAATTATTGTTTGTTACAAAGAGATTGTTCGTAGCTTTCCAAGCTGGTATAGCATGTCTATGTGGCGTCTTGATGTACGGTTGTGTAACAGTAAATCACTCACAACCTAATTTTTGCCCCGTCGTCGGGGCAGCCGGGCTTAACAGGTTAAATAAAGTGGATCGAGGGGTGGCCAAATTATTGCAGAACGCTTGCACTAATAGGCATAGCTTACTTATTTGCTACTCTTTCACATGCATTTGAAAAAAGAAACTATTAATTATCTATTAACTATTAATTATCAGAACCACATTTAATAAATAAACACGTTTACAGGTGCAAAGCTCTAAAAGAGCCGTGGAAACGCACAAAATAAAAAACATTCTGAAACGTCCCCCCTCCCCCTCTACAGATAGAGCATCACAAATACAAAACAGAAATATAGCTACAAGCAGCGATTCTAGGGGTCCAAGCAAATTGGGAACATTTGAATGCTTGTTTAAAGCATTTGATGATACCACCACCGGGATTTTAACTCTCAACCTCTGGATCAGTGTTAATTTTGACAGAAATTTTGATTTACTTTTAGTCATAGTCTTTTGACAAAAATCCCTTGCTTGTCAAGCTTGTCATATTTTAGTCATTGAATAGTTTTAGTCTAGTTTTAGTTTACTAAATATCACAAGATTTTAGTCGACTAAATCTACAGTAGTCAAAAAGCTAGCAATTAAATTTGCATTGTTTATAACAACTTGAATATGACATTCTTAATTATTTCAAACAAAAGTGTAACTCTCAAATATTAAAAAGCCAAAATGTATAGACTGTAATGCCACTGCACATAGTTGCTTACCTGAATGTAGAAAATGCAACAGTAGGCTACTCAAGTAACCAAATAGCCTTTAGAAGTCCAGACAAGTGAAATGGAAGTGAATGTAACTTCTTAGACTGATTCAATAAAATATTGTAAAGGCAGCAATGCCATTAAGTTTAATGTACGATGTGCCGGGCATTTCTGGCTCTACCACCCGACTGCGGAGGTGATACTGCCCGAGGCGCAGGCAGCGATTTATCTGGGTTGAACGTTATGTTAAACCAGCGTTAGCTAGCATCAAAGGTTCAACCCAGATAGGTTTGACTGTCGAAGTGCCAGTCTTATGCAAACTAGGACTTTTTCTTTAACAACCAAACTTCCTAGCTAGTTTAACTAACTTGTTAAAAGTTAGCTGATGCATGCCCTTTATATCCAGAAAAGCCAGGGCACAGGTTTATATTGCAACTGGCCTCCGGTAGATCAGTACATATTTTTCAAAATGTAGTATGTCATCCGGGAACGTTTTCCATACTCAGTTTTCACATACTATATACCGTTGGCATACTGTCCATTCATTTTTCGTCATATCTAGTATGTCAAGTGTGCATAGTATACGGTTTCGGACACAGCCAAAGTGTGCATTTAATTGAACCTCCCTATGAGTTCTGATTGAATCTTTGACCAACTCGTCCCTCCCTAACGTTATCGTCTCGCCTGTATTAGTTGACGAAAATGTCAATAGGTTCTGTCATAGTTTTCGTCATCAGAAATTAGTTATCGTCTTGTTTTAGTCAGTAAAAATGTTTTGGGGAAAAAACTATTAGCGGACGATATTATCACTGCTCTGGATTGAGGGACAGGTCATTATACAGCCTTGGCCTGCATGTGTACTTTTTAGTGCAATTTGATGCATCTAATGTAAAATGAAACGGCACCGCGTGTGCTTTCTGTGATCTTGCAAAGTCACTTTTTACGCTGCACTCTCTAACATACGTGCATCTACTTCCAAATCCTCAACATCAAGAACAAAATATTGTGGGGAAACATTTGCAAATACCTTCTTCTGTACCACCATTGTTTGCCTATACCCAGGCCATACATTGTAAAGAAAGTTGAAGCAGAGGCTTCAAACCTCCCCACCATTGTTTTTCTTAGAATTTTCCTAGTCTTTTCTTGATTAAATTGAGTAATTTATAATGCCATAATAAAAGAGTAAGGATTTCCTGTAAGATTCATTTTTGGTGTACATTTTGAAGTGACTGTGTGGCTTGTATTATGGAGGTAAGGCTAAGAGGGAATTGCAAATTAGGATCTCTGAATATTAAAGCACATTTAATCACGTTCCTTATTTACATGTACATTGTATCCGATGTAGAAGCTAGTTTAGCGTGCTGAGATCAGGTTGCGGATTAAATTATTCAGTTTTGTGAATTTTGATGCTCCTTGTCTAAGCTGCTACACTACTCGTCGAAATAGTGTAATAGAATGAATATGAACATCAGGAATGTGGATTTTCATTATTATTAATTTTAATATGTATTGACATCCTTAAGTAATGGTGCCCACAGCTGGCATTTCTATGTTTTGTATCATGAAGTTTAGATGCCACAGCTAGCATCCTCAAACAAAGACAGTTTTTACTTAAAATCTCATCTTGACAAGGAAAATGTATAACATACATCTACTTATGTTTCAGGATGTTTACGTTCATCTGAATTCATTAGGATATATCTGGTGTATGAAAATATTACTTCCAAAAAAAAAGTGATCTTGTGGTTCAACGTCATATGTAATTACACTGAACAATTCACTTTCAAGTAAAAACATGGAAATAATATTTGTGTATAGAGCTACCGTCAAACAAAGAAAACGCCCTATTGGCAGGAAAGCTAGCCAAATTAGCCTGTTGCGGTGAATATGGTAGACAGCTGTATGCCGGGGTGCCAGAACAAACGGGGACAAGTAAAAGTGAGAGCCTTTTATTGAATTCCTAAAGATCCTGAAAGAAGACAAACTTGGATTACTGCCATAAAACATGCTAGAAGCGAACAGAGGAAAACGTAACGATGTAATGTACAAAGTAACGAATTCTGCTTGTGTAGTAGCCACGTCATGTCAAGTTTCTTAAAGTTGATATCTTTTGATTTGTATCAATGTTTGATTTTTATAACCGGCCTTTATTATGGTTACTGTTACTGACGATTTTATTACCAAGTTTGAACCATGAATTATTGTGTCGATTTTGTGGGGCTAATAAAAGCTAAGTTATGCAACAACAACAAAAATTATAACTCCGGGGGCATTATAAGGGTCACTAATGTTTAATCTATACGTTTTTTTTCAACATATCGTTCAATATCATTGGAATTAAAGTGGGTGGCTTCCTCGGACAGCGGGAAATTCACGCCGGCGCCATTCATTGTCGTTAGTTTTTTACTGCCCGTGTCACGTGACATCCGGAGCTCTATATAATTCGATTTTCCAATTAAGATTGCAAGTGCACATTCTTTCATGCAAAATGTGATATGGAAATATTTAGGATTATGTTCAGAACATTTGAATGTTTGAAATGTGATATTTTAAATGTATTTAAACATAGTGAGAACTGAGTACATACACATTTTGGAAATTTCACAGACTTTCAAATAACAAAAGTTTTATTATTTAGACTGATTGAGCCTCACATAAAACTCGATAATGCAATATAATGATCCTCAGTCACAACAAGAACACAAAATGTAAACGGTTTACCTCTTGTGTAACAAGTGTATTGGAAGTAGGACCTAAAAAAGAATTCACACATTTTTGTTCTGGACGATTTCGATTTTAATCTAGTTTTTTCTTGTTTATTCTGTAAACAAACTTTAAAAATACCAAGAAGAAATAATTTTCTTTACTTATGAAATAAAAAATTAGATTGTGTTATGTCTAGGCATATATCCAGCCAGATATCAATCATAGATTTCTATTCAAAATTGCAGCTAAATGGGAACATGTAATTACTCAAAAACTTAGAAAATACAATGGACTATCTGGACGAGTTGGAACATTTTCATGAAACAAAAAAAAAAATCAACTATTCCTCTAACTCTTTTTACACAATTCTCCCTCCCTGCTTTCAATCGCTCGTGCAGCGAAAGTTGTACAGGTGCATCTCAATAAATGTATTTCAGTAATTCAATTTAAAAAGTGAAACTCATATTATATTTTATATTATATTATATTATATAGATTCATTACACACAAAGTTAATTATTTCAAGCCTTCTTTTGTTTTCATCTTGATTACGGCTTACAGCTAATGAAAACTCAAAAATCATTGTCTCAGAAAATTAGAATATTACATAAGACCAATAGCAAAAAGGATTTCTAATAAAGAAATGTCGGCCTTCTGAAAAGTATGTTCATGTGTATGCACTCAGTACTTGGTTGGGCCTCCTTTTGCATGAATTACTGCATCAATGCGGCGTGGCATGGAGGCGATCAGCCTGTGGTACTGCTGAGGTGTTATAGAAGCCCAGGTTGCTTTGATAGCGGCCTTCAGCTCTTCTGCATTGTTTGGTCTCGTGTCTCATCTTCCTCTTGACAATACCCCATAGATTCTCTATGGGGTTCAGGTCAGGCGAGTTTGCTGGCCAATCAAGCACAGTAATTCCATGGTCATTAAACCAGGTATTGGTACTTTTGGCAGTGTGGGCAGGTGCCACGTCCTGCTGGAAAATGGAATCAATATCTCCATAAAGCTTGTCGGAACAAGGAAGCATGAAGTGCTCTAAAATGTCCTGGTAGATGGCTGCGTTGACTTTGGACTTGATAAAACACAGTGGACCAACTCCAGCATATTTCATGGCTCCCCAAATCATCACTGACTGTGGAAAGTTCACTCTGGACTTCAAGCAACTTGGATTCTGTGCCTCTCCTCTTCCTCCAGACTCTGGGACCTTGATTTCCAAATGAAATGCAACTTATACTTTCATCTGAAAGGAGGACTTTGGACCACTGAGCAATAGACCAGTTCTTTTTCTCTGATGTTGTTGCTTGTTCAGGAGTGGCTTGACACAATTAATGCGACAGTTGTAGCCCAAGTCCTGGATACGCCTGTGCGTGGTGGCCCTTGATGCACTGATTCCAGCCTCAGTCCACTCCTTGTGAAGCTCCCCCAAAGTTTGAATGGCCTTTGCTTGACCATCCTCTCAAGGCAGTGGTTATCCCTGTTGCTTGTGCACCTTTTCCTACCACACTTTTTCCTTCCACTCAACTTTCTATGAATATGCTTGGATACAGCACTCTGTGAACAGCCAGCTTCTTAAGCAATGACCTTTTGAGGCTTAGACTCCTTGTGGAGGGTGTCAATGACTGTCTTCTGGACAACTGTCAAGTCAGCAGTCTTCCCCATGATTGTGAAGCCTACTGAACCAGATTGAGAGACCATTTAAAGGCTCAGGAAGCCTTTGCAGGTGTTTTGAGTTAATTAGCTGATTTGAGTGTAAGCCGTAATCATCAAGATTAAAACTTGAAATTAAAGGCTTGAAATAATTTCCACAATATTCAAATTTATTGAGATGCACCTGTACTCTGACTTCATGCAGCCTACGTGGTGCAATATTAGTAGGCCTACCTTGCATTATACATAATAAATGAGACTTAAATCGCACACTAGCTAGACCCAGCTTGTAAATTGGAGAGGGCGCAGGGTATAGTCTGATACAAATCTGCGTTTCATAGCGTGCGGCGCTAAAAGTACAGTAACACTGATCACAAAAGTGTTGCGTATTTGTTACACAGTAGGCCTACTCCCCTCGCAGAAGACGAGTATTCTCTTTACTAAAGCAATGAGTTCCGTTGGCGTTCATAGAATTAACTAGTTTTTATAAATCAAACGTTACACAATTAAGCAATTCAATTGCCGCGTACCTAATTGAAATCGTGATCTGCTTGATTTAGACTTTTTACAAATCGTGCTAACTCAAAATTCAAATGAATAGATTTATTCGTAAAATCGCCCAGCCCTAATTGGAAGCGTGATTCTTTTGAGATTGCCCCAAAAACCTATCACTGAATTATTTTTGAAGGCTATTGAGATGTATGTATGTGTGTATATATATATATATATATATATATATATATATATATATATATATATATATATATATATATATATATATATATATATATATATATATATATATATATAGTGAAGGAAATAATTATTTGATCCCTTGCAGATTTTGTAAGTTTGTCCACTGACAAAGAAATGAGAGGTCTATAATTTTAATGGGAGGTTTATTTTAGCATTCAGAGATAGAATAAAAAAAAAAAGAAATCCAGAAAATCACATTATGTAAAATATATACATTGATTTGCATTTGATTGAGTGAAATAAGTATTTGATCCCCTACTAACTAGCAAGAATTCTGGCTCCCACAGGCTGGGTTTATTAGTCCCCCTCACTCTAAGTGCTCCTAATTTCAACTCTTTACCAGTATAAGAGACACCTGCCTCAACTCTTTACCTGTATAAAAGACACCTGTCCACAGAATCAATCAATCAGATTGCAACCTCTCCACCATGGGCAAGACCAAAGAGCTGTCTAAGGACGTCAGGGACAAGATTGTAGACCTGCACAAGGCTGGAATGGGCTACAAGACCATCGGCAAGCAGCTCGGTGAGAAGGAGACAACTGTTGGTGCAATTATTCGAAAGTGGAAGAAACTCAAAATGACCATCAATCGCCCTCGGTCTGGGGCTCCATGCAAGATCTCTCCTCGTGGGGTATCGAGGATCATGAGAAAGGTGAGGGATCAGCCCAGAACTACACGGGAGGAGCTTGTTAATGATCTCAAGGCAGCTGGGATCACAGTCACCAAGAAAACCATTGGTAATACAATACGCAGGAATGGATTAAAATCCTGCAGCGCCCGGAAGGTCCCCCTGCTCAAGAAGGTACATGTACAGGCCCGTCTGAAGTTTGCCAATGAACACCTGAATGATTCAGAGGAGGCTTGGGAGAAGGTGCTGTGGTCAGATGAGACCAAAATCGAGCTCTTTGGCATCCACTCGACTCGCCGTGTTTGGAGGAAGAGAAATGCTGACTATGACCCCAAGAACACCATCCCCACCGTCAAGCATGGAGGTGGAAACATTATGTTTTGGGGGTGTTGCTCTGCTAAGGGGACAGGACAACTTCACCGCATGGAGGGGAGGATGGACGGGGCGACGTACCGTGAAATCTTGGCGACAACCTCTTTCCCTCAGCCAGGACACTGAAAATGGGTCGTGGCTGGGTCTTCCAGCACGACAATGACCCAAAACACACTGCCATGGTAACAATTGAGTGGCTCAGGAAGAAGCATATTAAGGTCATGGAGTGGCCTAGCCAGTCTCCAGACCTTAATCCCATAGAAAATCTATGGAGGGAGCTGAAGCTTCGAGTTGCCAAACGACAGCCTCGAAACCTTAAGGATTTGGAGAGGATATGCAAAGCGGAGTGGACCAAAATCCCCCCTGAGATGTGCGCAAACCTGGTAACCAACTACAAGAGACGTCTGGCCTCTGTGCTTGCCAACAAGGGTTTCTCC
>CM030186.1:12007393-12019893 GCA_017639675.1 Aplochiton taeniatus | reverse complement strand
TTTACTCCTAACGTTAGCATTGACATATGAACCTATTCACTACATTTAGCGTCTAAACTCTGACACTGTGCACGTCATGGGACATCACTACGTTGCTGCTAGTCAGAAAGAAGAGATCAATAAGTGATATGAAAGAAAACTCAAACTGAAAATAAATGTTTGGTTACTGTCTAAGTTACATGCAGCTATCATAACCCATGTACTGTTTGTAGGCTACATGCTACCCTTACAAAAATATAAAAATTAGTAAATATGGAAATATTTTCTTCTTTGTTGGTAGTGTCAGCTGTTTAATTTTTGTATTAAATATAGTTCTGTGGACTTTTGACTACCTGTGTTCTCTGTTGTTCTTTGTAGAAAGTGCAATTGTAGAGGATGGTTAGGCTCAGGGCAGTCAGTATACTTTAAGTTAAAGTTGAATGGTTGACGAGGAAGCTACTGAAGAAAGTGGTTTGTGCTCCCAGATGACGGGAGAAAATGGCGTAGACAAGAAGCAGGACAGCATAAAAAGCCAAACCGATCAGTTTAGCAATGATATTGAAGAACTGAATGAACAGATTAAAAAAATTGTAATAGAAAATACAGCGTTGTAACATCCTGGGGAGGTGGTTATTGTAGAATTCGCATTAAAGTCTTAAAAAGTCTTAAATCTAACTTGCCTTAAGTTGTAGGAACCCTGGGTAGGTGTAGCCAAAGCAAATTATGAAGGATCTGGGTGGCATTGTAGATTGCAAGCTTGCAAGTGATGTTGAAGAAGATCTGCTGAATCACATTGATGGGATAGGTCATAGGTAATACAGTCATACTGCCTGCACCCAATCTTACTGTAATATAATTTTTTGTCAAATTTGTGAGAGAGAATCTTTTGGCCATATTTAATAGAAAAGAAAAATAGAGAGCGATTATACAAATCGAGTGACACAGTCAAGACCAAGACAAAATAGGTCCCAGAACGAGACAAGACCAAGAACATTGAATGCGGTTTTAAGACTGGACTTGAGTACTACAGCTCTGGATGAAAGCAAATGCAAATACAATCCAACCCCTTTCAGTGGGCTAAACTAATTTATTGTAAGATAAGTAACTCTATTTACATAGACAAAATACGTTTTTGCTTATATATATATTTTTTATTATTATTATTATTATTATTATTATTATTTATTTATTTTTTTTTTTCAAAATAGCCTGTTGGTGCTGAAGTAATGTTTTCATGCCATGGCTATAAAAATTGGAAGGCATTTTACACATACAGTAACCCTTAGACAGCTACCGTGAGTCGACGACAACTCGGTGCAATGCGATGTGGAAATAATTAATGCAGTACTGTGTACACACACACACACACACACACATACACAGAGACTAGTATCCATGTGGTTTAAGTGATT
Organism: Aplochiton taeniatus; assembly: GCA_017639675.1. NCBI lineage: Eukaryota > Metazoa > Chordata > Actinopteri > Galaxiiformes > Galaxiidae > Aplochiton > Aplochiton taeniatus. Next base: position 12,018,502 of record CM030186.1, on the reverse strand, counting down.
TAAGTGATGTACTGTTTAGGGAGTTGAGACGTCTCACCTAGAGCTGGTGGAGGCCATCTGGAACTACATGCCCCAGGTCCACGTTCTGGGCAAATTCCGCAACCGCAACGGCGCTTTCCCTATCCCGCCAGAAAACAAGCTTACCATACCCATTGCAGCCAAAATCCAGACTTTGCACCTTGTGGGTAAGAAACAAAACTGCTACCCTGTTTTAGCAGAAAGTATGCTATTCATTTTCTACCACAGTTCAGAGCGCTGAGTGAATGTAGACATTTTCTCCTTCTGTTCTTCATACTGTTGATGTTATCCCTCTCCACCCTGCAGGTGTGAACGTGCCAGAGATCCCCTGTGTCTCCATGCTCCGCCACCTCTACCTAAAATGGGTCCGACTCACCAAACCGCAACCTTTCAAGGACTTTCTTTGCGTCAGCCTGCGCACCTTTGTCATGCGTAACTGTGCAGGACCAACCAACTCCCTGAAGTATGTTCCTCTGGTGACAGGCCTGGCGTCAGCCCGCAACCTGGAGCAGCTGGAGCTAGTCAGAGTCCCTTTCCTGGGAGGCCTGATCCAGCATGTGGTGGAAGACAGCTGGAGATCAGGTGTTTTAAGAGTGTGTGTTTGTTTGTGAGAGAAAGTAGCAGAAGATTGCATTTTCTTATTAATTAACTGAAATGGTAAAGCTGTAATTGAATCATCATAATGCCACCCCCTTAGTTGTGTGCCCATGTGTGTGTAGGTCCATATACCTTTTTTTCTTAAAGTCAAGCATTGGGACGTTGTTGTTGTTGTTTTGTTTGTTTTGTTTTGTTGATATGCTATGATTTTTAAGAGGTAAGTTTTGGTTGTGGGGTGCTCTCTTTTCAAAGCTGGTCTGAACTAGCCCAAACATTTCCAATACCCATTTTAATTTATTTTATTATCTTAGGGCTGTAAGAATGTGGATCAACAAGAAAGTGTATTATTATTTTTATTTTTTTATTGTCCTGATCCACAACGACATGACTAACCACTACAGCTCCAAACATGTTCCAAACATGTTCTCATTTGAGTTCAAGGCTGGCCACTACTGGTCATTGAAAGAATAGCTTCCTTTTTACCAGAAAGCTGAAGTTCTGCAGCGTTGTGCGGTTCAACTTAGTCCTCAACGGGCAAAAAAATGTAAGCCTGGACCAAATTCGTTATCTAAAGTCCCGACCCAAGCCCAACCCAACCTTAGCTTCTGGAAGATAGTCTGGATGGTGATCATATAGAAAAGAGTGGAGTAGCATATAGACAAATAAATGGTTGGGGTGAGCTGAATTGCAGACAGTGAGGCAATAGGAACATGAATACATACATACATAACTCGATAGCTGTGTAAGAATAGATTCTTTGTCTGCTAACTTTTCAACAATAAAAATAGGCCAGTAATGGTGCTTTAGCACAATCAAACCACAGCCTAGGGCCATCATCTTGCCTAACACTTATCTCATGCACGACGTGCAGGCAGGGCAGCAGAGAAATTGTGGCTCACAAATATAGGTGTGTGTGTGTATATAAATACATTTTTTAATTTTATTTTATTAATTTATTATGCATCTTCTGAAAATGTGACCAAATCTGCTGGGTCAAAAATATACATACAGTAACTTGAATTATCAATTTTGGTGATGAAGAAAAAAAGTTATTTAGGAAATTTGCTTTGTGGCCTGGCCTCTTAACTTCTTGTGAGTGATTATGATTGACTACAACTGGTGCCTTCTCTGAGCCCATGTAAATTGGGCTTGTTTGATACGCTCAGCCACAAACGCTAAAATGAGAAAGTTTAAGGAGCTCAGTACAGATCTGAAAAGGTGGGTCATTGACTTGATCAAGTCAGGAAAAGTCACTTGGAGCTATTTCAAAGCAGCTACGGGTCCAAAGATCAACAGTTATAACAATTGTTTGTAAGTATAAAGTGTGTGACATAGTTGTCTCACAGCCATGATCAGGAAGAAAACGCAAGCTATCACTTCCTGCTGAGAAATAATTGGTCAGGATGGTCAAGAGTCAACCAAGAACCACCTAAAAGCAGGTCTGTGATGAATTACAGGCTGCTGGAACACAGGTGTCAGTGTCCGCAGTAAAGAATGTTTTACATCACCATGGGCTGAGAGGCTGCCGGACAAGAAGGAAGCCCTTGCTCCAGAATCGGCACTAAGGCTCGACTGCGGTTTGCTGCTGATCACATGGACAAAGCAAAGGCCTTCTGGAGGAAGGTTCTGTGGTTAGATGAAACAAAAATGTAGCTCTTTGGCCACAATTACCAGAATTATGTTTGGAGGAGAGAAGGTGAGGCCTTAAATCCCAAGTGTTATGCTCTGGGCCTGTTTTGCTGCAAGTGGAACTGCTGCTTCACAGAAAGTAAATGGAATAATGAAGGAGGAGGATTACCTCCAAATTCTTCAGGAAAATCTAAAATCATCAGAAGGTTGGGTCTTGGATGCAGTTGTGTATTCCAACAGGACAAGTCCCCAAACACCCATCAAAATTGGTAAAGGAATGGCTAAATTAGGTTAGAATTAGGTTTTAAAATGGCCTTCCCAAGGTCCTGACTTAAACCCCATCAAGATCATGTGGACTGTCCTGAAGAAATAAGACTGTCAGAAAGCCAACAAATTTAGTCGAACTGCACTGATTCTGTCAAGAAGAATGGTCAAAGATTCACCCAGAAGCTTGTGGATTGGCTACCAAAAGCACCTAATTGAGGGTAAAATAGCCAAGGGACATTTAACCAAATATTAGCATTGCTGTATGTATATTTTTGACCCAGCAGATTTGTTCACATTTTCCCATAAATGACCCATAATGCATTCTTTATAGAACCAAATTTCATGAATGTTCTTGTGACAAAGTAGTATGTGCTCCATAATTCCATCACAGAAAAAGTTGTAGAAATAATTGGAAACTCAAGACTACCATGACAGACGTTTTCTTTACAAGTGTATGTAAACTTTGGACCACAACTCTCTATATGTAGTTGCAATCTAAATTATTCAAACCCGATTGCAATTAGGTTTATTAGAAAATCTATAAACTTTCAGCTGTTTGCAGAAAACAATCAAACACAATTTAATTATAATTATAATTATAAACACAACTAATATAACAAGTGGTTTCTCCAAATTCAACACAAAAGGCCACTTTTAATGACTACTGCAGTCTCAGAATTATTCAACCCCCTGAATAGAATCTGTCATAAGTGCACACATTTGCAAATCAGGTGTTGTCCCAAGGGCTTCATTTGTTGGATCAGATGTGGTTGAGATAAAACACATCAAATACCTGCACTGGCTAGGGCTTTGTGGTTGGTTTGGGGTGATGTTTGATTGCATGTTAGAAAAGTCAAGAGAGTGGTCCATAAAGTTAAGATAATAGATTATTGCCTTGCACAAACAAGGAAAAGGATACAAAAAGATAGCACAGGCATTGAATGTTCCTAGAGATACAGTTGGAAGCATAGTTCGCAAGTTCAAAGTTAAAGGAACCCTGGCTACACTACCTGGACGTGGCAGAAAGAGGAAGCTATCACCACCTGCCAGATTCCTGAGGAGGCAGATGGTCAAAAACCCTCGAGTGACTGCAGAAGACCTGCAGCAAGATTTGATGGCAGCAGGCACTGGAAACCTGCAGCATGTGGAGGGCAAGATGGATTCGATCAATTATCAGGAAATCCTAGGAGAAAACGTCATGCCTTCTGTGAGGAAGCTGAAGCTTGGGCGTCATTGGATCTTCAAACAGGACAATGATCCCAAGCATACTTTATAGTCCACTAAGGCTTGGTTTCAGAAAAAGTCCTGGAAGATTCTGCAGTGGCCGTCACAGAACCCCATAGACTGGAAGAATAGAAAATCAGGCGGCTGCAGCACGCAAACCCAAGAATATTAGTGAATTGGAGGCCATTGCCTATGAGGAATGGGCTAAGATTCCTCAGGAACGCCGCCAGAAGCTGGTGTCTGGGTATGCATCACATTTGAAGCAGGTCGTAACAGCAAAGAGGTGCTCCACTAAGTACGGAAGACACTTGTCAAGATGGCATTGAATAGTTCTGAGACTGTAGTAGTCATTAAAAGTGGCATTTTGTGTTGAATTTGGAGAAGCCACTTGTCATTAGTTGTGTTGAACTATTTAAATTGTTCTTGTTTGGTTGTTTTTTTGCAAACAGCTGAAAGTTTGTGAATTTTGCTAATAAACCTAATTTGCAATGGGGGTTGAAGTGTGTGTGTGTGTGTGTGTGTGTGTGTGTGTGTGTGTGTGTGTGAAAATGTTTTTTCAAGGCCGGGCCTTGTGCTGCACCAAAAAAAAAAAATAAAAAAAAAAAATATATATATATATATATATATATATATATATATAATTTATAATGAATATATTAAAATTACATGGAGTCCTTAGCAACCAAATGTCATCACATTTGTCACTTTTCGGTTTAACGCTCTGCCTTTATTACGGCTACAGGCTTTCGCTTTCTTGACTTGCTTTCTATCTTTTCAGAGATATGCAAGAGTATTTTTCCAATGAGCACCTCAGAATTCAGAGGGTTATGTATGATGCCTTAAGATTTGTTTGAATTTATAAGCATGCATTGTCTTCAATCGGAAATAAATCACTAACTCGAGATGCTGTTATACATCCCCAAGCTTGCTCCGATCCTCCACCATACTTGACTGATGGTTGTAGACAGGTTGGAAGAGTCGTTTTGATTCCTTTGGCAATGTACATCCTGCATCACTAATAATCTCACTCCACACATAATCTTACTCCACTCTTACTCTTACATGTCCAGTTTCGTGTTCTAGTGCAAATGTTCTTATTTATTCAATGATGTCTTTACTTAGCTGCTTGAGAGCTACATACCTTTGCAGAGTTGAGTTATCTTATCACAGTTTATCACTGTTTGTCCCCTTATTTTCTGTGTTTCCATGGTTGTTTAAATATGAGTTTCTTGCTTTTTTCTGACGCAGAAAAAAATGAATAACCTAATGGCCGTTTTAACTGGAAATTAAATAAAGAGTGGAATTTTGCTCAGGCCTGTGTCTACTCTCTAGGTGTTTTATATTGCAGAAATCGCTTTGTGTAATTGCTGTTTTTTTTTCTCTGTGGTTATTTTGTAATGATGCTTGATTTTTTCATTTACAATACATCTTTATGTATGTTCCAGGAGGGTTCCGGAATTTGCACACCATTGTGTTCGGAGCATGTAAGAATGCTCTAGAGGTAGATCTAGGCTACCTCATAATCACTGCTGCTCGCAGGTAAACATAGAAAGACTAGTTTTTTTTTTTGTACTGAATCGACCACTGCAGAAATACCTGTGTACTTAGCAAATTCGCTTCTCTGACCCAAAGAACATAAAAAACTGAACTCCTCACTATTCAACCTCTACACAGGAAGCTGTGCACAACTTAATATACCTTATCACTGCTGCTTGCAGGCCCATTTGCACTCTGTCAAAAAGCCCTATCCATGCATGTTAACTCAGTAACTAGAGGTTCAGTTGGTCCACTACTTTTTATAATAATCAGTTTGATCCTTGAAATGCCAAATTTGACCTAAGTTTTTGTGTCAAATATATAAACAGGCTACATGAGGTGCGTATCCAGCCATCTCTCACCAAAGACGGAGTGTTCTCCGCCCTCAAGATGGCCGAACTGGAGTTCCCACAGTTTGAAACCTTGCACCTTGGATACGTAGATGAGTTCCTGCTGCAATGTAAGTTTTTCTTCTTTCTTAACTTGACACACACATACTACCCGAGCCCATGTTGTACTTGCATAGGGGTTAACCTGCACAATCAGCATGTAGTATAGTACATATTACTAGGTCATAGCAGGTTGAGTCAATCATCATGCTTTGAAAACGCACTTCTTTAAGACATGTATATATGGAGAATGTTACTAAGCATATTTGTGTGCCGTGCCATTCCATTACAAATAGTCAAAATAAGAATTTCTTTGCATGTTGATGCAATGTCGCCAATACAAGGCTCATCCGTGATAGTCTTAATAAGTAAGTGTGGGTTGTCCTTTTAGGTAAGATGAGCCACTCTGAGCTGGTGAAGTATGGCCTGGCCGATGTGGTCGAGAACCCAGGCATCATTACTGACATTGGCATGAAAGCGGTCAATGAAGTTTTCTCCTCCATCAAATACCTGCTTGTGTACAACTGTCCACATTTGCACAACCCCCACGCATGGATTACTGGTATTTACACGCGCACACACACACACACACACACACACACACACACACACACAGCGATCCTTGTTTTTCTATCGAAGTGGGGACCAGATTTTTTTTTTTACTATAAATGTAATTAAAAACTAGTTTCTTGGCAAAACAAAACCTAACCATCACCTTTACCTTAACCTTACCTTTAACTTTGAACAAATACTACACAACCGGTGGCTAATCCAATTAAGAGAAGGTCAAAGGTCAGGGTCGTCAAGGTCAAGCAAAGGCTAGCTGAAAATGGTAAATTATTGAGCGAAACTGAGAGTAGAGATGGAGAATCAACAATCAAAAAATCTCTAAATATTGGGCGCATTAAAAGAAAACAGAAGGAAACTGGATGATCTGTTAATTTACAAAGTTGTGTGTGCTACGATTTATAAATAGGAAGTACTATGAAATGGGTAACAGAGTAGGACGCTTGCTGGCGTTCCAGCTGTGCAAAACCCAAGCCAACTTAGTACATAAGATAAATTGACCAAATAATGACCAAATGGTAACCCAACCAAAGGATATTGCGGAGGCATTTGCTACTTACTACAGGAGTTGTATTAAGAGGAGGATGTACCTCTCAAAAAGAAAAGTTTCAATTCAATTAATTTGACTAGATTAACAGCAGAGGAGGCTGTTATGACATCTCCTTTTATGGAAGAAGAAATGAAGAATAGTATTCTGAAATTTTAAAATTACAAATCCCTGGGGGTTGATGGCTTCCCTGGAGAGAATTATGAAACATTTGTAAAAGTGAACCCCAGTTTTGTGCAGAGTCTATAACTATGCCATAGCAGAGGCAGGTTCGCCTGGGTTATGGTCAGACACCGTAATAAGTGTTATTCGTAAAGACAATAAAGACCCGACAGACTGCAAGTCCTACCACACGATTAGCTTCCTTTGTTCCTTTGTGTGGACCTTAACATTTTGACCTCCATTTTAGCAAATAGAATACAAACACATATCAATACAGGGCTCGCAAAATCGGTAGGCCGATGACCCAGGACAATCAAGTTTTCCAGGCGTGCTACCAAAATGCCACAACACCCTCTCCGATGGGCTATGATAAATTATTCCCTAATTGAAATATAATTCCATCCTTTAGCTTTTTCGCCCTTTCTGCTGTTTTCCTATTTGTAGGCAAAACGTTGACCACCGTGTACGCGTTTATGCTTCTACGTTGACGCCTCTGGGAAGATTCGCATTCGTGCACCGGTCGACGTGTCCATGCTTTAATTAGTCAGCGAGTCAGGCTGGTTAGCTAGATTATGTTATCCCCAGTAACGTTATACGCTACACAGTGTTGCTCGCGAGCTCACAACAAATACAAAGCACATAGCCAACACTATGTGATCCTTTGAAGAAAAAACTAAAACAAGAGTTTAAAGGGTACGAAGTTAAGTTGGCCTATAGCTATACAGTTCTTTGCTTGCTAATACTGCAAGAGTGCACCAGGTTGGAAAAGAGCAATGCTTCCCCTGGAAAAACACAGTACACATTTATTTTATTTGGCCTACTAAAATATCACATATAGTGTAGAGAAGTACTATAGGTCAGTAGCGCAATGATTTAGCTTGAATTATGTTGACTTTTGTTCAACACTTTTTTTTTTTTTTAACTGGACATGCAGAATATATGCATGCACATTTGTGTGCAGACTTTGTCCGGTTTTATCAAATTGTATATCTGGCAACCAAGCCCGGATTTCTTGAAAGCCCTAAAACGCCTTTGCCCTCAATATCAAGCTATTCTGTTAAACACTGACTGATACTATAGGTCTACACATCATTAGATCCCTAAATCTGTTTTGTGATCATATTGAAGTTTAAATGCATTGACAGATACAAATGTAAAATTTGTTCTTGATATTTAGCTCAGATTGACTTGTCAAACTTGGTTTATGATTGTTGCAGTCTGTTCTTGTGGTGTAAATGTTATATTTCTCAATAGATTTTTGTGTTGTTTTCTCAAATATTTACCTTTCTACATATATATTTTTTACAATAAAGTTGTAAAACCAGATCAGCCAAGGTTTGTTAGTAGCCGACAAGGAACTGACAATGTTAGAAGAGCCTTGAACTTACAATCGAGTGCAGCCATGAGGGGTCATCCCATCAATGCTTCTCGGATTAGATGCCGAGAAGACATTTGCTAGTTAGTTGGACCTTTTTGGAACAGGCCCTCAGCTATATGGCTTTTAATGATACCTTTGTTAAGCGGATATTTTATAGGAACCCCAGATCTAGAGTCAGGGTAATTTGGCACTGCCCTGAGTTTTTCTCTCTTGGACATGGTACACACCAGGGAGATTCCTCATCACTCTCCTTTTTCGCACTCAGCATTGAACCGCCAGCTGAATTCATAATAACTAATCCCCTCGTAAAGGGAATACATGATGAAGGAAATGTTCAACACAAGCTAGCACTTTATGCGGAGGATATATTATTATTTTTGGAGAACCCCATTACCTGTATCCCCACCCTTCTACATAGCCTTAATAATTATAGTGCAGTGTCAGGATACATGGCCAATACGAAAAAATCTGAAGCCATGATGATAGGGGGGGACTGGCCTTCCCAATTAGACAACCTGGTTTCTTTAAAAGATCCATGCAAGGATTCAGGTATCTTGGAATTCTTCTTACACCTAAAATGACGCATTTATTTCCCTCAAAGGATCTAAATAGGTGGAACATGTTGCCCCTGTCATTTTTTGGCTGGATTGAATCTGTGAGAATTAATATTCTACCAAGACTTCTTTTCCTATTCCAATCTCTTACTATCCTGGTACCACAATCCACATTTGAAATTATTAGACAAACAAATATCCAAATTTATCCTGCAAAATAGGAGATTGAGAATCCGGTTGAAAACATTGATGTCAACAAAAGAGAAGGGGGGTTTGGGTCTACCCAACCTACAACTTTACTATTGGGCGGCCCAGGTATCTATTGGGCGGAGAAGAAAATGTTTGTATGTGTGCAATGTGTATTGCTTTTTGGTCTACTGGTCTAACAAAGACGCATATTGCTGCAATTTTCTAAATTGCCCCGGTGGCAGCGTCTGGTATTACCAGGTATCAACTAACACTTAAAAATCATCTTGTCCTAGATTGTTCAACTAATCTTCATGCAAATTGGTAAGCAGCATCTGTAGATATAGAGCTTCTAAAGTTATATAAGAAGTTTGTATCCCAAATAAAATGGTTGCCATAAGCCATTGAACATAAAACTCTGGTTTTGTGTGGGATACAGCGCCCCCTTGAATCATTTTGCAGATGTTTCCTTTACTTACCCATGTAGTCATGTCTATCAAAGTTCATGACTCTAATTGAAACGACTCATGAGAAAAAAATATGTGATTTGTAGTCCCCTTTTAGGCTATGTGGTTATAGCTTGACAAGCTGACCCCTTGTAGTGTTATAAATTATCATATAATTTTTTTGCTTCATAACTGCAAATTTGACAGTTTTTTTTTGGCATTTTAGTTTGAAGACAAAAACGTGCAATTTCATTGGTCCCTGGTGGCCATCTTGTTTGAGGAACAGACTTTTCCTTTCGTACTATGAAAGCTCTATTACCAAAGATTCTATGTACAACTTTTCGTGAGGATCGGTTAAACGGTCTTGAAGGAGATGTTGTTTGACTGCTCTTCACAAAATCCAAACTTGACAAAAATCCATCATGGCGTACTTTATGGGTTCTAGAGGCAAATTTGTTTTTCATGATGACGTGCACCTTTCTACCAAATTTCAGGTAAAAATATGACAGGGCTGCGTGGCGTGGCCTTTTAACTTTGGTTTCCCTGTATAGTGCCCCCTTTGGGCCAATTGGTAGGGCACTTGTATGGCAGGGTGGTCTGCAGTCACTCGAGGGTTTTTGACCACCTGCCTCCTCAGGAATCTGGTGGCAACCGGTGATAGCTTCCTCTTTCTGCCACGTCCAGGTAGTGTAGCCAGGGTTCCTTTGACTTTGAACTTGCAAACTATGCTTCCAACCGTCTCTCTACGAACATTCAATGCCTGTGCTATCTTTTTGTATCATTTTCCTTTTGTTCAAGGCAATAATCTATTTTCTTAACTTTATGGACCACTCTCTTGACCATATTTCTAACATGCAATCAAACGTCACAGTCAACAAAACCCTAGCCAGTCCAGGTATTGGAAATGCTTGTATCTCAAGCTCACCTGATGCAACTAATGAAGCCCTTGAGAAAACACCTGATTTGCAAATGTGTGCACTTATAGGGGATTCTATTCAGGGGGTTAAATTATTCTGAGAATGCAGTAGTCATTAAAAATGGCATTTTGTGTTGAATTTGGTTGTGTTGAGCTATTTAAATTGTTCTTGTTTGATTGTTATTTGGCAAACAGTTACGTTTTTTTAATTTTTTTTATTTTGCTAATAAACCTAATTTGCAATGGGGGTTGAATTATTTTGATTGCAACTGTATATGAAGTTCCCTGACATCCTTGGCAATAACAATTCAATTATACAATGAACAATTAGCTGTGTTTTTTTACCAAATAGCTGTGAAATTGTGGACGAAATGTGGACGTTTTATAAAACCGGCATTGTCTTTCAAAGCAAAACATGCCTGTAGACACTTGCCTAATTGTGATTAATTATTTGCTTTATTATTTATTGTTTGTTTATAATAATATTTTTTTAACCAGGTTTAGTATTCAGTGTATTTTGCCCTGACTCATAGTAAGGAAGATGGTTTAATAGGAAAAGTGTTATCCAGCTTTCGGAGTTTGTAAATTGCAGAAACTCGTTTTATCCTCTGGTGTCATTGTCTCCAAATTTACAATTATTTGCCACCTCTATGCGACAAGCTATTGCCAAGACCTGTCAGAAAAAAGGCTGTG
>CM030186.1:11816183-11912462 GCA_017639675.1 Aplochiton taeniatus | reverse complement strand
ATTTGTCCATAGATCTTTTTAAGCTCAATACGAAAAAGATATATATTCAAGTTTCTAAATGAAAGCCCTGTGGTCCTCTTGTATGGAGGCTGGTGTTTGTCCTACTAGCCACCACAGCAAACAGCCCAGTCAACATAGTCAACACTGCTATGTGACCGCGACAGTCCTCCCTCTCATGCCCCACACTGACATTCAAACACACCCCACCCTGCCCAAAAAAGGAACCATATGTGCAGTTCGGGTTATAAGGATCTTGCAAAAAATATATCTTATCAACGGAAGTTCGTAAAATGATCTCGCCCAAATTCTTCTGAATCCACTGATGATTTATCGAAGCAGATAAAAGTCCAGAGAGAAGTCGCACAACACAACTGTTGCTCTACATACAATCCACAAAGGACAACTGTATGTTGTCTACTACTGTTGTTCTTGCTGCAAGTGTCGTTCATGTGGTAGTATCATGTCGTTTCAATTCTATTTTCAGTTATTCCATAGCAACCTCTCCTCTGGACGCAGTCCTTTAGTTTGACCAACTAAGTGCTTTTGAGTGTGAGCCTGTGTGTTTATACTAAAAAGAGCCTAAGTGTATGTTTGAACATATATATTTTTTCATTTATGTCTTGAATGTACGTATTATAAAGGAGTGAGTGTTTGTGTATTGTGTCAGCCTTTTAATGAAGAGTCGGTAACGTCCAATGCGGTGGTGGCGGTAGTGCCTGCTTTGTAAGGACTGCAGTCCACACATGTGTAGTTCAGCTTCCCTGTGGGGACTGGGCAGGACTGCGCTGGAAAAATAGGGACAGGGGCTTCGAGGGACAGGGTCTACTTGTCCCCTAGAATGGCGTACTGGTTGTCCAGTTGCAACTCTTGCATAGAGGCACCACCGCCCCCTTCCTCTCGACCACGACTCTTGTGCTTAACCACCTCAAAAGTTTTCTCCATCTCTCTGTCCCTGAAAAACCAAAGATCAATTTGATATTGCAATGTGATATCTCCTCTCTATTACTAATATACATGCACAATGACACTTTTCATTCTCTTGTTATTGACTAAAGAATCTTACCTGCGTGTCTCCAAATGCTTGGCAGTGGCCCCCAGAGAGGGGAACTGAGCGTCATTATAGATCTCGGGGGGTCCCTGAGAAGGACCACGCTTTGAGGTGGTCAGACGGGCCCCTGGAGGGCGATAAACACCGGAAGGCTTGGACTCGGGAACCTCTACTTCCTCTGTAGAAAGACAAAGAGGGACGCTAATGAGCTCTAGTCTGTATATAGTGTTAGGGAAGGGGGCATGCTACGTAGGGGCTCCGGTGCATGAAGTCCCCGATTAAGGCGCGCACAAAAAAACGGTCTAACTCCACAATTCAGTATTCAATAATTCAGTTTCACATGTTTTCAGCTATTTTCTAACATGTATAATGTGTTAGAAAGAAATCTCGGAATTTGTTTTATGTCGCCTTTAAGAGTGTCAGATCTATGCAAGAAAATAATTCCATCTCTGCTTGTGGAACAATTCAACACAAGTAATTCAACAGCAATGCATGCTACAGTTAGTTAAGTTACAGTAATTCATCTTCACACTCGGTTGATTGAAATATGTCATTCAGGGAAAGCAGGGTCACCCACCAACAGGGGCAGCGGGGGCGGTTGGCTGAGCACCAGATTTATTCCAGGGTCCAGATACTTTGTCACCGCTAACCAGGATGATCTCTCCGTCTTCACCAACTTCCTCCTCGTATTCCACTTCCTCTGCCTCATCGCTGCACACATATCAAAGACATAATAAAAAAAACTGTCCTCTGATATATGAATGTCATTTCTAGACAGAACACATTGGCGTACTCCACAATTAATAATTGCAGAAGATAGATGGATGTTATATCTATTCTATTTGTGAATGTCATGTCATTTTCAAATGTGGCTTCTGTTAAACACGGATAGTTACAGATATTTAATTTGCAGCAGGTAAAATCCACCTCAGTCAAATTAAATAAAATTACAGCACAACAGCATTTCTCCCTCATTTACCTTATCTGCAAAGCTTGAAGTCTAAGCCCACTGTAATCCACCTCTTTCTGCTCAAAATCCTTCCACTCATCATCCTGGGAAGAGAAACAACTGGTTAGTCAAAGTTAAAAAATAAACGAAAATATGCCGAAACAATCTGTTTTACTACACGCTGAACCAAAGAATTGGCAAAAAACTTGTCTGTTTAACTATTTACATGAGAGGCCTAACTGATTACAATTTGTTTTTATAGCTCCGTTATGTTTGAGTTGACAGCTATTGTGCAAGTCCTTAGGACTGGGAGTTTGCGTCTGACTACTAAGGTCAGCCAAACTACACAGGGTTCAACACTAAGTTTTTTTTCCACTTGCCCAGTTGGGCAAGTGGGTCAGAAATCTACTTGCCCCTATACAAATAGCTATTCAATAGAGGTTGTCTAAATAAATGAGGATCCACATGCGACTCTGATGGCAGAAGGATGAAACTCAAGGAACACTTTGCACTTGATACCATGCAGCATTGTGTAAAATAAATCTAGATATTGCCTCTGTATTATATATGAACAGTTACCTGGAGTGCACATAAGACATGATTTAGGATAGTAGGCTAAATACAAATGGAAATATGTTTTTCCTTCAAATAGGCCAAAGTTATATAGTTGAATTGGGAATCAAATTGAATTGGATCTAATTATTAAACAATACTTGCATGTTATGAAACTTATTCTCATAAATTATGAGCGTACATAGAACGAATTACGTTTAAACTGATGCTGTTTTCGATGCCTCAGTCAAGCAGTCAAGATCGCTATCTTGTTATCACATGTTCGTCGCACAGAACTCTCAATGTGATAATGGCCATGTCAGTTAGGAGAGGGAGTGAAAAGTGAAAGTATGCAATTGGGTGATATGCAATTGGGCAGTTAGTATGGATGAATATTAATTACAGTCGTTTTATTATTTGTCTGCAGCCCTCTTAGCTACCATACAAGCGAGATGGTGTCAGCTCGTCATGACATTCCAACAACGTTTTTCGGAAACTTGATGTGTCTTTAAAAACGACCCGGTTTTATCAGCCTTGCTCTCAAACCTGCGGCAAACTGTGCAGCACATTATTGATGTTTTGCCCACATCCTCCAACGCCACCCAACTAAACTCCTGTTTCCAGGATACTTGAAATGCTTGCTTGCACTTCAGCTCATACATGTTCTCTTCACTTGCCGCAATTTTTCAAGTGACATGTCTGTCAGCTACGCGTCACTCAATTCTTGCTTGGCCAACGGTGCATTCCAATATTCTCCGATGCGAGCAAGGGGAGTGGGCTATGCTGTATGTCAAAGAACGAGACTTTATTATATACGACATCGATAATCAAAACAATCAGCCACTGGACTGTATCATCTTCCCTTCCCATCTGACGTTGCTAGTAAGATTTTAGGGTGCTATGGCACCTACAATTTACGTTAGGACACTGTCTCGATGCAACTAAAGATGGCTAACGTTATCGTGCAAACTTGCACAGCCTTAAATAAAACTAAAGGGATGAGCTATGAATTCACAAAACGAGAGCATTGTTGCGAAACGAAATGTGGCACGGTAATCATTTTGTTTTCATAACCGTTGGAAGCCAAAATCGTAATTGATAATGAAATTTAATTAAATCGCCCAGTCCTAGTCAGTGCACATTTCCTATTTGTTTAACCTTTTATGCTGAACCCAATTCCAAAGGATATTTTGGAAGGTTTTTATACTAATATTTTAAATTGACCATTGTATGTTTATCCAGTGTTTTTTTATGTAAGCAGTATATTGGAAATATTTTTGCACTCCATCTGAAGTTTAGACATATTTATAAAGATTTATATAAATACATTGATATTTTAGAAAGTTATATAGTAAAAAAAGTTTGAGGTTTGGTTACATAGAACATTGTGGGCTATTGGTTTTGTGTTTAGTTTTTGGGAAATTGAGTTGCCAATATTTTCAGAAAATATTGGGAGGAAACAGTGAAAGTAGGCACTAATGCACTGACTTACTACAGTTAATTTGTTCTGGTGGCACTTGCCCAAATTCAAAGTTGTGAACACAGGGGTGTATTGACTTATACGCTTTACAGTCTGTTAAACCATACGATTAGAAACACCGTTGTAGAGTATAATAATGTTTTATTCATAATCAATGTTATTTCTAAAACAAAAATAAAATGCATGTCTGAATGTCCCTTTTGCCCCCCCAAAAATGGATTAAGAAGCGCTTTTCTCGTTATGAAAGTAACACCATAAATTGTTTGACCAAGGAGTATTTGGTCGACCGAGAGCATGAAAACCAACCAATCGATTAACTAACCAGAAGGTGTCAGCCCTTAAGGCATTCAGTGTTTTTAACAAATAAAAACCAATTTCTGCGCAGTTCAACACTGTGACTCTCTGATTCTTCATTTGATTAAGCTAACCTAACCTTCTACGCCCTACCTTTTCTTTTTTTTTTAACTCAGTTATATGCTGAGTGAACTGAATGCACTGTTGCACAATTTATCAAGTTGTTTAAACCTTTGCCAATGTAACAAACCGAACAAGAACTTAATGTCACTGCTATTAGCTTTTGTTGATCCCTGTTTCTGTTGCTAAGACTTTCTAACCGATGAGGCAAAATCCAACATAAGAAGATGTGCGGTGTCGAATTGTAAAAATGTTTTTTAAGATTAACAATAACACCGATACATCGATAAATCAATAGTTTGGGAAAATGTATATATCAATAATAATAAAATAGGCATTGCCCCAGCCTTAAATACAATGCAGGAATCCAGTGCCACTGAAATAAATAACTGTTCACACCTAATGTGTGGAATTCTGATTTGTTGAAAATGAAAATAATATACCATATACCAAATCTAGTGGCCCAGGGGGGGAAAAAATGTAAAATGTAAAAGCTATCATCTTAAGCTCTGCCTATCTCACAAATTGCATGTAAGTGGTGAGCCCTGACATACGAGTCACATATTTAAATTTCTCACTTCCAATTTAAGATGTCGGTTTTTTATGATAATTAATCTTTCTTCTCATAGAGATCCACTAACTAGGTGATTCTGCCAAAAAAAATGAATTTATGGGTTTTACACATTTCCCTTTCATAACCAAATGTAATTTCAAGGCAGGAGAGGTGAAAAAAAGTCCAAAGGCAATATTTATGTAAATGTTTGTTGTTATTAAATCAGGATTATAATGTAACAGAAATTCATATTTGTCTTTCAAGCTATTTTAATGTGTACATCTCCATTTTAGGCCTGTTTTTACTCTCAATACAGACCCCTTAGGGGCTTTGCCCCCTAAGCATATTTCTCTGAAGACGCCCCTGCTCGTCTGTATAACGACATGCTCGTTAAATGACTTCGTTATCTTCGCTAGTAAGTGAACTGGTTAACGTTTCTGTCTGCAGTCATGTAGATTGGTGTGTAACATAGATGTTAACTCTGGCGCGGCCTCGCTGAATCAGTAACTTGAAATTGCACATTCAAGAAATGTTGGCTAAGCTGGCAAGCTCGCTACCTTAGCGTTGTTAAAAGAAAGTCATCATTCCCACTCAAGCCAACTAACGCGAAAGAAACAGCGACTGCCAAAGAAGTTCACTATCCATGTTACCCTAGCATACGTTTGCATACAGCAAGTGATGGATGTGTCAAATCAAATCCGCAGTTACTATGACAGACGATAGTTTGAATAGAGCAACGTTAGCCACGTAAACGTTACTTAAATCAACTCCGTGGACGTAGTCTGCCCATGCACCCTGGCCACCGAAGGCAGTGACTTGTCAGCTAACGTTAGCTAACGGTTAGCAGTTCGTTAGCTTGCTATTAGCAGGCTCACCCTCTCAATCTGCGTATCTTGGTTTTCATTTTTCGTAGACTTCTCCTTTTCCTTCATTTTCTTTTTTAATACAACTGGTGTGGGTCCTGTAACAGTTTCCTTTCCCTTTCCCTTTTCTTTCTTCTTCTTCTTGTCCCTCTTGGCAAAGAAATCATCAAGACTCTTCTCCGCAACGTCCGCCATTTTCAAATAGCTATAAAACCTTAGCCAACAGCTACTCAGCAATGACAATTCAAAATCCCAAACTTTGACCAAAACGGTTTTGATATTGTTACAAGATATAACGTATTATGAAATAGGAGAAATCGTAAATCATTAAAATATGGCAACTACACACACGTCTGTGCTCAATAGTAGTTGTCCAGATATGCTACACTGTACCATGCGATATAGCATGGGCGGCTGTTTGACAAGTGCACCCTACCGGAAGTACATCTAGCAATTGACCGGCTTGCTCCGGATGAGAAATTAATTGTCAAAGGGATGTGCAATAATCTAAATATTTATTTAAAACTGTAATGTTACCATACTGTCAATGAATGTAACCAAATGTTTTACAAAGCCTTTCACAGTTTTTAAGAGGTTAACTGTGCTTTCCACATACACATTTAGGCAGGTGTCCGACATAGTAGTTATTCTACAACCTAGGAGTTGTAAATGATAAATAATTGTATTGTTAGCGAGTACGGTTAGAAAGTGACTTTCCTAAAACTTCACACAATACTATATGCCTGCCGACCTATATGCCAGAAGCTATATCCAATACATGAACAGAGAACATTCTAACCATCCATTGTGCGATCTGGATGAGGTCAGCAAGACATAACCAGCTTTGTCAATACTCAGTAGTAAACTAAAACAGACCCAGAGTTTTCATTGCTGGAAATTCATCGGCCTTGGGGATTACGAAAACACCAATACCCTACCAAACGTAAGACAGTAAATGCTCAAGTTTTTGTTTTTGTTTTATTTTTTATTGCTCAGCAGTCAAAAGTACAGTGTCTTTTGCAATACAAAAAGAAAATGCTGAACATAACATGCTGCCACTAAACGTGGTTTCCGAGCAATTGATATTGAATGCCCAAATTTGCAGTGCATGTCAACATGTTGAAAAGATAATGAAACAAGCTCCTCCAACTCAAAAAAGTAAGACCAGCATTGCAAAACACAGAAAACGAAGCAATGACAGAGGCAGGCAGCATTTAGCAATTATTGAATAAACGTGTGACGAAGCAAATGAAAGCATTTTAAATCAAAACAATCTCAGGGATTGAAACAAATTTTCAAATAAAAATTACAAATTGCTACCGTGTGTGCTCACAGTAAATATTAAAGAGAGAATATTTGTTTGAGTATTGGAATTGGTTTTTACAGGTTCTAAATACATTTTGATCCAGCAATACAATCAAACATTTAACATATGTACAATTAAGTGGTAAACACAATATTTTCATAGACAAATACTGTACTGGAGGAAGGGAGACAGGGAGGTTTATTAAAATAGTTTCCTATAATCTTCGGCACCAAAACCCTCTCACATGCTGGATCCATAACCCAGCAGTACCCACACTATGACACAAATTGAGACAGATTGATAAGACAGGAAAGCAAATATGAAAATATGTGCAAGCACGCACAACAGACACATAAACACCCGCACACACACGTGCACGCACACGCACAAACATACACACACGCGATCTGAAGTCTTTATCAATTGCAACTACAAACACACACCTGTACATATCTCAACATTCAGACATTATACTTGCTGTTCGGGAGACGAAATATCTTGACATTGAGAATTAAGACATCTATGTGGTCCCTCTTAGAGAGGCTGGTGACACAAGAGGGGGAAAGCTACTTCCATTTGGTATATCGATGCACCATCCCTCTAAATTAATTCCATGCTGTTAGCAGGCCCCACAGCTTTAACATCTGGTCAAGTGACAGCTAGTTAACTCCCTTACCGCCGCTCTAGAACCTAGTCTCATACAGCTTGCCTTGCTCCGTATCCCCTGAAGTAAGCAGAATTGAAGTTCAACAGGCTATTATTAGGTGTTTTGGGGTTTGACAAAAATAGAAAAGTTTAAATTTTGTACATGATATTTCTCTCTAAAGCAGAAACCCAGTGGCCACACCCACAATGCACACAGCATCAAGCCACTGTAATGAAACTAAAATCACACACACCTTTTATAAAGACATAAAAACCCTTATCACAATTAAGCATTTGTAGAAAAGATTTACATCAGAAAAATATGCAGGTGCACCCTCATAGTAAATATTGTCTGGAACGTTCATACATACTTTTTATCTTGTTTCTAATATACAGTATAAAGTGAAGTCTCTGAATATTTACCACATATATAAAATGTACTACGTCAGCAGGGGGTAAAATACGTGAAAGCTATGGAGAGGATTTTTCATTTCGACAGTCTTTTACTGGTGTTATTATAATGGGCCCACCATTGTGTCTCTCTCTAGATATCAACAGCTTTGTCTCTGTTGATGAAGAGAGTGTCCTGACAGAAAGGATTGACCAGCACCACACCACTGTCACTGTAGTCTCCGTTGGGGGGCAAACATGTTTCATGTTCCTGAAAGTAAGCACACACACACACAAACAAAAACACACACTCAATATGGCTGCCTCACTGTTGATCTATGTTTGATGGTAGACAATACAAGCCACATTACATAAAATATTTAGAGCTATGAGCTATCTCTACCTAAAAATTATGTAAAGGTAAATTACTTTTTTAAATATGGTACAAGAGAGAAAAAAGAGTGAGCAGCAAACTGAATAGACTCAATAAGAGGGAAGAGACATAGTCAAATTAGTACCATAGGACTGGAAGGAAAAAGGGGTGAGAGGATTGCACTGGTGACTCAGCAGAGCCAGACAGAAGAGGTAGCAAGGAAAGAAGGTGTGTGTGTGTGTGGGGGGGGGGGGGGGGGGGGGTTCTAAAAGGATCCGGATAAATGCCCACAATCTTTATGATTGATAAAAAAAAAAGTTGGACTGTAGCACAACCAAAAGTTGCATCAGAAAAGCTAAAGTGGTGTGAAGGAGGTTAGAGTATGAAATTACTAAACTACAATGAAATGTATAGCGGGACACAACACCTGTGTGTCACCAGATGCATCCTAAACATGTTCCGACCTCGGCATGCCTCTCCTGCTGCCCCCACATGACAGAATAATGGAAAAACAGAAATTGAGGGACAGAGGGAAATGAAAAGAGACAATCATATCAGGATGAACGACTGTAGGCAAAATACAAAAGAACGTGCAGCATAAAACATAAATATGAATGTTATGATAGAAATCTAGATGTATTAATTACTTTGTGGGTTGAAAGAGTCTGAAGGTACTTTTCTGAAATATTCTCAGCATACATTCTAGTTGTGAACTGTAATAAAATGCTATTTTGTCAATTGTACAGCAGAGGGCACTGTGCTATATATTAAGAGCCAATAGGAAAAGTTGTTGGGTACATAACAATCTTTACTGGAAAATATATATTATGGTTGCAGAGGCCCAATGAAGAATTGTGCAGATAAAAAAGATGTATGTACATTTTCCACAAACAACTAAAACGTTAGACTCAATGGTCATTAAAAAAAACTACTGGCATAAACCATAATAGTGAATCTAGTACAAGGGATCTGTGATTGAGGCACACACAAAAAAAGCTCTTCGTACCTCAGCTTCTAGGGACATAATCTCTCTGGGCAGCTCCACTGCATGCCTGTTAAAGTAATCCATGGTGATAGCATTGTTCCAGTAGCTCAAGTTGTTTTCTTGGCTAGACGACTTCTTCTTCCTCCTCATACAGCATATGGTCAACAGCACAGCTGTAGGCAGTACAAGGGAAGCGTTAACTATTGAAACAAAGCAGTTGGGAATAGTATGATGCAGAATAGCTCCCTCTTATAATTTACGGTTTATCCCGCAAAGTCTGACTTTCGTGTGTGATTGTGAGACATTGCATAGAGATTTTAAGGATCAGTTTGCATCACAATGCTAATCTTATACTCACAACAAGAGGATACAGGCACACTGATAGCCAAGACGATCCACACAATGTCCATCTTGCCCAGGCAGATGGTGGCACGGGACAGCGAGGAGTCCAGAGCGGGGCCCGAGCCATTGCCAGGCCCCCAGGGGTCCCTAGTGGTGGCGGGCACCAGCCTGTTCAGGAAGTTTCCACTGGCCGTGGAGGGGGACTCGAGAGAAGACGAGCTGTTCCCCTGCAAAGGAGACTCCTCAGCGGAGCTGCCATTAGTGGACAGCCCGTCACCAGTGGTAATTTCCAGCACAGGCGCATCATCTGTGGAGTTACCCTGAGGAGGGTAACGGTTGAGAGGGGCACTACCCGCTTTGCCGGGGGCCTCAGTGTCCTCAGTGCTGGTCTCATTGGTTCTGCTGTGGTTGAGGCTGGACCGGGTTTCTGGGACCAAGGCCGGGGTGGGGGAAGGAGGGTGAGATGGCTGGGTGCGAGAGGGAGTTGAGGGCTTTCCTGGAAGGCTCTTCACCAGAGGTGCTGACGCAGCATCAGGCTCCGTTAACATCTCCGTGGTGGGCGGCTCGTTGTGCACCTCCCTCAGCGTGATGGCGTGGGGTGGGTACAGTTCCGGGGTGGTGTGAGCGCGCTCCCTGAGTGTCTGGTCTAGTGCAGGGCCAACCTCCACTGAGGAGGAGGATAAAGGGCTTAACAACTCAGTGGTCACTTCCTGCTGGCTGGGGTCTGTAGGCTGCTCCACTCTGGGATCCTGAAGGGCGACAGTGCGTGTGGGGTGCTCCAGACCTAGGGCGTCCCCTCGCTCTGTAGCGAGGCTCGGCACAGGCACTAAGGCCAACCCTGAGTGTGGAGCTCCATCAGGGGCTGACTCTACCTCTCTCTGGGGGACAGCAGGGCCTGGAGAGCCGCTGACCTGCTTAACATGGACAGTATTTGGGCTATGGCCTTCAGTTACCCTGTATGGGTGGGGCCTGTTGCCTGGGTTTATAGCATCAGAGCTGGGGCGCTGGTGGCGACTCACTCCGTCAGGGTTCAAAACATCGGAGCTAACAGTGTCGGGGCCCATAGTGCTTGCAACAGAAACTATGGGATATTTTTTTTCAAACAGGCTGCCAGGTGGGTCCAGAGGCCAGTCTAGGGGGCGGAGGGCTGCTGTGGGCTGGATGACCTCCGTAGAGAGGGTCCCTCCTGACCCTCCATGGAGGGGCCAGTCCCCACTGCTGGACCCCTCCGGGTGTGTGTCCGACACCGCAGGGACGGGAACAGGGAGAGGGCCGCTCTGGGGATCTGCCATGGAGACAAGGTCCTGGGGGCTCCAGCTGGGTTCTAGCTCCTGGGTAGATGACACCAGTCCTGCTGGCAGTGCCAGGATTGCTAGAACACCTGGTAGGAATGAGGCAGAGATTAGACAAGAATCAGACTGTCTTAAACATTGTCAGGTGTCTCGGGTAAATGTAGTTGTGTTGGTAGTCTGTATGTTTTTTATGTGTACTCTCTGTACAGTAGATATCTGGCACATAATTGATTCCCATTGTGAGTGTGTGTGTGTCCATCCATCTGTCATGTCTGTCCACTCAACTGTGCAACCCCAAAACACCGCTAGTCTTCCTATCTAGTCTTGTATTCATTACAGCCCATCAGGCTTTTAATCAACTGCACCGCTGTGTTTGTCTCTCGCCTGGTTAAACTAAATTACTTTATTAACCTCATTATGCGCTAAATGTGTTCCACCCTGAGTTCATGCATGCATCTGTGCCTATTTGTGTCTGAGTCACACCTGACATGTTAGAAATACTATTAGTATTGTTCTCTAGTAAACCTGCGTGACTGAACCTCTCAGAAGATCATTAGCATGGAAAGTTATTCCATGTCTTTGCAGAGAATATGAGATTATTATCTCTCTTTGACATTGGTACATCTTAGACAACATTCGTTTTGAGACTGTTTCATGCAAGAAACAAAGCAAAGTCTGGCAGATTCCCACCATTTAGTTTGATCCCATAGATAGAAGATCGATAGTATAGACCTCTAATGACAAGCAAATAGATAATATTTAGGAGATAGTAACATAAATACAGTAAGTACATACATTACAGTGCTTATAAAGAACTGTACTATTAAAGTAAGTGCGAGACCAATAAGCAATCTTAGAAATAGAGAGACTTAGAGAGAGAGAAAGGGAGCAAGGGACAGTAGGGTTGTGGGTGGGGGGTGAGGAGGATAATAATTTTCTGCTCCTTGCCCACTATTGGCACAGTTAAACATGGCTAATGTGAACACGTCAGTGATAGTCCCACTGGGGGTGGAGTTGGTGGTGGTGGTGGTGGGGGGTTCCACACGCTTTCAGACAGACAGTACAGCACCAACAAAAGAGCCTAGTACCTCAGCAATGTCGCTATGCTACTTGAATAGAACAAAATAATTTTTCATGAAGGATTTGAAAGATTGTACTAATGAATGAGGTTGTGGGGTTGGCTGTATGATTCATCTTCGATCATACAAAGAGGATGATTGGTGGACAAAACATTTAAATACAGTGATCGGGACTACATCATTTTTTTCTCCTTTTTTCTCTTATTTTTTTGTCTTGAATATCTTAAAATATGCTTATTGACCAACAATAGCCACACACAAAAACAAAAAAAACAATTAATTTTAAGATTGTGGCAACAATAATTGCAAGTGGAGGAGAATTACTAAGAGATTCGATTTTGATTAGAAATCCCTGCCACACAACCACGACAGACACGTGGGACTCAGATGTTCTGGTCGTTGTTTCACCTCATTGGCTCTGTAACTATGGAAACCTACCCTTCTGTTTCCTGTGGCAGTGAGGGTGGGAATGTGAGATGAGAAAACTATTTTTACACACGGATGGAGAGAGAATGTAGCTTAGCCAGACAGAAATAAATAAAGAGAAAGAGGAAAATAAAACCTAGAAGGGAGGAAAAAATGTAACGTGGTAACGCCTTCTCAATACAAATTACCATTCGAATGTCAAACGAAGGATGTCATATCTAAGTTCCTTCTGCATCAAACAGCAATACGGTTTGTGCATTGTCCAGTGTGGGATATCACATCGTACCAAGGCTGTGATGAATACAGCATTTTAATGTCATCAATCATAGTCACTCTGTCTCAGAGGGAACCTTCAACTGTAAGGGCCTAGGCTCCTGTTAACCTGGCCTGGTACGTCCCTAATCCAAGGAGCCCAATCCAGACCCCGTTGCTCAGAGATAACACACACGACTGGCCATGATTTATAAGGAACAGCCATTTCACTAACACATTCTGAGCTGAAACCAGACCTACTTGTGCCATGTTATTTAGACCATGGTGAATCTTTTCCAACATGAACCCTGACTTCATCAATGTTTGATTGAATACTAACACCACTGTGGCCCTAAACATAGAATATACTGGGCCTTTCTGTCACATTGAAATACAGTGATTAAAATGGAGGATAACCTACCGTGTGTTATTTGTTGTATGTTTTAAACTAGACTAAGCAATTGGACAGCAATAGCTGCATTGTATTTGTTGACTGTTTACCATGATGTGGTCCGGCCTCAATCACACCTTCAATCAGTATCGAGCCCCTGGCTGTCACAACCGGGCAACCCTACACTGTGCCGGAGCTGAATAAAACATGAGGCCCGGACTGCCAGTGGTGGAACTGAACTGTTGTGGAGTGCTAACACACGCATATACACATGCACACAGACTGACATGCACATATACAGACTGGCATACACATACTAACACCCCCCAACAACCCCCCCCCCCCCCCACACACACACACACACACACACACACAAGATGAACTCACACACAAGCACATAAACACCCAAAACAAAAGCATACCTAAGTGCATATCCATACACACTGTGAAAAATTCGAAGTACTACTAAAATGTGTGTGATGCCTCTACATCTAATAAACAAGCATAAATACATTTTGTCTAGAGGCAAGGAGATTAGACAAATCATGTTTTATTAAATATCTAGTCAAGTCATATTTTATTTAATACTTCATCAAAAATGTTAAAGGGAGTAAAATTACTTTCAAACTAGTTTGAACCGAAACATGAGCTCCCCCAACTCTGGATATGCAACTGGTTCTCCCTGTTTTCTGCCAGACTTGTTGGGAGCTCCTGGGTAAATCACCCGAGATATATATATATATGTATACATAAATATGTGTGTGTCTCATTTTTCTCTCTCTCTCTCTCTCTCTCTCTCTCTCTCTCTCTCTCTCTCTCTCTCTCTCTCTCTCTCTCTCTCTCTCTCTCTCTCTCTCTCTCTCTCTCTCTCTCTCTCTCTCTCTCTCTCTCTCTCTCTCTCTCTCTCTCTCTCTCTCTCTCTCTCTCTCTCTCTCTCTCTCTCTCTCTCTCTCTCTCTCACACACACTCACACACACACACACACACACACACACACACACACACACAAACACGCACGCACACACAAGTGACGGAGAATTAATGTTGTTTGTATGCCTACAGTGCAGAGTCAAGGTGAGATTAAAATTGATTATGGTGTAAGCCTGAGCTTTCATCATGAAGGTTACAGATGGCACTGTAGAGTGCATTCTAGAATTAAAAGCTAAAGCTAATGAAAAGAGAGAGAGAGATTCCCTTTCTATGTATTTGTGTGTTGTCTGTGTGGGGTGTGAGATCTGTGTGATCTGTTACGCAGGGAGGCAGAGCCATGTCATTGGTCTTAGTGGCTGTGGCTGGCTGCCTGCCTGATAGAGTGAGAGAGGAAGATAGAGAAGCACAGACAAAAGAGCCTAGGTCTGCCTTCATACAGACGTACAGCTGAGCAGAAACACTGGAAGTTGATCAACCAACAAGATGATAGAAGGGGCAGGAACCGCGGACAAGGGTTTATTAACATCCATTATGCATGAGGTACAGGGGAACATTACAAAACAGGATGGAAAAGATGAGGAGGAGAGAGTTAGAAAGGAAGGGTACAGCGGAAATATAGAGCTTTATTGCTTAGATTTGGTGACAAAACAAGGTGAGGATGGCTTCCAAGAATGGCTAACTGGATGTATTAATTGTATTATTCTTGCAAAAAAAGTAATGGCCTTCCACAGAATTTCTAAATCTATTTCAAAATCTCCTATTTCGCTAACCGTCCATTATATCTGCGTCTTTTTAGAGGCTTTTTCGACTGTTAGGACATTTAGCTTTTCAAGGGGGGGGGGGGACATGCAATTAAAATAATTTTGGCAAGCAGTTCATTCAGAAAGTATGTCTAATATAGGACCGACCTCATCCTTAGAGTCAGTAAAAAAAAGTGGACAAAACAGGATGAAAAAAGGGAATAAACAACGTGACTAAATAGCTTTCTATGGCAGCGAGTGAAATAATGTACTATTCAATTGAAGCACTATGTATTTTTATTGGCTAAGTTTGAAGGGACAGGGCAGGTAGTAGCCAACACTGCTGTCAACCATTATGACGTGTTACCACCCCCAAACCTCCCCCACGCACTCTCTGTGACCACCACGATCATTTCCTCCTAAAACACGCTAATAGACTGCAGATGAATGAGGACCAAGTAAAAATCATTGTTAAATTACTCTTTGATTGATGTCAGCTATAGAGACAGCGCCTATTTTCATGAACCAAACTCAAGATTTATTAGGTCCTACTGGGCAAATGCATATGGTAAATTTGCTGAATTTGGGCTGTTTGGAATACATATGCATTCATGTAGGTCCCCCACTGATAGCATTGGGGACGCTAATATATCAAGTTTCAAGGCAGCATCCTGTGCACTGATCCAATAGCAGCATTGTTTCTTAACGTCTTCCCTCCATCACTCACCATTAGGGTTAATTTCAGGAGACTGAGGCTGCTTTGGCTGTTGATGAGTCTGAGGTTAAGCTTGTAAGGTGGTTAACTAACTAAACATTCCAAGTGACACCAATGGCCAATGGGTGCCAGTGTGGCCAATGGGTGTCATGTGATGGCTACTGGCTTTCTTTCTGAGGACCGCGTTCAACTATTACTCGGGGTCACCTAATGCAGAGGGAGGGTGGAAGGGTGAACTGGTGTGGAAACATGCCACCAGAGAATCACCCTAGGAAGCAGGCGTTGCAGTCCTGTTGTGCTGCCTCATCAAAATTCAATTTAAAAAAGGACAGAAAAAGACAACCCTCCCCGCATAAAAAAGGCTGTTAGGATGCAGAATCATCCATCAGCGATGGCAGTAGCTGGCCTGCTGCTTTCTCTTCAGGCTCCACCTCTGGACTGTAGCTGCGGCGTGAATCCCCCCACCCCCCACCCCCCCGTACATGCTCACCCTGCATGACGGGGAAAGTAGCCGGTGGGTGTATAAAAATGAGACAAGTGAGCATATTATATCTAAAGTTTGTATGCAATTTTTCCGTATAAACAAACTAAACAATGACTGACGCTCTAGCACAGTACAGGGAATATACTAATATACTACTAGTTTTTGATGTCATGCCCAGTTAATTAGCATCCGACCCAAAAATAAATACACAGCATCTGCAGCTCCCAGGGCATGGGACGGTAACGAGGAATTCACCATTCCCTCTTCAGTTCCCCAATGGACCCCGTTATGCCTGTTTATGCTATCCTCGAAACACTTTCACGCATCGCTACGACCAACCAGCGGAAGCTTCAGCTCCATAGGATTCCCCACAGGCCAGTCCAAATGGGGTAGACTTGGAGGGCTTTATCTTCAGCCTCCGACCAGAATACCGATGAGCCTTTATCACACTCAGCAACACACCCAGGGCCTGCGTTATCTAATAGAAAGGTTTCCACACCTTTGCATTACAGATGGGGGGGGGGGGGGCATTAGAGCCTGACAGAGCAACACAGAGGTCTTAATAGGGCTTTAACAAAACAAAAAAAAGGAGTTTGTTAAGAGCATTCCGCAAGGTTACACCAAGCTTTGACGTGGCCACCAGAATGAGCCAATCCCTAGACGTGATCCATCAAGCTCACGCAGAGGAACACACATTTCCCTATATAGCAGGAAGCCCAGTGGCCACCTGGATGGGATTGTCAGGGTTGGCCATACTCTACCCATGGTGACCCAAAACCGAGGTCCCTCATATCTGGTGGTGTACTACTAATAAAACCTCTATATAACATTTGTCGATTCATTGGACACAGACGTAAGGGGGTTATTCTGCAGCAACCTGTTTAAAATGGCAAATTGGTTAGGATCTGATGCAGCTGAACCGACAGAACCCCCTTCATTACCGTAGCTACATCCGACCCCCACCCCCGAAACAAACATAGCAACTCTAACTTCCTGGTTCATGCCTTTATTGGAAAAACAGGTTCTCCAAGATGAAATGAACAACCTGTCATAGCATCAAAAATAAACAAAGATGAAAACACCCCTCCCAGGTGTTTCAATAGACTCTCTTGACAGCAGAAGCATAAACAGACAAATTCTTCTGGCCTCGCTCTGATCCTGGGTGTGTCCGCCTGCCAATCGGAGGAGAGTGGTGGTCCCAGGGGGGCCGAGGGACAGACAGAGCACGTCCTGTGGACCGCTGGGACCTGGCCGGGAGAGTGGGAAAGGCTGAAGGAAGGGGGAAGAGCGGCTACAGATGTGAGCCTGAAGATAAGAGCAGAGGCTATCACGCTCCGGGATAATAGCTTCCTGTTTGAATGCCCCACAATGTTTGTCAGATTACCATGGCTTTGAACACGGACATGTTTATCCACAGCGTGAAGGAGTTGAGATGTGTGAGATGGAGGCAGAGAGAGAGAGAGAAAGGTGGGGGGGGGCAGGGTGAGAGAGAGACAGAGAGAGATAGAGAGAGAGAGAGAGAGAGAGAGAGAGAGAGAGAGAGAGAGAGAGAGAGAGAGGGGAGAGGCTAGGGGAGAGAGAGAGGGGAGGGAGGGAGAGTGAGAGGGGAGGCAGAGAGAGGGGGGAGGAGGTACACAACCACCAAAGGTCCGCTAATGTTTACTGGGATAATGATTTAACCGAACTGACTGACTGAGAACTTGAGTAGCGTCTGACTCAGACAGGAAGAATATAAATTCAACAGGAAGTGGCTCGCTGCTCAGGAGAGAGCATGCAGTCACAGGCAGGCGTGTAGGAAAAACAACTCCTTCTTCAAGTCTTCTAATGTTACTCTGTTACAACCGAACAAATAACTAATTCACAGCATTGTCAGTGATGTTAGGGCGGCATTAAAAGCAAAATCTATTGCAACAATACTTTCATCTGTTGCGAGGCTCTGTGGGCATATCAGATAAGAAAGATTTCTCATAGCGCACGATCATTTCCCCCTGGTTCTAAACGGTATAACCGATTTTCTTTTTATGAGCTGACTTCACAATGCAATTTGCACTTCAGGCAAGGAGATACTTGGAAGCAATTGCCTTGCTTGGACAAAATTGCATTGAGGACAGGGCCATAGGACAAAACCCAATTTCCTCTAAACTAATGGTAAATCATCCCTGTGGCTTCGGGTGTGCTGGGGATAGGGAACAATCCAAGAACAACGGAACCAAAAAGTAGGAATAAAATACTAGGAAGTAGAGGGGGATTACCACAGGAAAAGAGTAAGGGGTGGGGGCATACTTCATGATGTGAATGCTATCATCCCACTTCAGTTGGGCGGCTTCCATAGCCGGAGGCCAGAGTATAGAGAGAAGGAAGGTCTCATCTGTGTCCAGCACACCTCCAGCCCTCAGACATGAGACAACGTGAAAAGAGAGCTGTCTGTGTTGCGTGCAGAGGCTGGGACCTCAGGTGGGCCTTTGTCAGAGCACCTCTGTAAGAAGAAAAATGGGCCCACTGCCATAAAAGATTCAATCGGCTGGAGGGTGTTAAAACAATATATAGAAAAAGGGTGATGTCCATTTCTTTATAAGAACCACCAGACAGCTAGCTAGTGTGGTCCACTCCTTAGCCTGGACACCATCATGTTCCTGATGAAAACAGTGTAATATTGACATTTATCACCCTCTGCCAGGTTTTACAGGACCAGGCACTCTCACACAGTCGGTGTGGCCACGTTCATCACTTCAGATGGATTGAGTTTGATATGTTGGGCCGGCCCTTTAACCTGGCAGCTCTGTAGCGGGGGTTACAGCGGGGGGAGCCCCAGCCCTGAGCAGACAGTCTCACTAACAGCCAGGGGGGCCCTGGTGGGGGCTAGCCCTGACCCCATGTTCCATATTCATCTGACATTCTGCTCTGGAGCTCTGCCAGAGGCCCCCACGCCGTACCACCACTCTCCTGGCTCCGATAATATGCTTAGAATGTAAAACAGATCTGGCTCATTGATAATGGAATACAGAAGCAGCTTAAACAGAAAATAAACTAAATGTATGGATTGGAGCACCCCATGGCAAATTATTCAAAAAGTATCTAGCAATTGTAGAACTAACGTTTATCATCGGACAGAAATGATAGTCAATTTATTGTTTATTTTACTTTATTCAATAGAATTTTGCTTTTGTTTGCCTTTTTATTTACTGTGTACTGTTTATGTGTTAATATGAAAGTAGTCTGTTTATTTCTATTGACGGTAATAGCCTTCCTGTGATGGTGATTTGTGAATTGTTCCATGATAATAACTTTGAATCGGTACCATCTGGTCTAATGAATAATGTGATGTAGGTGGTGGAGTTCCCAGTCCTGCTTCCTATACTCACTCAGCAGCTGGCAACGCAGCACCTGCAGGCTTGTCTTCATGGTATCATGTGGTCCGGCTCCTCCTCCACAGTGCTCATGGTTCACTGTAGGGACAGGAGAGACACAGAAAGACAGGCAGAGGGAAAAGAGGATGGTAAGGTGAGATACTGTGCTCAGGTATCTCAATCAGGTATCAGGTTCAGACACTGTTATTGGGTTGTGGCCCGGCTTTTGTCAGGACGTGTGTGTGTGTGTGTGTGTGTGTGTGTGTGTGTGTTTGTGTTTTTTCTTTATGTATGTGTGTGTGAGTCTGTGTGTGTGTGTGTTTGTGAGTGCATGCATATATTAACAGTATGTGGTGGGGGTAGGAAAGAGGGGCTAAATAGGCCTACAAAGTCTAAAACAGTAAAGCTGCAGAGCTTAAAATGTCCTCTCAACTCAACCCCCTCCTTGAATAGTCTAGGCACCCACAATCAAGGCACAAACAGTCACAAACCGTCTGCCTTACCCAGCATTATACATAGGTTATACTGGATCTCAATCAGCAAATCTAATCATAGGGCTACATTGACCAGTAAGCTCTATTTAAAAAAGACTATCACCAATATGTCAAACAATCTCCCAATAAATGAAAAAAACCTTTATACATGAAACACATAGAAAGTGAAAGGCACATAAACATGCATATACATATTGTAACGAATACAACTGATTGTTTTTTTTTTTTTTCTCTCGAAGTTCTTCCGAATTATGCTCAGACACAGCAGACATACAGTACACCTGTGCCACACTATCCCCTCCCCCACAAATACGCACGCACGCACACACGCAGATACACCTATGAATCTTGCAAGCTAAATCGCCACTGCATGAAGATTGAGATGTGAAATTGGATTTGGCTTCCCAAGAGTTTGGGTTCCATTCACAACCTACTGTAAGAGCTTAAAGACAGCTATAGCCTTATTTGAACCTGCAAGTCTTTGTTTTACTAAACAGGAAAACTGTTTGGGTTTGATTCAAACCCTTCACCAATCAAGGCATATTGAATAAATGATTACCACGGGTAAAATGATGAGGCAGAAAAATACATACATTTGAGAGATGGAATAAGTGAGACTTAAATGCACCCTGCTGTTTCTCTCTCTTTGCCATCACTCCACCCTCTTAACTTCCCACTATTTCTCTTTTTATGTGTTGGTCCTTTCCTCCTCCATTTCTCTCCCCTTCTCCTCCCCTTCTTCCCCCCCCCCCCCCCCCCCTTCTCTCCCCTCCTCTCTCTCTCTCTCTCTCTCTCTCTCTCTCTCTCTCTCTCTCTCTCTCTCTCTCTCTCTGTAATTTTAACATCATGTTCCTGGCCTAATGAGCTCAATGGCTGATGGTGAGAGAGTGATGAGAGCAGCAGCTGAGCCTCTCTATACTGATTGCATCATCAACCCCCGTTACGGTATGAGCTCAGGACACGGACGCACTCGTTAAGGACACAAAGTAGTGTGTGTATGCTGGTGGGTGTACGTGTGGGAGGTGGTGGGTAATGTAATGGCAGGCTATGACAGAGCAGACGTTTAAAAGTGTGTGTTCTAGTGACTAAGAACTACCAGAGGAGAGGCAGCCTGCAGTGACAGGGCAGATGACAGCATCAAGTGCTCTTGACAGTCAAACACAATAGAGGCTGTGGGAAGGAACAAATAACGTGTCATTGACCCTATAAAACTATGTCTCTTAAGTTTACAACGCACCAGAGAAAGTGACTAACTGAACAGCTCACTCAATCCAGGGAGTCAGTTTCCCAGGAACTTATGCGAGACTTCAGCTTCATAAGATAGCAGAACATTCTAGGCAAATATTAAGTATGTATCTCACAGTGTTATTTCACATTACAGACTATAAATGCTATTGTTTAACAGCATACCCCCCCCCCCCACACACACACACACACACACAACCACACCCCCCACTTACACACACACACACACAGACTTTTCTTGTGTATTCTTTGTTGTTGTTTGGTATCACAGTGGTGGCCCTCAAAGCACCTCAGGCTCACTTGAATTAAGACTGCTGCTCCAAATAGTCTGGAGGACCCACACAAGGCGAGCTAAAGCCAAGGTCACCCGAGACGTCTCAATGAAATAAGTCTGTCAGACCCATGTCCCTGCGGTCACCAACGGCAATGTTTTTCATTTTGAACTTCCCTATATTCTACTGTGACTCCCAGGGTAGGGGCTGGCAGCACGTCCGCGGAGGCCACAGACCAAAACGTTTTCCATAACAAGAGAATACTGTTGTGGGAGTACTGAACCAGGAGAAAGGGTGTGAACTTTCAGGGCTAAGGTCTGCTCTCACAACCTACTGATAACCAGGCATCTAATCAGAACTTCTCATACAGGCTAACCCCCCTTTCTCACTTCAGTGTCATACGAAGTTCTCACGCTCTGATTTATCAGCTCGTTCCAGATGGAGCTGCTGTAAAAGGCAGTCAGGGTCTATCTGTGAATGCTAGATAGTTAAACAGAGTGAGGAGAGCCGTGACGCTGAATTCACTGGATGCATTTATGGCAGCAGATCCTGTTGGGGAAGAAATGTAGCAAACACAAATTGGTCAAAACGAGCCATGTTTGTTGAGCCAAGCTGTTAAACTAGCTTTCAATTAATCCGTTCAGAGGAAAATGGGAGTTATTGAGGGAATACTTTTTTGACAGAACATCAGCACACACATTTTCATTATTTTAACAGTCAGGACATTTTCGGTATTGAACACGACAGAGTATGTCCATATTTGTGAATGACAGCAGCCACACCAGATGAAGGGAAGGAGTTACATCGGTAAATAGTTGGTTACATCATATGACATGGCCTATCGCTGACTTGGGGGGATCTCAGGGGGTTAGGTAGGATCTATGATGATGCCTATCACCAGCCCCTGCTTTCTTTAAGCAGCAAGGGGGAACTGCCTAAAGCCAGGGCAACCATCTTGTTTTCTTTGATGCCTCTACCATTTGATGTTAATCAGCCAGCCAGTTCCTGATAACATGAGGGGCCAAACACTTAGCGTCCAAGTCTGTCCGGGTGTTTCCTACGCTGTTGTTTATGAGGCCCAAACCTGTCAGAGTATGTGGCCATGACTGCGCTGAGCCGTCTGTCTGTGGGGTAGAAAAACACTCCGCTTCGCTGTGCCCTCTTGGTGACGTTAAAGGTGACCGAAATCCAACATGGCTCTTACAAAAGTTTCCTGAGAATCAAAATGTTATTTCACACAGCATTCCAGGTCTTATCCCATGTGATCAAAAAGGTACATTTACAGGTAGGCACAGTGAACAATGGCAGATGCTGATACAATTACTGATTACGAAGAACAATCACATTATACAACCATGATTACATTTTCAGCATGGCGGGGAAAGCAATACCCTGTGACTGTTACCCAGCAACAGAGAAGCCCATTGCTGACCCCCCTGGAGCTCTGATGACCTAATGGGCTGGCTATTTCAAACCAAACCATTTAATTTAAACGGTATTGATTTAGTCCCATAGGGAGCCCTGTATCAATGAGCAATAGGTTAAGCTGGCTGATCTATAGATAGAAGTTAAGTCCATGCCAGCTTTCCAGGTAGCCCTGATCCTCAGATGCTGCAGTTGGCCGTATTTGCTGAGTCACTGTGCTCTGTCAACCATGGGCCCTGGCCCCTGGTAGCTGTCTGCCTGGCAGGCAGAATGAGTGTGTGTCACGCTGGCTGGTGCAGGCAGCATGTGCAGGCCATCAATCAGCGATGCAGCCTCCCCAAACCCCCACCCCAAAACCCCCTCAGGTCCTACCTGGCACACAGCTACACGCCAGCCCATTAAAACGACATTAGACTCCTAGCACACTGGTAACCTCGTCGTGATGATGGAGACGGCCGGGACAAATGCACCATCACGGCCAATCCTCCTGGCCGAGCCGCCTGACGCTGTTACAATACACACTCAGACGTAAACAAGGCTGTATACTACTCTTTTCGAAAAACAACAACAGCACAAACACAAACAGAAGACATAGCACCCTGGTCTACAGTGCTGGAGCGAGCTGCAGCGGTTGTCACTCCACATCCACGTCCTTCCACCACCCCAGGTCTCAGGCTGGGGGTTAACAGCAGTAATGAAAGAGCAGAGCAGCGCGGTGTTACAGATGATACACCTGCCAATAGTCGTTTGTGCAGGAGTGCCCTGGGTCGGTGAAGCAGAGCGAGTGAGGCACCTGTTTGCGACATTTATGAGAGAGTTTGTGTGTGTGTGTTGGGGGGGGGGGGGGTTTGTGCGTCACTCGGGTCTTGTACGTGGGTGGGCTCCTCCGGCTCATTCCAACTGCTCCGTGCATGTACTCACGCACACCGACACATTGACATAGAAAAAAAAACTATTAAACCCATGTACACACAGAAACATCCACTTAAACAACAACAACCCCCCCACCACCCTGGCCACACACACAGACAACCTCACATTCACACATTAAGCTCTATCCTCCTCCTACACTTTTGAACAGTCCCCATGCTCTTCATAGTCTGAATGAATATGCTCATGTAAGTATTGCTCATTCAGTGGAGCGCTACCCCCACAACAGAAGTAGTGCAGCACCTGTGGAGGCAAGGAAAGGGGGGGGGAGCTTCCCCATGCTCGCTACCACTCATCACAGACACGCCTGCCCTCTCTGACTAAGCCTATTTCTCAGGGTGACCATGGCCAGTGCTCCATGTGTGTGTGGGTGTGTGAGAGAGAGAGAGAAAGGTAGGGAGAGAGCCAGAGAAGAAGGAAATGAGAGAAATACACTTTTGCTGTAAACACATATACGTAACAAAGCTTATACGTAACAAAGCTGGATTTAGGATTCTAAAACATGTGGCACTATGGGGTTACCCAATGTACATGCAAGGAGATATTCTCAGGCTTTCTCACAATTCTGACGGGACTTGTGAGGAGTCAGAGTGGAACACAAGGGCTAGAACAATAGCGAAAGAGAGTCAGAGAAAGAAAGAGAGAGGTCGTCAGAGCTTAAGTAAAAGATCTCCTCTGCGGGAGGCCTCTGACTACCACCACCAGCTGCTGCTGCTGCTGGGAAACACACACCTCCATCCAGGTAGGAGACAAAACGAGGGAAAAACTTACAGCAACTAGACTCATGGGGAGTCCCCGCACTGAGTTGCGTAAGTGGAAAACACGCTCAAACTGACAGCGGCGACCACATGGTCATGGCAAAGATTGATCATTGGAAGGTAGACCACAGATCAGTCTTCTTTATCTTAGCAGTCAATATCTATAAAGGTAATGTCAATATGGCTGGCCGGAAAGAAAGAACCAATGTATGTGTGCCCACTAGCACAATTAAAAATATAACGTAACTGCGATGCACTCAAGCATGCCATAGCTAATTCATGTGCAAACGCACGCACACGCACACGCACACGCGCACACACACACACACACACACACACACACACACACACACACACACACACACACACACACACACACACACACACACACACACACACACACACAGTCTACCAGGCAGCAGAATAGCAATCAATCAGTAATAAGATCCTGTCAAAAGAAAAGTTTTTCTCCAAAGGGTGGTGGTGGTGGTGGTGGGGGGGGGGGGGTTGTCATCCAGACAGGCAGTAAAGAGAAGCGATTGGGATGCAGCTCGTCCTCCTTCCCACTGTCTGGGTCGTTAATATCTCAATTCTCCCTCTTCTCTCCTGTTTTCTCCTCTCCTCTCCTGTTTTCGCCTCTCCTCTCCTGTTTTCCTCTCTCGTCTCCTCTGTCCTTGGAAGACTCTTTGAGTGATTGACTGCTGCTAAGAGTAGCATGGCCGTGATTTACGGTAATAGGAGGCTGCAGCGTAACTGTCACGTCCTCTCTACGCCTGTCACATCTGCTAACAAAATAATACCCCGCCAAAACAGGCTGGGGGCTTTAGTTGACACTTAAATTCACCACACTTCACACACCTAGTGTGATGCTTGTCAGAGTTTGTGGATGGCTCTTCACCAAGTGAAGAGGATGACAACTTAAGGATTAGGACATGATATGTGTAATTCGTAACATAAACCAATCTTAAGTCAAGCTATATGTGGATCACTCCATCCAAACATGACTCAAACCAAGTTAAAGAGGAGTAGAAAAGAGGGGATGAATAATTCAAAAGATCAACTGAATAAGTTCAGTGCTGCAGAGACAACGGAAGGGAACGTTCCTCTCCTAACTCTCAGATCCGTTGAGATGTTCAGACTGAAGGATAACATAAGAAGAAATGCGACTTCTCTTTCCTATTTAAGATTTCCGACTCACTAAGCAAACAATTGACCAAAGCTTTTATGGGGGACTTCTTTTTCTTTGGAGCTGTCTCACACCGCTGTCTCACACCGAGACCTTCCAAGCGTGTTGTCTTTGTGTGTGGTCTTTGCACCTGCCAGGCAGAAAGGCCAGCATGCTGACATGTCTGTTCGGCCAATCCTGCATTCATGAGCCTATTGATTATTGGACTGGGAGCTCAATAAGAACCTACTGAGAGTTATGACGCATGTAGCCATTCACCCGCTTGATCCCATGTCTGGTATGCGTCTTAATTCAAAACAGACTACGAGACTGTGAAACTCGCTTGACAGGCAGTTCGACCAAATTTATAGCTGATGTTAACACTTGGTGGGTAGTATGCAACTTTAGCTTAGGCGGAGTATACAAAGCATCGAAGGGCACGACTACAGTTGTTAGCACAAAATACCTTTTGGCTACTGACAGACAACTGTTGCTTACACAATTGATGCCAGTGGGGAGAACAGCGTTCCGGCTGCCATGCTGTCCACTTTCAGTGATGCCTGTGTGAATCTATTATGACAACCTGGGTTACGCGATGCACATCACATGAATAATGGATCAGGAAAAAACATTAAAGTACAAAAGCTTAAATACATGCCCCATAGCGGTGGACTGCTGATTGACAGTGCTGGCAAAAGGAGGAACCTTGAGTTTGGGGGTGCAGCCCTGCTGCAATGGTTTGTCAGCGGGTGAGGCTGTTACAGCGCTGTGCTGTGATCACGTAGCCAGGGACAGGGAGCCATATCAGGACCCCTGACTCCTGCCTACCACATCCTTCATCTGCGGTCTCCCTTTGGTATCCGCATCCTCACTACGTCTTTTATCTTTCATCACAAAATCATCTCTCTCTCTCTCTCAACATAAGCTCCCCCAACTCTGGATATGCAACTGGTTCTCCCTGTTTTCTGCCAGACTTGTTGGGAGCTCCTGGGTAAATCACCCGAGATATATATATATATGTATACATAAATATGTGTGTCTCATTTCTCTCTCTCTCTCTCTCTCTCTCTCTCTCTCTCTCTCTCTCTCTCTCTCTCTCTCTCTCTCTCTCTCTCTCTCTCTCTCTCTCTCTCTCTCTCTCTCTCTCTCTCTCTCTCTCTCTCTCTCTCTCTCTCTCTCTCTCTCTCTCTCTCTCTCTCTCTCTCTCTCTCTCTCTCTCTCTCTCTCTCTCAGCCGTTTAGCCTCTGTGTTTTCAGTCTCAAACTTTTAGAATCTTGCTGGTGGTAAATATGGGAAATCATAAGAAGTTTGAGAGGCAATGGCCTGAGGAGGTGCAGTACTTGTAAACAAATTATTTTTCCCCTCTGCTTAGAAGAAACTACATTACCTTTATGTGGGAGCAACGTCAAGCCAACCGGTGGATTGGCGTATGTGTGTAGTTGCATAGCTTGTGTGCATGTTTGTGTGTGTGTGTGTGTGTGTGTGTGTTCTTGGCCTGACAGTCAATCTGCAGCTAGCTTGACACCTGTCACTCCTCCCTGACTCACAGCGCGTGCGTTGGTGTGTATGTGTGCGGATATGTGTGTGTGGTGGCCGCCCCCTTAGCCATGTTATTTAGGACATAACTACATGTAAGCACATGAGAACAGCCAGGCGCAGGATAATCTCAAAACAAGTGCCAACAATACTGAGGTTCCACAGCAAAGCATCAGCAGAGTCATGGATTCACAGCTGAAGGGTTTAATAGATACCTCAAGGTCGAAATAAATGAACAAGAAGAAAAAGACAAACATCCCCACAGTCAAGTAAGAAAATACCTGGGAATGAATATCCCCTCTTGTCCATAAAAAATGTTAGAAAGCAAACAATGTGTTCATTTAAAAAAAGGGGCAATTATCACAAACAAAATCATGACACATCGTATAAAAGCAACAGACTTTATGTGCTGCTATGAATCTGAAAGCCTTGCTTTTCTTCCATAAATATCCTATGCTCCACAGCAAACAGCTATTGGGAGAGGCAATGTCCCAACCAATGGGGCATCGGTGTCCTGTCTATTGTCCACCCTAATTGGTGGAGAAAACAGCGGGCAGGTATTTTTAGCCTCGGAGACACGAGTTGAATGTGACACGTCTACCGGTAATGTTAAATGGAGACAAACAGCCACAAGACAAGGCGTCGCGGGCTACGGTAGCATCATGACACAGCAGAGGTGCAGTGGCGCCAGGGGAGCCGTCAGGAGCCATCAATCCTCCAGTATCCCAGCGGGCAGTGCAGTTACCCCCCACCCCACCCCTCCTGTGCCCCTCACCCTGTCACACTGTGAGAGCAAAGAGGTGGAGAGAGAGAGATAGTCCAGGGGGACAGGTAGTGCAGTACAGACACAGGGTTTGGATAAAGGCAATGAAACCAAAATAACAAAAGCTTCTGGAACACAGTGCATCAGGGGACTAACGTAAGGCACACAGGCCCATCTGAAGATGACGGAGTCTTGCTCATTGCGATTGTCGATAAGTAATGTCATGTTGACTCCATGAGCTCGCCAAGGGCCCACATGAAGATCACAGGAGAAGTGGTGAGTGCTGTATGTGAAGCAAAAACGAACCTACCGGTAGGTGGTCTAAGATTCACTCAATCTGGAAGTCTATATGCAAATGTTTTGTCTGGGATTGACACACAGGGGCAGTAATATCCAGCCACTTGTCTAAATGATTCACGTCAAGTAATAAAGTATCATGCATTAACATGAAAGCTATTTGAGCTGCAGTGTGAAATATTAATAATGTAATGGTATAGTGGCATAAAGGGCTGAAGCCTCCAGGCATACTGTTTGTAAGGTGGCAAACGCCTATTCCACCTCCTCTGGGAAACTGATAGGAGGGCCCTTTTCGCATTTCAACAGAGATCGTAGTCTACATATCACACAGGGCATAATAGCACCGACAGGCTTAATCTCTTCAGATCAACAGAGCACACAGGCTAGGTCACTAATTACATTCAACGGGCAGATAGAGAGGTCTGATGCAAACATGACACTGCCTATTCTACGGGGTGATCTGGGTGTTGTTTGACGCCAACGCTCATGTAAGTAAATAGTGTGTGCTATTTCAGCACTATACAGAATTTGCTCTCTTTCATAATCCTTTTGTCACTAACACATATCTATTCCTCTTGTTTCTTTCTTCACTGGTATATGATATTTTTCAGTTTTACCATATTTATAGCATCAAATGCACAAAGAAATGAATGCCTAAAGTGAAACCTCCAAGCCCCCTGCATCAGCAAGAAACTGTGGCCCCCAAAAATGCTTTGTCTGGCCCAGGACAGAGAACATGTCCTTTTGGAAACTACTGGGATGTCGTCAACGGAGGCACAGCATGGACGTGTCACAAAAGAACCCGCACGGCCAGGATAAAATTACTTCACACACACTGCGTTTGTCTAAAACACTTCGCCTTCACTTAAGAGGCAATCCATTACACAAACACACGCATGTGAATTGTACAATGCACACAACTAAAAGATGTAGGAAGGCAGGACGGAAATATCCAGGCCGATTCTTACTCTATGTATGAGCACACTTATTTTTACCTCTTGACGCAGTCCCTTGTCTGGTGACAATGGCAGGAATGGAGGGCAAAGAGGAAGGATGTTTTGGGGGGGAGTATAGTACCGGGCTTCCTTGAGAGGTGAAGCAGCAATAGCCAAGTCAGAGCTGAAATGAGTGGGGGAAAAAGTCTTCGTCCGTGGAGCCGTGTCCGCGGTCCAGAGAATTCCCGCCAGGAATAACCACATGTCCGGACCCAGAGAAAAGAAGGGGGACATAGACACAAACAGGAAGGGATGGTGTATTGTTCTCTTACCCCCTCCCCCCTGTCCCATTCCTCCATCCCCCATTATTAGGGAGACGGATTAACTCCATGAGCTGCTGCTGGCCCTAAAAGCATGTCTGGCTGGCAGCACACACAAACGCGTACAGACACAATCAACATTACATACAAATGCATACCAACGCACACACAAACAGCACACACAAACATTAACGCAAACCACTAGCGTAGTTAACTACTCCATGTTAAAACTGTCTCAGGCAAATGGGAGGGACTGTGTGAAAACACATGCCATTTGACCTGAGAGCAGAATAAGAAACGTATTTGGAGGGAATATATTGTAAGGGCATTAGGGCAATTGCACACTCGCTCAAATTGAAAAAAAGGAATTAACCTCCCCGACATAACCATATGCATGCATGCCCCACCCCCGCACCAACTAATATTAAAACACAAGCACTAACACATAGGCGTACACACAAACACACACACACCGTTTGACTGTGTGCATCTGAGTGATTGACACACTGTGAGGGTAATTCCGTGGCAGAAACCCCCTTATCCACTCCCTTCCTGTCTGGCCAGAGGTGACCTTTCCCTGGAGCCACTGCCCAACACTGTGATAAAAGCAGTAGTCTTTGCTGGGGAGCACAAAGGGAGTGCAGAATTACAGTGAAGGAAAAGGGAAGGCCGGGTAGGTAGTGGACAAACAGAGAGACATAAGGGAACTGAGCTGCTGCTTGTGTGTTTGGGGTCACCATGGTGATCACAACAAATGCAAAGAATGGGCTGGTTATTAAGAGGTTTAGATCAGA
The DNA here is from genome assembly GCA_017639675.1 of Aplochiton taeniatus. NCBI lineage: Eukaryota > Metazoa > Chordata > Actinopteri > Galaxiiformes > Galaxiidae > Aplochiton > Aplochiton taeniatus. The sequence continues at coordinate 11,881,972 of CM030186.1, read as the reverse complement.
TTTCAATGATCAGTCTGTTCATGATGAGTCAAAAACAATATGGATCTCTTGAGAAATTTCAACAAACTCTTGATTAGAAAAAGATGGTTTACAATAATTTCCCCTGCTCGCACCATACATTTAAACTAGGATGGGCAAAACAAGTCAATTTGTTGCGGAGTCTTTGTATTTAAAAAACTGAGCCCAGGAAGGAATCTACAGCCATGGTAATATACTGTACCCTTCAAAAACATCCCTTCATTACCCCTCACACACCTGGCTGTATGGCTCCGTAATAGAATACACGCTTAAATCTTGATGTTATCGTCCAAATTGTGGGGTAATTACGCCAAGCTCAATGAGCTAGCTGCTAATTGCATTTGGGGGGAGGTGATGTAAGCAGACCTGATGGTAGCGTTGTCAGGTTGGCAGGCTCCTCTGAAGGCCTCCACGCCCTCCAAAGCCTTCACTTGGGTAAATAACGCACCATTCAAAGGTCTTAGCAGAAGACTTGGTCTGACAAGCGGCACTGTACTATCATTATTATGCGGCTTTGGCGTGGGTTACTGTCAAGCCTGTAACATCCATACAACCAGCTCACGCAGTTTTGCATCGGAGACATAATGAAGCAATCACTGCTACCACTCAGCGCGCTAATTACCAAATGCTAGTCTGGTCGCTCGGGACACTTGATACTGCTGTATTGCTGTGCTTGTGTGTGTGTGTGTGTGAGGACGACGTGTTTGAGTGTCTGTCAAGACGAAAAATGACCATCAACAGTCGTTTAATTACCAGAAGACAGAGTGTTGTGGTTGGCCATCATTCATGGGGAAATTAGATTATGAATAGGTAAACAGCAGCCTATAGCAGGCGACTGCCACGGCAACAGGGTGAATGGATGGGTGACTAGATAACATGAGTGATCACATTCACACACACACACACACAACCACAAACGGACGTGTGTACACACACACACACACACACACACACACACACACACACACACACACACACACACACACACACACACACATTAATATAGATGAAAGTCTCGTTGAAGGCTAGGCTGGTGAAAGAGCTGAGCTTGTAGGCGATTTGTGTAGTAAGCCGTTTTTCGCCTTGTCTTAAGATGAAGTGCCAGCTATTCCTTCATATGACGATGATGACCACCCATTGTCGGATATTGCCATCTAACACAAGCCTATTAGTGGGTGGACAATGTGACCAACATGACAAATGCTTTCGACTCATCAGTGGATATTCATGTTAAAGGACCAACACTTCCAGTCATCGTAAACCTCCCTAGTAAAGAGCGCATTCCTTATGTAACCTTTTGTGAGCCATGAACCCCGACCCATGAGAGGCCTGCTGTATGCACTTTAGCAAGTGTCCAGGAGCCATGATGAATTGCTGTAATGTAGAGTGTGTGAGAGACAAAAACGCACCCAGTGAGAGCCAGACAAAATTAATGTCAATGGCATTCCACTGGCCATCATGGCTGGGATAGTTAAATGTCAAATGCTTGGCGGGGGAGGCGGGGGGGACTTTGTTGAAGAAGAAGGCAAAAAATTAAAAGGAAGAAGAAAAAGCACATGAGCAACAGAAACAACAAGAACATCAAAAAAAGCTTTAAAAAAATAAAAAAGATCAATATGTGAGGGATACTGCAGGCGCTTCTCTCCCCATCCCTCATACCCCATTCCTCTCCCTCCATCCCTCTCTCCTGTGAAATGTTGTGAGTGGGACAATGAGGCAGTCTGATCAGCACAATCTATTATTAGCAGAAGAAGCAAGGAATTGAGTGGGTGCCCCAGGCGGAGATGCCAGCCAAGCCATACTTACATTATTTTAAGAGTTGCTGGGGCGACGGTTTCCAGAGGGGATTACTGCAGAGCTGCAAACAACATCAGTGTGTGTGTGTGTGTGTGTGTGTGTGTGTGTGTGTGCATGAGTGCCCGTGTGCGTATTGGACAGCATCACATTAACTGAATAGTTTATACCTAGCATGCTATACTTCTAAACACAAACAGAAATGGGGAAAAGGGGAATAGAATAAATCAATACAGTATCCGCCAACAGGTCTGACACACAAAGCACTGCAAGGAACTGCAGCGTACTGGCTGGCACAGACTGCCGGCTCAAACAACTTCTTTCTCCAATTTATGTGCACCTACGGGCAAACCTGAAATGCCAAGTCATCTCTTCTCCCCCTCCCTCCTTCAGGAAGACTGTCTCCTCACAAGAGAAGGACAGTTGAGGAGACCGGCCACAGCAGCCGGTTCATTGTGTCAAGCTGTCACGCACTGCAATATCAATCAACCTCAGGCCTCTCAACACACACTGTAAGGCAGTCTGGCTGGGTACAGGGAACATAAGGAGCAGAATAACATCAGCAGTAATAACTCACGTAGACTAAAACCACACACCCTCTGCCCCTCCCTCCCCCACAGACCAGAAGTACTGGGAGGGGAGGACAGTTTAGCAAAGCCTGCTAAGTTACCCGCAGTAGAATCAATGCTACGAGGCCAGCTCTATTCTCCATTGCTTGTTTGTGTTTCCATGTCGCTCCTCTTGGTTCCCACTGCTTGATTCGTTTGAGCCCAGCGTCCTCTATCCTTTCAATAACGCCACTGTCGCCATGGAGATGTGGCGGTTACAGCCCCCCACTTCTCTGGTTCTAAACCCCTTTCATACACATGAACACCCACAAACACTCAAGGTGAACTCCCAGTGTGTCGTTTTGTAGTGCGTGTGGCTGTTCAGACTCTGCTGAAGCTTTATTCATTTTCATCAGCAGCTCTGTATATGGAAATTAATTTGTGAGGCTGACGCCTCTCTCCGTCTCATTCAATATTAATGCCGCTTCAGATTACCAGACAACTCTGAAGAAATCCCTGGTCTCTGGGGCTTGGAGCAGAGTGGAGAAAAACATAGGGGGGCATGCCGGAGTGAGAGAGCAACAAGAGAGTGGACATGGACCAGTGAGAGAAAAAAGGGAGCAAATGGAGATAGAGAGAAAAATGGTGAATAAGTGAGAAGCCACATTAAGTGTTCACTAATTGGGGAAGACAAGTGGCAACGGTCTCATATTTGGGCAGAACATTATTGCAGGGGTGGTTAAGAGAGTGATTAGAGTGGAGTATCGGTTCCAGTGATATGCCAGGCACGACCACATCACCATTCGTGCCTAAGCACTACAATGCCCTTCTCACACTGTCAAATGTTTAACAGTACACTGTAGTTTGTAGGGATGCTCACCGTTTGCAGACATGTCACACCACTAGAATCTCGTTCACCTAAACGAACCGTGCCCTATCCTCCGTCTCCCTCTCAACGCTCTCTGTCCACAGGGAGCTGTTTTCACATTTCTGAAGCCCTACAGCCGGCGTTGCAGAATCATCCCTCCGTACATTCCACTTTACCTCAGATGACCTGCCGACAATCCTCCGGGCCAAACACTCTATATAAGGAGCATCATTAGTTTGCTGCTTCTGGCTCAGCAAATCAATCTGATGATCCAGCAGCCATGAGCCATATGCCTTGATGGACGCCGCCCAGTTAGAGACTTGCCTTCCATGGTAAACAAAGGCAAGTCTGAAATCAAAAACGAGCGGATTTCAAGATAATGGGTTTAGAAAAAAAAAGTAGACGGTTGCTACTAGTTGACAAACGACAACCCAGAGAACTTTAAGTTTTCAAGGAGGGTTTTACTTCTAACACTGCCATGGCTAAAAAACTTCAAGCTGAGTTTGGAAAGGTAATTCTGAGTGACAGCAGTCCTGCATTTGGAACTACAAATGGGGACGAGGGAGCGAGAGGCAGACCGCCTGGTTCGAATAAACGGGAAAGGGATTCAGCTGATGGGGAGGTTGTTCTTTATAACTGTAACTCTCCAAAACGATTAGCTGGCGACAGTGACACTGGAGCTTGCTAATCAGAGCTCCCCCTGGGGTTGCCCTCTTAGTGCCCATCAGCAGCATATGGTCTATTCTTTAATCTCCTGCCCCTGTTGGATGAGTCTGGCCAACAGTCCACAGTCAAGAGGGTTGAATTAGTGTCAAATTGTTAACACACTACATTAGATGGTTGCCATCGCTTTGGGTGGAATGTCACTTTAGTTTGTGACAGGTTCAAACGGCTCTGACATGGAGAAATACGGCAGCTGAACACGTGAAAGAAAAGCTATACAATTATGGTAATATGGTAAGAAATATAGAGTTATAAAAGGTGCTTGGTCTGTCCAGATTGACGCCATGAAAGCTGATTAGTACAAGACCAGCTGAAAAGAAGTTGCCAAGGAAACAAGAGTGTACCGTATACCACGCAAGTTCTTTCTTTTTTCCACTCTCAGACTTCACAGAAGCACTCTGCTGGTGATTTTGTTTCTTGCTAGTGGGGGACACCACACACTAACCATTACTGGCTCTGAGTAATCCTCCCATGTGAGTCCAGCTCTGGCCTTAGCCCCAGTAATCAGCAAGCCAACACCTGCCGGCATTGTTCCCCCACCATCACATGACCCTAAGGGGTGGCCCAGGCCTGGTTGAAGGGGAATGTGTCACTGTGGCCCATGACCCCAGAGCCCCCCCCCCCCCCCCCCCGGCCGGGCCCTACACCACCACATAATCCTATTACATGCATTCATCATCAGCATATTAAAAAAGTGCTGATCGATCTTTTAACATGAGTCCTTGCTGTGCCTCCCCTTGGCCTACAAAGGACTCATTATCATACAATAACTACACAAATGTTCGGTTCAAATTAATGATTACATTTCGTTAAAAAAGAAAGGCATATGGAAGGTTATCAAGCAAGGTGAATAAGAAAAAACACTACACTATATTGGAAATAAAGCCTTGTGTTAGGTCAAACCTCATGACTTTCTAGTCCAACGGGTACTAGAGATTTGCACACACTCTCCTAGCACAGAGAATATTTAGTTGTAGCCCTGAAAAATCGGTGTCTTTACCAAAATAAATAAGACGTCATACTTGAATTAGTGTAAAGTACAACACACAAATTATGACTATTCTGGTAGTGACTTTAAATTGGAATTGTAAGCAAATATACAAAAGCACAAAAACAACCAGATTAAATATGGTTATGAGGTTTACGTCAAGGTGATTACAAAATGATTACCAAAGTGAGGCTAGACATATGTATGTTGAAACATGTATGTTAAAAAGGACATGTATTGCCCAATGGCCTATAGGCTTGTGTGAGAGCTTTGGGAAATAACCCTCCTAACATAGTGAAATCCACTGGGAATTACTGGTCCACCAAGGGCCTTGGGATCATCCTGGAGTTTGACATAAGCAGGTTAAGTATCTGAGCGCTAAAGCTGCCTTTAGTTTTTCTTGACAAAACGGTGCAAAGAATTAACCAGGTAGTTTACATATAATCAACTTCCACAAATACGTTATATATATAATTTTTAAATGATGTAACTCTAGACACACACATCCCCAAAAAAACTTTCCAAATAGACGTTACAAATGAGAAAGTAATGAACTAATACTGTAACAATGTAAAAGGAAGAGGTTGTTCGGACTGGACCCCTTGGGGAGCCCCATTGGCCGAGACGGTGAAGGGCCGTCAATGGGCGGAGGTGGAGATCAGAGTGGCGTGGCTGCAGCAAAGGAATTCCAGGAATTTTCCCTTGTAAACACGTCGCCCTTAATTCTTGGCCAGGCACTCTTATCTTACCGTGCCTACTGGCCACTTTTAATCACCATAATGGCTAGATATCCATTAGCATCAGGCCCTTGTACCTTGACTCCTAAAGCTTCCAAAACTTCTCTGTTACCCCTCGGAGGTCAGAACGAGCCCGCTCTGACACAGTTCTCTAAACAGTGTAATAGCTTTTCAAATGTCGGCGGCCATTGTCAGACGAGGTCTTTTGGTGGGTCCAGTGGCTCTGCTTCACTGGCCAAGGAGAGGCAAGGCTCCTCATGTCCTGTGGGAGGGCTCTTTTAGCTGATAAGATCATAAGTGGCTGAGGGGGGAAATGTCTTCGTCTTTCTGGTTGAATGGAGCTTGGGCTACAAACAGTTTTCAGTATATGCCACCAGCTTGTGTGGCTGGAGCTGAACCCCCTTGGCTTGAATGAAATTCACTCCTCAAGAAGCCGAGGCCCTTAATTTATACTAAATCGGTCACTTGTAATACAGAAGCCGTTGTTTTTCCTACTCTTAATGCTCTAAAATCCTGTTTTCCTTTACATGGTGTTTTTCCCAGTAGTCAGGACCGGGCTCAAGTCCACTACAGGGCATATACTGTAATGTATAGTTCGTGGTGGCCCCATGTTTACCAACCTCACCCTGCTGTACCACTCTCGACCAGTCATAGAGGACCCAAAGGCTGAGCTCAGTCCTGGCCTGCCCGAAGCAAAATTCCAACACAACCCTTTTATAATGGTATAGTAGCATTAGCCACATCCTTTCAGATCATAGTCATTTAACCCCCCCCCCCCCCCCCCCCACACACACACACACACACAAAAAAGGTTTTCCCTGGAACATCCCAGATCTTTTTTTTTATTCTAAGGGAGGTCTGGTGTTTTGAAAAAGTCAATACTTTACGGATGTTTTTTGAAAGGTTACGCAGACCTTTTCCTGACATTTTTGATAAGAGGGTAGCTCCTGGTTGTCCAACTGCTTGCCCTGCATAATACAGTTTTTTTGACAGCAGATGGATAGTTCTCTTAAGTTAGAGGTTGTGTGAGTCAATACCAGACAGTCAATACACTCCACACTAGCACATCAGAAAAGACACGTACGATGGGACCAGGATAACCTGAAAGGCGTCCTCTACGTCATGCTCTTGCACTTAAGAATCAACAATAGAGAGGAATGGACAAATGAAACACGTTTTTAAATATTGAAGTATTATGTTTGCTGGCTAAAAGAAAAGCAAATCTAGCATCTATTATTCTCATATTCTTACACAAAAATCTGCAATTGTATATATCAACAAACTAAAGAGAACTATCATTGAATGAAAAGTTGACAACTTCAGGCAGGATAGGTGGATAGCCCACTGGTTGTGAACAGCCTAGGACCTTGTTCAAATCACAGACATCATAAATAGATCATTGGTTCAAAGTGCCTCATATGTTCCCCTTTGTCTCCATTGAGGATATCACAGCAGGTCAACTTGCCCAGAGGAAGCAGTCATCTATAGATGCCAATACTCGTTGTTGACCCCCACCCCCACACCCCCACCCCCCACTACCATTGAACACACAGCAGTAGGGGATTGTTTCCAGGACAATGATGTGAGGGATTCCGTTGGGAACTGGCAGCCAAACATTTCAATCACAATGGAGAGAGTGAGAAGCAGGTTCAATTACTACGCACTTACCATGCACTTTACTAGTCCACTGTTTTCCAAAACAAAGCAGGTGACTTCATTTGAAAGGTTGGTGGTCTGACATTTTAAGATAGTCCTTTTTTTTTTTTTTTACCTGCGTTGTCCCTGCAGGTTGCCATTGAAAGAAGTTAATGCACCGAAGAAACAATAACATTTCTGGGTTTTGCGTCCCTCAAACTCCGTCAGAAGAGTTTTGCCAAAGAAAGAGTAGGCTATTCTGAATAACGTTTTAAAAAATAGATCCGACTTTTCACCTGATGCAAAAGTGTCTTTCCCAGCCAAAGGTAAAAGAGTTACAGTAATGTCCTATTTGGCTAAGCACTTCTTACCACGATAAACTGGAAAGTATGGGTCAAGACCCATCAAACAAGTAATTTTAATAATTCAGGGAAGTCTTTTCCCAAAACTAGAACAGAACCGCTATTGCCGGCAGCCCATGGCAAAGTAGCTCATGGGTTTGTTTCTATTTATTGTAATATCTAATAATTTATCAATAATTACACAATTTTATATAAGGGAGCCTATAGCAAGCATAAGGTTAGACTACTATTAATCGATAATTATGGGCTAGAATTAATTGTATAGGGCATTAGGTAGGCCTATATATGCTTCAGTACACAAAAAAAGATGATTAAACTTCTCCATGGCGGTTTCTTAAAATTGTAAAGACGATCATTTGTAATGACACTTACCACTTAGGCATAGGATGGCCTACAAATTACAATAGAACTATCTTGTATGCGGTACATTACTGTATTGCGCTCTTGCCAACTACAATCAACCCAATCAAAACAAAACGGGCAAATAGTGTGGGACCATAAATGTGTAAAGCAAATATGGGCTCACGTGGACAATGTATAACACCAATTTCCAGAGAACCTTGTGATGTATGATATAAAGAATCGAAATAAGTTTAATTGCTTACCTATTACAATAGGTGCGCTGTCAGGTCGGGTACCGCACGTATCCGAGGAGAGCGATTCCCAAGAGCGGTTGTGTCACCACACTTCTGGCAAGCCACGCGCACGTTGCCAACCCTCACCAAGAATGTCACATGAGCTCCATTCTCACTCCATGTAATACCTACCACTGTGTCGATCTCGAGGGATGTCGTACAGTTTACCCAAGCCCACTTACAATAGAAGACGGCGGTGGGGTACCACCCCTGACAAGTCCACCGTTGGACTGGACCTCTATGTCAGCATCTACGCACTTCTCCGCCTTAAAACGGTTATGTGAGCAACTATTCGGCAAAGGCAACAGGCTTGGCAACGTTGTAAGAAACTGGCATATGAAACCACTGAGCAATGTGCGAAAGAAGCGTAGAGACTGACCGTAGCACACCATTCGGACACGAAAAACACGGAGTGGGGTGACATGTGCGTACGGCTGTGGAATTCTAATGAGGACACTGCCGCACCAACCATTATAGTTTTTGCCCTGGCTCCAGATTAGATTCAGGGTTTCCAGGAGCACGAGATTATATTCATTCAACGTCCGCATCCTGCAGTCCACGTTGAGGTCAATATCAGTCAATGGAGTAATAGGTTTAAAATACATCCAAGGGGCCCATGTCATAAAATAGAAAAAGATTACTTTCTTTGCTATAGTGTTGTTTGACAACAACAACCCATTTGGACACCATGATTGCTTAAATTCAATTTGGTTAATTAGCATATACCTACTTCAGCTAATCAATTTATTAAATTTTACTTCACTTCACTGGACAACATGGCCACTGGCAATCTGTAATTTAAGTCTCAACATCTGTATTCAGCCATGAGTGAAACAGATGAAGTGGAGGAATGAGGAACACAGCTGCTTATATCCTTTACTAAGAAACAGCACTTGGAGAAATCTAATGTTCCAATTGTGAGGCATGTATGGTGTCTTATGCCCTAGCCTATTGCATATCAGGCCAACGTAAGAACTTTTTCAGTGGGCCCCAAGTTGTTTAAAAAAAAAAAAAGGAATTTGACCCAGAGGACGTGACTGGTTTGTTAGGCCATGATTCATGTTGCAAATATATCACATTCCTGGTAAATAAGTAAGTTAATGATAATTAACAAGTGTGTCCACGAATGCCTCCAAGGTAGAGAGCTTAGTGCTGAGTTGAGCGACTTTTAGGTTAAACCACTTATATACCGGTCCATATGGGCGGGTACAGAAACCCATGCCCTGAGTAGGTACCCCGGCATGAAACAGTAAGGCATTGTTGTGGAGGCCTAATACTTAAAATGTAATTTTGAAAACAAAATCTGTTGTTTACATCTGGAGGAAGAGAAGAGCTGTAGCAAGTTCCTCATTATTGTGGATTATCAAAAGGTACGGTATAGTTTCCATGGATTCAATCAAGTAGATGGCAGTTTTAGGCAGTAACATTTTCTGAGAGGATTATGAAATTATATCCAACAATTATATGAATACAAATGCGGATTAAAAGTGCCACTGAAAGTCTACTGGCTAAGGAGAAAAAGTAAAAATGTATTCATAATATTTTACACATTTTTATGCTTGGCAAATTGGTAGCACCTGCAAATAAGGACTGTTATACAGTGCTATATCTTCCAGCCCACGTTGCAAATGAAAATCTGCCTCACATAATAATGCTCAATTCATAGTAATTAGTATGTCAACAATAAATATCCTGGCAAAGGGAAGGGCAGTTGCAGATGGTAGTGTACCACTATACTGTTTTAGTTGTGTTTATAGTGTTTGGTTTGTTTGTGTTACAATAGCAAATAGGTACAGTATGGACAAGACCACGACATTGTTTATTATCTATATCTTAACTGCAGTTATCCCACTGGAATAGGTTAACAGAAGGATAACCAGGTTGTTCTACTTTGGGATGCCAAAGATTGCCCTCTATAGGCCATGATGTATTAGTGCACCTAAATGCAAGTAATGAGTCAACACTTTCACCTCTCTAAACAAAAGCTGCTGCCTCAGGAAACATCATCATGTTCCATTCATTTTAATTACATATGGCTAATAAAGAATCATATTCACACATCCATGTTCAGAAACACAATGCTAAAGTTGACAGTAGTAAAACACTAACAATTACAGATTGACAATACAGACATGGCAAATATTCTACTGAAGTCGGCTCTTCTTTAGCCTGGAGGAGTCTCCTGATACTTTGCGTTTGCGAGAGGGTGTGGGTCGGCTGCCATCCGAAGCAGCTGGAAGACACTGAGCCACCTCGGCCAAATAATAAATCTCTAATGGTGGAGATGGATCCTGGAAAACAGAAAAAAAACAACATCTGTCTCATCTACAGTCCCCTCCAAAAGTATTGGAACAGTAATGCCAATTCCTTTATTTTTGCTGTAGACTGAAAGCGTTTGGGTTTGACACCAAAAGATGAATATGAGACAAAAGATCAATATGTCAGCTTTTATTTCCAGGTATTTTCATCTGGATCTGATAAACAACTTAGAAGATATCATTATTTGAAAAGAAAGACCACATTTTTAGATGAGCAAAAGTATTGGAACAGATAGACTTGAAATGGATTTAAGTGAATAAGACTCAATATTTTGTTGCAAATCCTTTGCTTTCAATAACTGCATCAAGCCTGCGACCCATGGACATCACCAAACTTTTGCATTCTTCTTTTGTTATGCCTTTCCAGGCTTTCACTGCAGCCTCTTTCAGTTGTTGCTTGTTTTGGGGGGTTTCTCCCTTCAGTCTCCTTTTAAGAAGGTAAAAAGAATGCTCTATAGAGTTTAAGTCTGGAGATTGACTTGGCCAGTCTAGGACCTTCCACTTCTTGCCCCTGATGAACTCCTTTGTTGCTTTTGCAGTGTGTTTAGGGTCATTATCTTGCTGCATGACAAAGGATCTCCCAATCAGTTTGGTTGCATCCTTCTTTAAATTGGCAGACAAAATGTTTCTGTAGACTTCCGAATTCATTTTGCTGCCGCCATCATGTGTTACATCATCAATGAAGATTAATGAGCCCGTCCCAGAAGAAGCCATTGAAGCCCAAGCCATCACATTACCTCCACCGTGTTTCACAGATGAGCTTGTGTTTTGCGGGTCATGAGCAGATCCTTTTTTTCTCCAAACCTTAGCCTTTCCATCACTCTGGTAGAAGTTAATCTTCGTCTCATCAGTCCATAAAACATTTTCCCAGAATTTTTGAGGCTCGTCTCTGTACTTTTTGGCAAAATCCAGCTTGGCCTTCCTATTCAATATGCTAATGAATGGCTTGCATCTTCTGGTGTAGCCTCTGTACTGTTGTCCATGAAGTCTTCTGCGAACAGTGGATTCTGAAACCTTCACTCCTGCCCTCTGGAGGTTGTCGTTGATCTCACCAACAGTAGTTTTAGGGTCTTTCTTCACAGCTCTGACAATGTTTTTGTCGTCAACTGCTGTTGTTTTCCTTGGTCGTCCCGTTCGATGTCTGTTACTTAGTACACCAGTAGTTTGTTTCTTCCTGAGGATATTCCAAATTGTTGTACTGGCTATGGCTAGTGTCTGTGCAATGGCTCTGATTGATTTCCCATCTTCTCTTAGCTTCACAATTGCTTTCTTTTCACCCATAGACAGTTCTCTGCTTTTCATGTTGATTACTATAACTGCAGTCTGCACAGGCAAAACCAGAATCTGAAACTGAGCCTAGACATTCAGTGTTATTTATTGTTTGAATAATAAATGTCATAAGACACACCTGGGCAACAAAACAGACCTGTTAGTCACATGTTCCAATACTTTTGCTCAACAAAAAATGTGGTGTTCCTTTACAAATAATGATATCTTCTAAGTTGTTTATCAGATCCAGATGAAAATACCTGGAAATAAAAGCTGACATATTGATCTTTTGTCTCATATTCATCTTTTGGTGTCAAACCCAAACGCTTTCAGTCTACAGCAAAAATAAAGGAATTGGCATTACTGTTCCAATACTTTTGGAGGGGACTGTATGTATCATCATCATACATCTCTATTTTATCAATCCACCAAACAGTTGTGTAGGTGCTGTAGCCGGTTTGTCAACAGACAGAAGGGTGTTTAGATAACAGCCATTTTAACCTGCATTAGGTAGTCGGCAATGAATTCTGGTTTTAGGCACTTGACCCCATGAGACACCGCTTCTGGGATGTCTACCCAGGACTCTCCAGGTTTCAGCCTGCTGAAATCTGCAAACAGGTGTGTGGCCTCACCGTACATGGATGGAGAGGCACTGGGTAGAACCTGAGGAGGTAGAAAAGTGAGATCGAGAAGTGGAGGAAGAAAGGGGGATGAAGGGATTGTGGTGTTAACAGCATTACTATACTGTACACTTGGGGGGATATATGGCAACGTTTTTAATCTGCAGGTGAGAAAGTTGAGAAAGTTAGAAAGTTAATGTCTTCATAAACAGATAACTAGTTTTGACAGAGGAAATGGGGACCAACCCTTGCTCCGCCAGATTGAAGAAGACGTTTGAATCCAGACTCTCGGTTTTGGTCAATGTTCAACATGACCGTCCAACCACTGAAAGCACCCTGGTCACAATGATCAAGTATTATCCACCCAAATCCTTTTAAAGTCTAAATCATTAGTTGAGAGGACACATCCATGTTGTAAGATCTGTGGCAGATGTAGTCTTTCCAGCTTAGCCAAAGTGTCCCCCCGACTTAATGTATTGCTTGTTCTGTCAAGTGTGTATGGCAATGCGTGTGTGTTACATACATCCTGATCCGAGTGGCCCTGCAGAGCCTTCCTCCAGCGCATGGCAGCCATTGCTAGTCTTTTCTGCTGTGATGTGATTGAAGGCAAGGCCTCCAGGATGGAACTACTGCCCCACTCAAACTCCTCCTCCTGGAAAAAACACACCAGAGGTGTCAGCCAAAAAAGGAAAATAGAAAGCATGTTCATCTTAGCAGTGTGGATGGAAATGGATGGAACTGAGACTGCTTCTCTTTGGTGTTTCCTTTCCATCTTTATGCATTATGACTTACTGCAAAGCTGTAATAGCCACCTGCAACCACAGCAATGTTTACATGGTGTTCTTTAGTTTCACATTAGGTCAAACAGGACTTGAGTTTTCCAAGTTTGAATGACCTTAGGCAATTAATGGCCCCTCTTTTAAAGGAGAGAACTGCGCTGACAGACAGCTGCTCACCTGGATGTAATGTCCCATGGACCGACAGGCCTCCAGGTAGGAGCGGTGGAGGATCCACTTGCCAGCAGCCATGGCCGCCAGGTACTTCTCATTCCTCAGGGGCGTCCCCACAATGATGTGGGAGCAGCTGGGGTCAAAGCACTGCTTGTCCAGCACCACCCCACCTACAGAGCAAAAACCAAACAAGGATGGGTCAGAGACCATTCAGAGACAGGAGTGGGGGAGTAGTTATCGGATTCTCTAAACGTAAAAAGAAGCCATTCATAACTGTCGTCAAAGCATAACACATGGAAGCGGTGTTGACAGGACGGTCAATAACACTGGTGGTCGGAGAGAAGACTCACCCAGCTCCTCTATGAGGTGACTGTAATCAATGCGCTCCTGTGGGATGAGGGAAGAGAGCTGGAATCGTGGAGCTTTTTTTTGTACCCCACTCTCTTCTGTCTGTGTGGAGAAAAAAAAAGCTAGAACGTCAACATATCATTGGATAGAAACATAGTGGGATTGGCAGTATGCGTGTGCGCGTGCGTGTGTACCTGTTAGGGGTGCAACAGTTGTTGGGAATGGACTGAACTGTTCAGTTCGATATCCACGGTTCGGTTTGTAGTGTCGAACCACGGGTAATTTGGTTCCGAACAGAAACCAGGCCTTTAACCACACTACGTTTAAGCACTGGGTGTGAGTTTGCAAAAAGAAAATGCAACCCGGCTCCCTTATTCCCACAAGCAGACTCCCAGGAGATTAGCTATCCAATCAACTATCAGAGTCAGGCTAGTATGTCAAGCTACCAATGACGTCATCAAAACTGAAGGGAATCCAAGGGAAATGGTGAGTGGGGGAGACAAGTCGACGTCTGCCGTTTGGTAGCATTTTGGAGTTGGTGTTGACAAAGCTGATCAATAAAAACAGAGCTCTTTGCTATATAAAGTTGGTCTCTAGAGTATAAGCATTGCTTGACCACTGAGGTGTATGTTAGTGGAAACCCGTCGAACATGATCGCGCATAAACCGACATCACCCATATAATATCCTTGGCCGGACTCAAGGAAAGTTAGGTCGACAGATAAAATACAGCTCCTCCAGCTGCCTTTCAGCAAACCCGCCATACCAGTTCAAATAGACACAAACAAATATCCAAAGCTACGGTTGGTTTCATCACGAAAAAATGTGCAGCCCCATCCGGTTGTTATTGACTCATGTCACTACTTGGTTACAAATATTGAGCCGCATTATATTGTCCATACACGTATTATGTAGGCCTACAACATAACAAAGCAATTCCCGAGCTCTACGAAGCCACACATAGGCCAATAAAAAATGAGCAGGCCCAAATAGTCCATATAGCTCTTATAACACATTGTCGGACCTCCAGGACAACTGAAAGTTAACTGACAGTAATTGCAGTGATTTTCCACCGGAGGATTAAAAGTGCAGTAACCTACTTCGAACGTATAAGAACCAGACATGCACTCACCTACCTGTGTTTCAGCCTGAGCGCTTTTATAAGTTTGTCCACTGACAAAGAAATGAAAGGTCTATCATTTCAATGGTAGGTTTATTTTAACATTCAGAGATAGAATAAAAAAAAAAGAAATCCAGAAAATCACACTAAATAAAATATATACATTGATTTGCATTTCATTGAGTGAAATAAGTATTTGATCCCCTACCAACTAGCAAGAATTCTGGCTCCCACAGGCCGGGTATATTAGTCCCCCTCACTCTAAGAAAGTGCTCCTAATTTCAACTCGTTACCAGTATAGAAGACACCTACCTCAACTCTTTACCTGTATAAAAGACACCTGTCCACAGAATCAATCAATCAGATTGCAACCTCTCCACCATTGGCAAGACCAAAGAGCTGTCTAAGGACGTCAGGGACAAGATTGTAGACCTGCACAAAGCTGGAGTGGGCTACAAGACCATCGGCAAGCAGCTCGGTGAGAAGGAGAAAACTGTTGGTACAATTATTCAAAAGTGGAAGAAACACAAAATGACCATCAATCGCCTCGGTCTGGGGCTCCATGCAAGATCTCTCCTCGTGGGGTATCGAGGATCATGAGAAAGGTGAGGGATCAGCCCAGAACTACACGGGAGGAGCTTGTTAATGATCTCAAGGCAGCTGGGACCACAGTCACCAAGAAAACCATTGGTAATACACTACGCAGGAATGGATTAAAATCCTGCAGCACACGAAAGGTCCCCCTGCTCAAGAAGGTACATGTACAGGCCCGTCTGAAGTTTGCCAATGAACACCTGAATGATTGAGAGGAGGCTTGGGAGAAGGTGCTGTGGTCAGATGAGACCAAAATCGAGCTCTTTGGCATCAACTCGATTCGCCGTGTTTGGAGGAAGAGAAATGCTGACTATGAACCCCACCGTCAAGCATGGAGGTGGAAACATTATGTTTTGGGGGTGTTTCTCTGCTAAGGGGACAGGACAACTTCACCGCATGGAGGGGAGGATGGACGGGGCGACGTACCGTGAAATCTTGGGCGACAACCTCCTTCCCTCAGCCAGGACACTGAAAATGGGTCGTGGGTGGGTCTTCCAGCACGACAATGACCCAAAACACACTGCCATGGCAACAAAGGAGTGGCTCAGGAAGAAGCACATTAAGGTCATGGAGTGGCCTAGCCAGTCTCCAGACCTTAATCCCATAGAAAATCTATGGCGGGAGCTGAAGCTTCGAGGTGCCAAACGACAGCCTCGAAACCTTAAGGATTTGGAGAGGATATGCAAAGCGGAGTGGACCAAAATCCCCCCCCTGAGATATGCGCAAACCTGGTAACCAACTACAAGAGACGTCTGACCTCCGTGCTTGCCAACAAGGGTTTCCACCAAGTACTAAGTCATGTTGTGCTATGAGATCAAATACTTATTTCACTCAATCAAATGCAAATCAATGTATATATATATATTTTATATAATTTGATTTTCTGGATTTCTTTTTTTTGTATTCTATCTCAATGTTAAAATAAACCGACCATTGAAATGATAGACCTTTCATTTCTTTGTCAGTGGACAAACTTACAAAATCTGCAAGGGATCAAATAATGATTTCCTTCACTGTGTGTGTGTGTGTGTGTGTGTGTATTTATTTATTTATTTATTTATTTATTTATTTATATATATATATATATATATATATATATATATATATATATATATATATATATATATATATATATATATATATATATATATATATATATATATATATATATATATATATATATATATATATATATATATATATATATATATATAAAAAAACACACACACACACACACACACACACACACACACACACACACACACACACACACACACACACACACACACACACAGTGGGGCCAAAAAGTATTTAGTCAGCCACTGATTGTGCAAGTTCTCCTACTTAGAAAGATGAGAGAGGTCTGTAATTTTCATCATAGGTACACTTCAACTATGAGAGAAAAAAATCCAGGAAATCACATTGTAGGATTTTTAAAGAACTTATTTGTAAATGATGGTGGAAAATAAGTATTTGGTCAATAACAAAAGTTCAACTCAATACCTTGTAACATAACCTTTGTTGGCAATGACAGAGGTCAAACGTTTCCTGTAAGTCTTCACCAGGTTTGCACACACTGTAGCTAGTATTTTGGCCCATTCCTCCATGCAGATCTCCTCTAGAGCAGTCATGTTTTGGGGCTGTCGCTGGGCAACACAGACTTTCAACTCCCTCCACATATTTTCTATGGGGTTGAGGTCTGGAGACTGGCTAGGCCACTCCAGGACCTTGAAATGCTTTTTACGGAGCCGCTCCTTCGTTGCCCGAGCGGTGTGTTTGGGATCATTGTCATGCTGGAAGACCCAGCCACGTTCCATCTTCAATGCTCTCACTGATGGAAGGAGGTTTTGGCTTAAAATCTCACGATACATGGCCCCGTTCATTCTTCCCTTAACACGGATAAGTGGTCCTGTCCCCTTTGCAGTAAAACAGCCCCAAAGCATGATGTTTCCACCCCCATGCTTCACAGTAGGTATGGTGTTCTTGGGATGCAACTCAGCATTCTTCTTCCTCCAAACACGACGAGTTGAGTTTTTCCCAAAATGTTCTATTTTGGTTTCATCTGACCACATGATATTCTCCCAATCCTCTTCTGGATCATCCATATGCTCTCTGGCAAACTTCAGACGGGCCTGGACATGTACTGGCTTAAGCAGGGGGACACGCCTGGCACTGCAGGATTTGAGTCCCTCTCGGCGTAGTGTGTTACTGATGGTAGCCTTTGTTACTTTTGTCCCAGCTCTCTGCAGGTCATTCATCAGGTCCCTCCGTGTAGTTCTGGGATTTTTGCTCACCGTTCTCATGATCATTTTGACCCCAACGGGATGAGATCTTGCGTGGGGCCCCAGATCGAGGGAGATTATCAATGGTCTTGTATGTCTTCCATTTTCTTACAATTGCTCCCATAGTTGATCTATTCACACCAACCTGCTTGCCTATTGCAGATTCACTCTTCCCAGCCTGGTGCAGGTCTACAATTTTCTTCCTGGTGTCCTTCGACAGCTCTTTGGTCTTGGCCATGGTTGAGTTTGGAGTCTGACTGTTTGAGGCTGTGGACAGGTGTCTTTTATACAGATGACGAGGTCAAACAGGTTCCATTAATACAGGTAACGAGTGGAGGACAGAAGAGCTTCTTAAAGAAGAAGTTACAGGTCTGTGAGAGCCAGAAATCTTGCTTGTTTGTGGGTGACCAAATACTTATTTTCCACCATCATTTACAAATAAATTCTTTAAAAATCCTACAATGTGATTTCCTGGATTTTTTTTTCTCATTTTTGTCTGTCATAGTTGAAGTGTACCTATGATGAAAATTACAGACCTCTCTCATCTTTCTAAGTAGGAAGCTTGCACAATCAGTGCCTGACTAAATACTTTTTGGCCCCACTGTGTGTGTGTGTGTGTGTGTGTGTATGTGTATGTGTGTGTGTATATATATATATATATATATATATATATATATATATATATATATAAGGGCTGTCAGTTTAGCGCGTTAATTAGATTAATTAATTACACTGCAAATTAACGCGTTATGAAAATTATCGCGTTAATCGTGAGTATCAAGGGTGGCTAATCAATGTGCGCGCATTTTAAATTTTGCCCATTGAAGGACCCGTAGGCTACTTGGCAGTGCTACGCCACTTCCTGCTTGCGTCGCTAGGCAAACAAACAAGGCAGAGTAACATGGACACGACTCAGGGGAGCGAGGTGGGTAAATATTCACTAGGGCCTTTGAACGGCAAGTTTTTTTTTTTTTTTTTTAAATAACTTAGACAGGAGTATGAATAAGTGCCTTGAGACTCAGCCTTATTTTATTTCAGAATTGTATTTATTGAACTGTATTTGTATTGCATTTTGGAATAATGCACCTGGCCTAATTGGTTTGCTGATGTGCTTGACCTTTTACTTTTGAATTTCATTTATGAAGCAGCAGACTTCACCAATAAAAATGTGGATTTCAAATCTTCTCTTCTTAGTGTATTCAATTGATTAGTCATGCACTACACATTTTTAATGCCCTAGAATTCAAATACTTTATTTGGGGACCTTTAGCAGATATGAGATTAAAATGCGATGAATTAGATTAATTAATTACAAATCCTGTAATTAATTAGATTAATTTTTTAATTGCCTGACAGCACTAATATATATATATATATATATATATATATATATATATATATATATATATATATATATATATATATATATATATGTGTGTGTGTGTGTGTGTGTGTGTGTGTGTGTGTGTGTGTGTGTGTGTACACACACACACTTTTTTTTTATATTATTATCCCCCCCCCGTTTATATTAGTAAGTCCCACCCTTTGTGCTGAAAAATCATTTGTTAATTTTGTCTCATATTGGTATGAATAAACAAAATGCAAATAATGCAAAATAGAGAGGGAACTTTGCAAATGGCAATGCTATTATCCACCAAATGCACAAAATCTAGCGAACCGAATCGAAACAGTGACACCAAATCCGTGATACGAAATTAACCGTGGGCTTATTGAATCGTTGCACCCTTGTGTGTGTGTGTGTGTGTGTGTGTATATGTCTGTGTGTGTGCTGACCTGTGGTTCAGGGGGTACAAGTGGGTTGGCGAGGGGGAAGGCAATGCTTGGGGCTTTAGGGGTCAGGAGATCACATTCCGGCTTCTCTGTCAAAGGGGTTGTGACCCTTCTGCCTAACTGCTGGTCGATGACATCACAAGCCGCTGGGGGGGGAGTAAAAGCAGAAGGGTTGCATAAAGACATTCTTCATGCCAAAAAAGAGAGTTAACATACTTTAACTACTTACAAAACAGTATATTACATATTTGTTATGTCAGAAAGTTGAACCTAACAACTATGAAATGAAACACTCCTCCATACCAATTTCTACCAGCTCCGAGTCAGTCATGGAGTCGCGGAGGTGTGAGGGGTTGTCCGAGTGGCCGAGGGGGCCTGGGACCCCCAGGGGCTCAGAGTGCTGCGAGGGGCTGCCTGGCCACTGCAGATTGTCAGCCAGCTTGGCCCTCTCCTCCCTAGCTGTGGGGTCGTCCCATACGATCTGTTCACTCTGGGACGGCTCCGTGTTCAGGTCCATGGCTGACTGTCTGGATATGACTCTGACGTCGGGACAGAGCAGGGGGAAAATAACGACGAACTCTTAATAAAAGAAACTCTTATGTCACAGTCATGGTTTATCTAAATAGGAATAACATCGCCAGTCACCGTCTGAGAGGAAAGGTGAGTCACAATATCGATGCCAATGTTTTTCAACCACAAAAACAATATGTGGTCCCCTTCGGTGTAAACAACATATTTACCAAGCAGTAGTGCCTAAACTAAAATTCTATTTCTTTGTATTAACTATTTGCAGGCAGATGTTTCAGCTGTGAGGGTGGATGGCCCCCTTACCGGAGCGCTTCCAGGGTGCGTCTGCTCCCGCTGCGGCCGGCCCGAACACCCTGGCCGTTGGGAGTCTGCGGCTGCGAGTCAGCCCCTCCGGAGCCTAGCCGGGTGAGCCTGGAGGAGGCTCGTCTGGCTGTGGTCTGCTTGGTGGCCGACATGATCTCTTGGAGCTGCCTGTGGAGGTTCTCCCTCATCTCCAGAGTCACAGAGAGGTCTGTGCAGAAACCATAAGAAATCGGTAGATTAACATATGGTAGATGCTTTAAAAAATATATATACAGTGGGGCCAAAAAGTATTTAGTCAGCCACTGATTGTGCAAGTTCTCCTACTTAGAAAGATGAGAGAGGTCTGTAATTTTCATCATGGGTACACTTCAACTATGAGAGACAAAAATGAGAAAAAAAATCCAGGAAATCACATTGTAGGATTTTTTAAGAATGTATTTGTAAATGATGGTGGAAAATAAGTATTTGGTCAATAACAAAAGTTCAACTCAATACTTTGTAACATAACCTTTGTTGACAATGACAGAGGTCAAAAGTTTCCTGTAAGTCTTCACCAGGTTTGCACACACTGTAGCTGGTATTTTGGCCCATTCCTCCATGCAGATCTCCTCTAGAGCAGTCATGTTTTGGGGCTGTCGCTGGGCAACACGGACTTTCAACTCCCTCCACATATTTTCTATGGGGTCAAGGTCTGGAGACTGGCTAGGCCACTCCAGGACCTTGAAATGCTTTTTACGGAGCCGGTCCTTCGTTGCCCGAGCGGTGTGTTTGGGATCATTGTCATGCTGGAAGACCCAGCCACGTTCCATCTTCAATGCTCTCACTGATGGAAGGAGGTTTTGGCTTAAAATCTCACGATACATGGCCCCGTTCATTCTTCCCTTAACACGGATAAGTGGTCCTGTCCCCTTTGCAGTAAAACAGCCCCAAAGCATGTTTCCACCCCCATGCTTCACAGTAGGTATGGTGTTCTTGGGATGCAACTCAGCATTCTTCTTCCTCCAAACACGACGAGTTGAGTTTTTACCAAAAAGTTCTATTTTGGTTTCATCTGACCACATGATATTCTCCCAATCCTCTTCTGGATCATCCATATGGTCTCTGGCAAACTTCAAACGGGCCTGGACATGTACTGGCTTAAGCAGGGGGACACGCCTGGCACTGCAGGATTTGAGTCCCTCTCGGCGTAGTGTGTTACTGATGGTAGCCTTTGTTACTTTTGTCCCAGCTCTCTGCAGGTCATTCATCAGGTCCCTCCGTGTAGTTCTGGGATTTTTGCTCACCGTTCTCATGATCATTTTGACCCCACGGGATGAGATCTTGCGTGGGGCCCCAGATCGAGGGAGATTATCAATGGTCTTGTATGTCTTCCATTTTCTTACAATTGCTCCCATAGTTGATCTATTCACACCAACCTGCTTGCCTATTGCAGATTCACTCTTCCCAGCCTGGTGCAGGTCTACAATTTTCTTCCTGGTGTCCTTCGACAGCTCTTTGGTCTTGGCCATGGTTGAGTTTGGAGTCTGACTGTTTGAGGCTGTGAACAGGTGTCTTTTATACAGATGACGAGGTCAAACAGGTTCCATTAATACAGGTAACGAGTGGAGGACAGAAGAGCTTCTTAAAGAAGAAGTTACAGGTCTGTGAGAGCCAGAAATCTTGCTTGTTTGTGGGTGACCAAATACTTATTTTCCACCATCATTTACAAATAAATTCTTTAAAAATCCTACAATGTGATTTCCTGGATCTTTTTTTCTCATTTTTGTCTCATAGTTGAAGTGTACCTATGATGAAAATTACAGACCTCTCTCATCTTTCTAAGTAGGAAGCTTGCACAATCAGTGCCTGACTAAATACTTTTTGGCCCCACTGTATATATATTTAAGCACATTGAAGCTATAAGTCTTGCAGCATGGAGAGAGGAATCAAACCTCTCTTTTCTGTGGTGTCCTGGGCTTGATCTCCATATGCATCTCCTTCACTGACATGGTGTGATATGAGGCCATCTTCAACAGCATCCTCCTCAAGAACGCAGGCAGGCTGAGGGGGGACAAAGAGAAGACAAGAACGAGTGACGTTGGTCACTTGCAAAAGATGTTTGCTAGCTTTGATTTTTACCATCAGAGAGAACTACGTTCAGTGCATGTTGTATCAGGAAGGGTGCTCATTTTCAAGGAGGAAAGTGGTAACGCTTTTTGTGGCTGTAATCAAATCTCCATATAACTAGCAACCACTGTTGCCATGGCAAAAACATTTTCAGTTTCAGGATTTTAAATTGTGGCCTGCCAGTCATTTTCAGTGAACCATTTCGCAGACGAAACAGTGGAACAGTTTATTATCAGAGAAGGCGCTGATGATAAATGACATAATTCAATATGATGATAAATGACATAATTCAATAAAACAAATGGGAGCCATTTTCAATGCAGAGTGTATTTTATTTTCTCTCCAGTCAATTTCATCTTCAGCATTTTTTGGGATGAGCAAGTTCTTGTTCTACTAGAGACAATGGGAAATACACTGTTGGGGGCTCTCCATTACCTCTGTGTGGTTGCAGGGGTGGTTCTGGGTGGGGGGCGACTGCAGGGTGCTTTTGTCTGGCACCTGGCTGAGGGTCAGACTCATCTTGGGGTTGTAGGTGAACGGATACAGAGCTTCCGGTACATGCCTCTGCTCGTCAACGCACTAAACACAAACAGCCTGGAATTGTTGCATCTCACACACTTTGTCCCTCTGAGCATTCTCATAGTCTACTGAGTTAAGCCAGCAGCCTGGTAATTCCCAGGATATGTGATCCACAACCACACGGGTATCATGTGTGATTAAGCCTGGGAAACCTACCGCCTCCAGCCAGTACTGGGACACTACATGCACCCCTCTCTCCTTAGCCCCGCGGTACTCCCGTGTATTGTCCCCTACACGTCCCTGGTAGATGTAATGGGTCACTGAGTCGTCACACGACCACCTGAACAGACAGATTGCATCAACCACGCTGGCTAGTTAGGCAGGTCTCAGTTGAACTGTTACCATAACAACATAAAATGGGCTACCTGAAGTCCCCTCCCAGGGAAGCAGCGATGGCGTTGAGCTCCTCCTGCTTCTTGCTTAGTTTCTTGCCCACACATATCACTACACCTGCTAAAGGAGCACAGTCTCTCTCCGGGGCCTGTTCTCAACAAACAAAATGTGTAGTTAGGTTGTTTGTTGCCAGCTCTTTGGACAGATAGAGATAGGGGTAAATTATATAATACTGCTAAATAATAAGCTTTAAAAGGCTTATCTTAACATAGTGGTGTGGGTCATGCCCGATTGGAAATTGTGAAAGTTATCTTACTTCTTATGTCTGTGTGTATACGTTTGCTACCATACCTCGTTTTCAGGTTTCTTGAGCTGTGGGCTGGCAGTGAGGGCTTGCATGGCAGAGGTGTGGCTGCGGGTGCTGTTGGCCAGCGCCACCTCTAAGTTCCTGTTGACCACCTCAGTCAGGGGCGTCCCCACCTGCGCCCCCGGCAAAGACCGGCCCCCTGGGGTGTCCAGAGCCCCCAGCGCATCCTGGACAACAGTTATATTCATAAAGAAGGTGTTGTTGAAACTAACTATCTTGCAGTGTCAAGCTAGCTTTCTTTTTCCTTCATATTTGTAGGGCAACTAGTACATGAAAGATTCTCTCCCCTTTCCAAACCAACGTAAGATCCAATCTGACCCTGACCTTAAAGGAGGGTCTGAAGAGTTGGTCTCTGCTGAGGAAGCGGGAGGGAGTGACCAGCTGCAGGGCGGGAGTCTTCCTTTGGCCACCCTCCTGGACATCCCCGCCGGCAGGGGTGCTGGGGTCATCCTTATGCTTCATCTGGTCCAGGACTGAGCGCATCACCTAATAGTTGAAAGAGTAATGAGGTTACTATTTATTAGGACAAAGATCCTTCAACATTCTTGCAAATGAACTGCATAAACAGTTGACATGACAGAATACAAAGCATCACCGGGATGCTTCTGCAGCTTGTACACTGCTGTCTAAACTGCCTCTAAATCTTAGCTGCTATCCCAGCAGTTCCCATACAATCCAAAGGAACATGAAAATATAGTAGAATTAAAACACTAATAGTTAGTGTAGTACCTTGCTCTGAATACGTCCAACGTCCAGAGGGGTTACAGCCTTGCCACTCTGGGGGCCCAGCAGGGGGATTTCTGGTGAACAGCGGGCTGGAGGAAGCATCGACAGCCTTTGGGAACCACCAACAAAATTTTCATCTTCTCTGCCTGCAAAGGAAAAATTATTTTAAATGAAATTCATGTCCACAAAAGACCTTCTAGTGTAAAACCATCTCTTCTCATTTATTGGAACATAGAGTCATAGATAGAGTAATATTTTGTATAAACTTAGAATTTACAACATGCAGTGAAAACGGTCCTTGAGCTAGCTTAACAGGTAAACTTTACTATAGACTAGACCTGGCGAAGGAGGCAGATCCACCATGAAGCTTCCCTCCTCAGCCCTACAGCCCGTCCTGGCCGACTCCAACACCCAGCGCAGGGTGATGGCCGGCAGGCCCCACTTCTTGGCTGCCTGGTACTTGGTGCCTTGAGGCGTCTGCAGCACCAGGTGGGTGCTGGCCAGCATGCCCTTCCTCTGGTTGGCCATGCGCACAAAGTAATCCTGGACACTGGAAGAGATGGGGATATAAAGGATTTAGTTATAAAGGGCTACAATAAATGAAGACAAATGTATGCTAGGGCAAATGCTTTCTTTCTTTCTAGATATTCCACCAAGTTCTTTAAGTCTTTACAGCACGTGTCAAGTCGTGTGTTTGTGTATTTTTGTGTGTATGTTCATTGGGTCAGAGAGAGGATTTTACTTGGCTCCCAGGTGCTTGGCCAGCTCCACCAGGGACTCTCTCTCTGCTCCAGTGAACTGGCTGACGGAGAGGACACAGTCTTTGAGAGGAGAGCAGCCCCCCTTCACAGCCACAGGAGTGAACAGAGGATGGGACGACAGATCCAGGACGGACTCTTGCTCCACACACACGGCCTAGAAGAAAACATCCTTTTGAAAATACATCTTCAATGGCAAACAAAATATAAGGATGGCTAGTCATTCACATTCAGTCTGAAGAGTTTATTAGACAAGCATCAATGCAAACACATTTCTCTTCATGTTTACCAGCCAGGTGTCTGTGACCACTTCGTCCACCGTGGCATCAACCTCACAGCCCAGTAGTGGCACCACGCCGTAGTCAGCCACGGCCCATGTGCGGCCCACCAACACCTTCCCAGCATTCTCTGTCACCAGCAGAGAGAGTTGGGCCTCAGCCTCAGCCCTGAAGCCCACCAAGAGGAAGCGCTTCCCAGCAAACAGGCCTGCTTGGCTGGCATTGTGGAGGGTGCAGTCTGGGCCTGGTGTGGTGACCTGTTCAGGGACCCTGGGCTCTGGCTGGAGAGTCCCACTTGTGGTACGTCTCCCCATGGTGCTGGTTTTAGATGGTGGTGGCATTTCCACTGGAGGAGAACATTTTGGTAAAATAACGTACCAGAAAGCATACCACTATAGGCTCACTTTCAAAAGTGAAATGGGTTCAGAGTTTGCAAAATCTGTCTGGTCTCTGACTAGATATTCTATAATGCCCCAGACAAAGACCAACTCACCCACAGTCTGGTCATCATCCACGTACTGAGAGAGAAGGTCTTCGTCTGCCCTCTTGCATCTGGGTGTGCTGGGGCTGGGTACTGGAGGGACAGCTGAGGGGCGGGAGGCGGGGGTTTGAGGGGCAGGGAGCGTCACAGCAGCAGGGGCTGGGGGCAGACCGGCTGGGTGGAGGTAGCCCTCCTCCGGAAGCAGGCAGCCTCTAGAGAAACTGTCCAGGAGCCACTGCACTGTCACCACATGAGGCCTAAGGATAAACAGGAAACAAAAAGAAACATCAGCTTTCACATGGAAATCTCAATTGAACGTACAGTATGTTTATCTTATAACCACGATAACTTTATTTCAACAAGCCAATCAATAAGGAATTTTTCTCAGCTTTTGTGTTAAGTGGAATAACGCTTTGCTTGTTTTGACCTGTGTGTCACTTTGGCCAGGAAGCTCTTGATGCCCTGTTCAGGGTCTCCCATAACAACGTGTGTGATCTCCTCACTGGCCTGGTTGAAGCGAAGGCCTCCAGCAGCATTCACCAGTCGACGCAGCTTCTCCATTTTCTTCCCTGGCAGGCCACACAGATACAACTAGGCAGAGAAAGAATGGTGATTCATATGAAAAGTATTATACATTTTTAGCCCTCCACTGAAAACAAATTAAAATGAATATCAAAAACTTCAAAAGGCTTTAGGATTAATGACTGCAAAGACGTGTGTTTTTGTCATACATTGGACATACATTTTGATGGGAAAAAAATAGCCAGGGCCTGTTTATTTACATACCTTACAACCATCCAGCACATCATCGGCTGGGCACACAGTGAGGTCCAGGCTGTCTACGGGGTCTGGAGCCTCAAGCCTGCTGACTGTTGCGTTTGTCAGGGCTGTGTCATTCACCGTCATGCTGGCATTAACTGAGATAAGGCTCAGCCCCAGAAGCGAAGGACCTTCTGGGAGCACAAAACAACGTCTTTCATTGGTAATGGGGACCATGTATTCGGTCCACTGATGAAATTGAGAAATCGCAGACAATCAAAAATGTGAGTGACTCACCGTCCTTTTTCCCATTACCGGTAGGGGTGGAGGTGTGTCGGCTGGCTTTGTTTGAGGTTCGCTCCACTGTGTATCGGCTCTCGTCCTGACAGAAGTTCTTTTCTATGCTGTCAAACAACCAGTGTATCGAAACACAAAACACGTTCCACCTCCGTGCACATTCGTATTTCTGACCTGCATAAATAAATAGTGAATATTAGTCTGGGCCAGTATGCCCGTTTTCAAACTCACCAGTTAGTATATAGGCAATTTGACAATAATACGTTTTCTAAACCCAAAGCATTTCCTTCAAAGGCCGTTAGGCTTTTTTTTTTTTTGCTCTGCGAAGTCATTGCGTGGATGCATTATTAGCCAACTAACATTTATACTAGGCATGGTATTGTAAATTAATGAGTATGTTCTTTAAGTTATTTTCAAAATGAATCAATAAAATGAGGAGCATTGCAACTTGTATGTAAAGACATTAGATTTGATCTTTTTCACTTGGCTGTAGCGCAAGCCTATATAGCCTTGTGCTTAACCCTTAACAAAATGTAAATTGAACATCAAGTAAAACTAAAGTTTTGTCCAAATAGCATTGGCCTATAACACACACCAGATTGAAATACGCTACAAAAAAAAACTCACATAGCATAACATCACACAAACGCATGAATGTTGTTGTAATATAGGCCTACAGGTTTTGCTCGGGAAACACAATCATATTAACTTTGTCTGGCTTCAGTAAAGAACATGAGTAAGCATTACTAAATACACGTTCTGACGCAGAGTTTGAGGCGCAGGTGCACATATATATAGACATTGGTCAAGATAACTTTTTTTGTTTCTTTAACGGA
Source organism: Aplochiton taeniatus (assembly GCA_017639675.1). Lineage (NCBI taxonomy): Eukaryota > Metazoa > Chordata > Actinopteri > Galaxiiformes > Galaxiidae > Aplochiton > Aplochiton taeniatus. The sequence continues at coordinate 11,854,022 of CM030186.1, read as the reverse complement.
ATGAGTGAGTAGAGTTGGACTAGTGCATTTAATGCCTACTTGAACATGCATGCAGCTCAGTTGGTCCACACACAGCATTATATAAAGTTAGTTTATTAGAGAAATGTATGAAAACATAATGAAAAATATGGTAGAAAGCACATCGTATACCGTATTTTCGGTATATGGCCCAAGTCTAGTCAATAGAGGAACACTGATGGTATACCAGGTCAAAGAAATGTACATGCAACACAAATTACAAACGCTGCACCGTTATTTCAATAAAAAGAAATGTGCCTCAAAGTGGATGAATACAGTAGAATATAACTGATGTTGAAATAGCGGTGTGACTAACCTGATGGTTCACTGACAATGAGGTGTGTGCACTCATTCATCTTGAGCTGGCCAGTGTACTTGGCCCCGTGCTGCTGGCACAGACTTTGTACCTCTTTACGCTCCACAGTGGAGAGGCCTGTGACACAGACAGAACAACCAAGCAGCACAGGGCACAGGTACTGCTCCAGAGGCAAGTCAGAGTGCCTGAAAAAACTAAGGATGGATGCGTAATAGATAGAGAACATAGATTGATGTCAGTCAGATTGATATACAAGTCAGCTGCAGATATTTAAATCATGAATGTATCCATATTTTTGTTTGAGAGAAAGTTAAACGAAATGGGAGAACAAAGTGGGAGATTAAAAAACAAAACCGAACAGCATCTATGATGCGCATCCTCAGAGAAATACTTTATTATAGTAGAGTCCACATAAAAGAAAAAAAAGAATGGAAGGTCAAGCTGGATGAATTTAGGGGAGGTCAAACATTTAACAAACAGAGAAATGTTAAGAGAGACACATCCGCCTAAGGAACTTTATTACTTACCTGTCTTGTGAATTCTCCCAGCAGGTTTTGACCCATGTGGGCAGCAGAATGGATTTTCCTAAGCTGGCAGCCACTAGGTATTTCTTGCTGCCCACCTCCCCAGCTATCAGGTGAGTGACAGATACGTTGAGGTCCAGGTAAACTCGTCCACCCATCAGCTGCACCAGATCCAACACTTCTGTCTGAACCAACATATACACACTGTCTGAAACAACATACACACACTAACAACAAGCACAGCTCAATCAAGCCGCAAAAAAATGATGACTGAATAAAAACTCATAACAGTCTAACCATAGGAGACATTTTAATATATTTAGTAAATACAAGCACTGACATTTGTAGAGATTCCCATAAGCCTCAATCTATAGATAGGATGCACTCTGCAGCAAACTAACCCGTGCTGCCTTGTCCAAACTAGTACAGGAGATGGTGATGTCAGCCATTGCCATGTTGTAGACGGGCTTGTCTGCCTTGGGAACACAACGCTGGAGTTGCAAGCAGTACAGCACCACTAGTGGACTTACTAGTCTGCAGCCAAGCTACAGACAATAAAAGAGGGCGGCGGGGGTAAGCAGAGAGCTGAATTCATGCAGTTATATTAATTATAAGATTACATATATGACACTGAAGTAAGTCTTCTCCAACAACCTGCTTCTTATAATGCAGCAGCAACTGAGTGTTACTCTGTGATCTGTGCATCTTCGAAACCAGCAATGAGTGGATATTGAGCTATACCTTTTTGCAATGGTGGAAGGCAGGAGTGGAAAAGCTGCTGAAGACAAACAGCGACTTGTCCTTGTGCTCCAGTTGTAAAGCAGTCTCCTCATCAATACTCTTTACATACTTTTCTGACTGCAGATCCATAATGGCCTATATTAAAATAAATAAGACTCAACAGTATGCAGCCAGAAGGAAAGTTAAAGGTTATATTGTGACATTTCATTCTCGGACGGTGGAGGATAACAGTAACGTTATAAGGCTAAGCAGTACCTCGTAGGCCTTGACAGCAAGGGGTGTTTTTTCCCCATTGGTAACCACAAACTTCACAACAAAGCCTTCCTTGTCTCCTTTAGACATGGTGAACCTTTAACTTTAGGGGCACACATTGAGTGATTATAAGTTGATTAAGTGGGATTGCTTCGTTTCAGCATAAAATGCGACAACATTATAAAAGCTGCTTAGCTAGTTAGTAATTAGGTTTCGCTATTGCTTAACATAGCAATACGTAACATAACGTTTCTTACCTTGTTGCTGAAGCAGCAAGCACCTGAAACTTCTAGCTAATCTCTTACCTATATCCAAATGCGGGTTAGGCTAGTTTATCTGTTAGTAGTAGTACATTCAACTGAATATAAGACAGACTAGCTGACAACCTGTTACGCGAATGTTTTAACAATCGAAGCGTGAGCCAAATAAAAGGTTTGCACGAGACTTAAACGTATTTAACGCTAGCCCGAACCCTGTCAATTTTGAACGCTTTAACAAAACAATGTTGACACACAGCCGGCTAGCTTCTTCGCTCAAATTATCTAGAACACTCATATTACTAGAACTGATTTTTTAAATACTACTTTACATTATTGTATTGAAAATATCTAGCAAGCAAAAAAGCATCAAATAATAAGTAAAAAAACATCGACAGAAAGAAGTAAAGAACAGTAAAGTAAAGATAATGTTGTTATTGTTCGCGCCAATCGTAATCAGATGCCGACGGAAATAATCGTTGGGTCCTTATTTTCTGTAGGTGGCTACTTCGTTGCCTTTAGGTATTAATTGAAAATCATCTCTGTTCTGCCGAGATAATGCCGGCGTAATTTCAAGAAAACTTCTTGGTTTGCTTTCTAAACTATTTGCGTTCAATTCAAACTGTAACCATGTATTTACATTTAAAGAGGAAACAGCAGCCTAGGCAATGCATGTTAGTTTATCAATCTCATACTGTCAATGATCTCAATACAGAGTAATTTAAGTAGGCTTATGGCACAATGTAGCCTAATTACAATATTTGCTATGAGATACGCCATCACTGACAGTTCAACAACACAATTTGCTCTCATTAACACACTACTCTCACAAAGTTAATCTGACCTTAACATCTGTAATTTTAGACAGGTCAAACCCATTTTCATTTTTTTTTTTATTAGGCTAAGTGATTAAATAGTCTTATCTTCCAATTTGTTGTTGTTTAGTAAACGTTTCAGAATAAAAACGAATGAATAAATTGTCAGGTTGCCTAAAAGGGACAGTTATATCGTTGAAAAAAGGATTTTACATTTACCGGAATGTTACCTCCGTTAAGACAGAGGCTGCCTATAAGCATGCACATCCTACGGCCCACTTTGTTGTTATTATACTCATTAATTGTGAGAGTATTAATAGATATTTCACAATAGATACATTAAGAAACGAATTACCTGTACATTTTATGTAATTGTTTACCCAAATAAAGTGTAAAATGTTGAAACTTGTACTCTGAAAACCGCTAAAGTGTCAAACAGCTTAGCTTTTTAGTACGCTGTCCCGCGGGACCAAAGTCTGCTCGCAAGAGCATTCGTAAAATATCGGTGTCTAAATAATGCCACAGTAAAAAATGAATATAGCCTATATCTTTTTATATTATACAATGAGTCTGCTGGTGAATCATTGAAATAACCCAGGGCAAGATTATTCGTAAACACTATCATAAGTGTTGATTGGATTGAGACTTCATACCTATCTTAATCATCGGCAGATCTGATCCATACAGATACTAAACAATTCAATGATTGAATGGATTTAGACGTTTTCTTACTGTAACGTTGATAGAAAAAAAAAATGCATGCAGGCTAGGCTACTATGTTTCTAAAGGTGCTGGCATATATCATGTTTCAAAAGATCTAGGTTAGTTGCCTATTAGACAGGTCTAATCTACAGACGCCTCATTTCAAATTCTACTGAAATAGTCACGTTATCTTCCCGGACATGCAAACGTCTAGAAGCCAATGAAAACATAAGGGCTACACAAAATGTCTTGCATGGTTTTTCCGTCACGAGCCAAATCTAATTAGTCACACAGTGGAGAAAGACGTCGCTCTAATGCAGTTCAGCGACAATGAAGTGGGCTATATTCAAAGGAGCATATTGCTCCAAAGTCCAGCTATCGATTTCTTTGATTTTTGGATCACAGGTCAATGAGACCTCCTTCTAGGTCCAGTTAAAAGCTTTCATGGGACGGATGTAATTTAGGGTAGTAGCAACACAATTGAAGTATTTGAAACACCTGTTAACCAAGTTATTTATGACCGATCGGCGCCGTCGCTCAGTGTCAGTTCCCGACAAAGGTTGTCTTCAAAATGAACCCAAGATTGATTGTTAAATAATATGTGAAGTGCTTTGCATTTTTGCCTAAACACTAGGTGCACACCATTTTTCAGGTCCCGTTTTAACCAGAATAAGAGAGATTCTAACAAAGTCCGCTCTCGACCTCCGCGCTGTTGTGAGTTTTAAAATGACACAATTAATGACTTTATTAACGGTTGACATATGGAAAGATTTAATTGTCAGTGGTTTAAGAATATGTGCATAAACCAGTTCATCAAGCGTTTGTTATTAAATAAAAATATATATTTTTAATAAACTGCTTAAAGTTACGGCTTTTTTCAAGTAAGAACAAAACCTACGCTCTTTGGAAGTTAACTATGAATTAGCAAGCGCTGTATGCATATCAACACTAATATATCGTTAAAGTAGGCATTACTTTTGAATGACTTCAGTGATTCAGACCAACAAAAACGTAATATTTTTGTTCATTTAATCAGTTTTAAAACGCTACGCAGGGCAATTTTCTTCAGCGCTGAGCGTGGAAGCTCTGGTATTGACTACATTGGCGTTCGAACGTTCGACCTTTCTAGTAATTGGTTCACAGTAGCAGTCAATAGTAAAGCTTTCACTTTTATTAGGTCTTCAATTAACATAATACCATGGCATGTCAAAGCTAATGTCAATATTACAAAATTATTGTCATTGGAATAAGTAAAAGTTTTTTCCTAAAAGCAAAATGACCCAAACAGAACAAAACACTACACTAAATCAGAAAAGCAAGACAGTATGTGAACTTTAAATTGATGACTTAAGCAATAAAGGAAACCAAAAATAAGTAATGCACACTGATTGAAATAAATGTACTAACCTCTTGATTCAAGTAACTTCTGTCTGATTAATAACTTCCATGTTCTCGACTCGAGATGAAGGGAAGGTGTCAGAATCAGACAAACATCAAAATACTGTGTAATTGAAATTATTTTTGAAGAAAAGGGTCAAAAATACACAGACAGCATTGCTAATATTTCATTTAATGCCCCACGCCATTTTTACCTCAACAAGGCGCTTCCAAACTGGGCAAAGACGAAGATGCCTCCCCACAATTCCTTGTGGCGGCAGCATTCGGCCGTTCACGAAAACATGACCGACAGCAGATCATAATAATAATAATAATGCATTTAATTTATGTATAGGGCTTTTCAAGACACAAAGCATTTTCATGGAAGTTACCATTGCTAAAGCATTTTCCATCTCATGCCATAACTTGCTAATATGCTTAGGCCTGAATATTTTGACCATTCAACAGACCGATCATCACTACTAGCCCACTGCTTTGACATCCTCGGTGTGTAGTTTAGACATTATCATCTCAAAAGCAAATAAAGGAATAGACAAAGCTATGTCAGATGATGAGGTCTGGCCTAGGCCTGTCCGTGATAGTGTATCTATGATGTCTGCAGTCAAAGCTGTAGACAGCCCTGTCTATTTTATCATGCATATGTGGTCAATATGTGTGTGCAATTGTGCTGATTGGGTTTTGTATGACGTGGTTTGTACAGAGGAGTGTAGAGCTTGTTCGTTGTTTAACATTAAGGTGCCAGTGCAAGTTTTATTTGTTGGCTATCAAAGTTTGTAGGTTTGGGGTTTCACCTAAAGGCATTTTATTTTATATCGAAATATATTATCGTGATCTCAAAAGACCTTTATCAGTCCGGTTTCATCTGTCACTATTTGTTTGTGAATCATCTTTGTGTGCTGAATATTGCCTGTGCTGGTTCTTTGACCCCTTGCTTGCGTCACATTGGGATTTAATTACGGAACCCAGTGTAAGTGCAGGCGGATTCTCTAAACACCGCTAGTGTCTTGACCGTAGTCCTTATGAATTCTCCCTCATATGGTTCATAACCTCATGACGTGTTCCATCAGGGTTAAGGATAAGTACATAGTTGTACCTGAGTTGGAAAATATTTTGTGATAAACCACTGCTAATTTAATGGGCATATAGTGGTCACGTGTTTTGGCCGGTAGGTCTAGTTTATTCAACTTTTACATGTCATGAACTGCTTGTTAACGCAAATGTCTAGTAGCCAATCACGTGGCAGCAACTCAATGCATTTAGGCATGTAGACATGGTCTAGGCCAGCGGTCCCCAACCTTTTTTTCCTGGTATTTTACTGTCAAATGCAGCTTTTTTTTTCTTGGAAGTCGTAGGCTCTTCTTCTGTCTCCTCACTGGGCCTTTTCCCCTTCGCAAAGAAACTTTCTAAAGACGTTTGTTTTTTACTCATTTTGCTAGCTTGTGGGTTTAATTTTAGCGGCAACATATCACGTGACCGAGACAAGCGTCAAGAGTGAGTCATAGACGGATGTACCAGAGGGAATCCGGTCATTTTTCAAAATAAAACATCGTTCAGACTCAGATAATAAATAAAACGGAAATAATGTAAGTTATTTATTCTTTTTCCGCGGCCCGGTACCAAATGACCCACGGACTGGTACCGGTCCGCGGCCCGGGGGTTGGGGACCGCTGGTCTAGGCGATCTGCTGAAGTTCACACTGGGCGTCATTTCTTTCAGCTAAGAACAGGAAACTGAGGCTACAATTGGCAAGGTTCACCAACATTGGACAATAGAAGATTGTTAAAATGTGGCCTGGTCTGACGCTTCTCGATTTCTGCTGCAACATTCAGATGGTAGGATCAGAATTTGGCGTAAACCACATGACAGCTTGGATCGATCCTGCCTTGTATCAATGGTTTAGGCTGCTGGTGGTGGTGTAATGGTGTGGGGGATATTTTCTTGGCACACTTTAGGCCCTTTAGTACCAATTGAGCATCGTTTAAACGCCACAGCCCACCTGAGTATTGTTGCTGACCATGTCCATCCTCAGTGTACCCATCATCTAATGGCTACTTTCAGCAGGATAACGCACCATGTTACAAAGCTCAAATCATCTCAAACTAGTTTCTTAAACATGACGAGTTCACTGTACTCAAATGGCCTCCACAGTCACCAAATCTAAATCCAATAGAGCACCAATAGGATGTGGTGGACGGGAAGATTTGCATTATGATGCAGCCGACAAATCTGCAGCAACTGCGCGATGCTATCATGTCAATATGGACCAAAATCTTAGTGGAACATTTCTAGCACCTTGTTGAATCTATGCCACTTAGAATTAAGGCCGTTCTGAAGGCAAAAGGGGGTCCAACCAGGTACTAGCAAAGTGTACCTAATAAAGTGAACGGTGAGTGTATATAAAAAGTTCTATAGGTTTAAATGTTTTTGAAAAAAATCTAAATGGTGTCAAATTCGTCTTTGGGGGGCAGTCTGGGGACTCTAGATCATATGATATTGGAGATATGGCCTTTCAAAGTTGGAACGTTTGGAAAAGTTATTATAGCGCTATGAAGTAAATCAGGGTCATCTTTGGTTTGGGAGTAGCGGTTACCAGTTCCGACGAGGTATGGAAAGTTTCTGGTCTCTAGCACAAAGCAGCTCACAGGAAATTGAGCAACGGTAGAAAGAAAAATTGCGAAAAAAAAAGGAATTTACGCCCTTGGGCTAAAAATGTAAAAAGCCCATAAATCAGTGTCTTAATTTCAATGCAATTTAAGTTATTTATTTGTGATCGCAACATCTACAAAGAAACATTGAAATTGAGAACATACCGTATGTCCCTGAACAACACACATTGCTGTGGTGGCACACAATTAGTTAATACCCACAGCAGTAATACAATATCTACTAGCCAACAATGTTATCGATCTCCTCAGAAACTGTTTTACTGGTCAGCTGTCGTGGACACGTTTTTATAGCAAGTCTGTCCTCCTTCTTAGATATGACACTGACAATATGATACAAGAGAATACATTCCAAATAGTTTAAATGTTTTGCCTATCTTCACATAAACAGTTTACTTATAACTAACAAGGATACATTTTTGATCTTTAATTAAAAAAAAAATCTTTATGGAGAGGTGAGGAATAATACTTCGATAAACAGTCATTAATGATCAATTAGATGTTTTATGAGCTAGAGTAAGTCAGACCCATGGCTCCCAGCCTGCCCAAACCCTGCCCAAGACATTTGGGTCCATAGCATTGTCAAGCAGGCAGGCAACTTGCTTTTCCACTGAGAGGTCTTTAGAAGCTAGGCGAGCACGAATGTTATGCTCTTCACTTCCCAGGACTACTTTAAGCATGCCGTTGAAAGCTGGGTCCTTCTCAAAGCCTAGTTTCAGCTCCTCACTGCAAAATAAAGTACAGCACATTAACGTTTCATTTCAGTTGAGCATAAGTATTGCCTTACTTTAAATGTCATAAAAAAAAGATCTCAAGGTCCTGAAGAATGAACGTAAAGGCATTTTTATATCTTTTTCAAGACAAAATAAAAGAACCAGCTTGCTGCTGTCCACTTTATAAGTAATGCTGTAATAGACAAATCAGAATGAATAATCTGCATGTTGTAGGTGTGAATGTCCGAAGATTTCTGTAGGCAGTATCTAACAGATCAAAATAACAGACGCATTTTTACGTATTTTTGGTGCTAACTAGTTGCGTTAACGGATGCCAGCTGTAAGAGAAATTTGCAACAGAGAAATTTATCATCGAGCCTACACGTTTTTTTAATAACGCACCTCTTCTCACCACGATATTCATGTTTGACATTTTATTTGAGAACGGTATGCTAAGTGTCTTTTCAACTTGACCGCTTTGTATTATTTCCTATTATTGTTTTTTCAGTCAAATGTTCTTTGTGAGGAACACTTTGGTTGCGTCGGAATTGCCAATGGTACTCGGACTCAATACTACAGGTGCTCTTGTTAATTGTCCCTGATGGAAACAATTTGAGCACCAGGGTTGCTCGCTATTCCGATGCATTTCTTATGTATTGTGCCTTGTCATTTATGTGTAACCTAACACTAACACCACTCTTGGAGACTTAAAACAAATCAAAACAAATGTGTAAAAACCATTGAGGTTATCTAACTTAAATACTGTTATCTAACCTCAATTCCAGTAAATAATAATATTTTTTATGACACATTTTATGTTTTTTAGTATACCAAAATTATACCTGATTATCGCAGCAGGGTTTGCACCCTCTAGCTTCCTTCTTGAAAAGTTCACTTTTTGCAATGGATACCAGTTTATTTCTTTGGTGTTGGTTTTCTCAGTCCAGGACCCACCTTTCTTCAGTTGCTTCAACTGAAAATTCTGTGGGAATTTAAAAAACAAGATAATTAAATTCATGATAATATCACAATATAAAAAACACATCTAAAGACTAATCATGCTTTTAAGAATAGTCTTCTAAACTTCGGGTGAAGGGTGAGATGTGAGAAACATTCACAATCAATTGAGCAAGCTCGTCTCCATGGCAGGGGTCTTGACTACATTTTGAGATATGTACAAATATGCGCCTTTGACATAAATCTGGCCCCATATACGTCATTACGTTCTAAAACAGCCCTTTCCGATTTGACAAGTTAGGTCCTTCAGACTCCAAGCAACGGCATCAGCCGCTCTGCGACTAACCAGTTCACACCGCTGCAACTTTTCTCGGCAACGTTCTAAAACCATTTCGTCTCGTCGCAAATCTTTGGTCTGAACTGGCCTTTACATTCACCCCCACACATACTGGGTAATTGTAACGACCCTTCAGATGGTGTAAGCCTAGGAAGCTTAGGAAGGGCCTAACCTTACCCAGTATGTGTGGGGGTGAATGTAAAACAGTGAGACAAACCAGGAACGTAAAAATGAACAATGATTTATTACAGGCGATAAGGGTATGAATCTCATGGGATCGAGCCGAACGGTGCCGAAATAAAAAGAAAGAAACAGAACAGTCTAACTGCCTTAAAAAACGAAGGACTACCAAAAATACAACGGGTGGGACTTGTTCCTAAACTGAGGTGTTTCACATGGGTTACCTACGTGATGAAATGTATACCCATGGGCAGCTGAACTAGCCGTGCTTCTGTGCGCGGGGACAAAAAAAAAGCGCAGTACCGAGTACTGGCGAGCTAATTATGACAAAACAAAACACGCTGCACCTATTAAGCCATGCCAACTATCCTAATAAAAGATTGTGTTGTTTCTAAGAGAAGAATATGTTTCCCCACAATCGCGACAACCATCAACAAACTTTTAAGGCGTTTTCGGTGATTGTGACTGAACCATGTTATAAATATATTGCACAGAGTGGAGGGAAAAAGCTGATGTGTTGCTGGTGCAACAATGTTTACAAGCAAACGACACCTGCATGTCACCGCCCAACATATAGGACTGCCCTAAAGACTTTTGATTGGTTCTCGCTATGCAGGGTTTTAGTCAACTCTAAAATAGTTTACGCCCAGTTTTAGCGACAAAACCTGGTGGAATGTCTTGTCTCTAGTAGAGCGATGTGTTCAGAGACTGATACTGAGTCTAGTATGTGACTTACGTGAGCTCATTCCATTATCAGCACTAAATTCAACATAAACCATGCTTACATTGTTTACATACACGTACCCAACGCAGACACTTCCTGTTGATATTGGGAAAGTTTATTACTAATCGAGACGTGAGTCAAAGCAAAAGTAAATCTCAAAATGAACGTTTACGTACCAGTTAGTTAAGACCCCTGCCATGGAGACGAGCTGGCTCAATTGATTTTCACAATATACCATGTAACATGCTTCACTATGAAGCTAGAGTTCAGATTAGGTTCCTCCCTATGAAAAGAACAGCCGTGCTCCCTGACTGAGAGCTAGTCTACTTGAAACATGGCCACTATTGACAGTTTGTTTGTAAAGAGCAATCGTTATTGATTCAGATCATTCTGCTTCTTTGGAATTTATTAACTTGGGCAGTCTTCTGGAACAGGAGCTCAGTTTTTTTTCAAAGATCATTCAAATCTAAAACAGAGTGAGACAAACCAGGAACGTAAAAATGAACAATGATTTATTACAGGCGTCAGGGTATGAAACTCACGGGATCGACCCGAACGGTGCCGAAATAAAAGGAAAGAAACAGAACAGTCTAACTGCCTGACAAAACTAAAGACTACCAAAAATACAGCGGGTGGCACTCGTTCCTAAACTGAGACATGGGTTACCTACGTGATGAAATGTATACCCATGGGCAGCTGAACTAGCTGTGCTTCTGTGTGTGGGGACAAACAAAAGCACAGTACCGAGTACTGGCGAGCTAATTACGACAAAACAAAACACGCTGCACCTAGTGCAGGCCGTGAATGTGTCTTAATGAAAAGTGAAAAGTGACTTAATTTGTCCTAGGAAGAATAACGTTGTGGATATCTGAAATGACAATTGTGAAAGAATGCCATTGTGGATATTTGAAATGTTCATTTTGACTAGGAATAATTGAATTATGGATATCTGCAATACCTATCCAGTCTAGCGATTAAATGGGCGATTACTTATGGGTCAGTGACAAATAAGGGTTTGCAAGATGAGCAATTCAAACATATTTTTAAAACTTGTTTTGAAAGCCTGTATCATGTTTGTTAGTAGGGGATAGGGGGTACGTCGGCTAGTTCCGAGATCCTCCTGATCGCTTTTAGCTTTTATATTGGTTGTACATTTTGTATTTATGTTGGTTTCATGTATTTTTTTTACAAAATGTACGACTGATCGCGCCTGAAAATGTAAAGTGGTGTAACCACAAAATAATAAGAAATATTAGATATTTTATCTACCCAGAGTATTTGTAATTGAACTCAAAGATAATTACTTAATTTTTAAATATCAGATTTTTTTAAAATTAGGATTATCTCTACATCTTAATTGTATGCAATATGGAAATATTGAACTGAGCATATGCTGAAAAGACCCCTATTTTCTAAATAATCTTTGACAAATTCTGTTCAATTTCATGCCCCAAAATGCAATGAGCCACTTTCCTTCTGGCTTTGACAGGATACATATGAAGTGGTGCCACGTGTTCCAGTTAACAGTTTCAAACGTAACCACCCCAAAACAACATAAACCAAATGATAAAATACACTATATGGCCAAAAGTATGTGGACACCCCTCCAAATCATTGAGTTCAGGTGTTTCGGCCACACCCATTGCTAACAGGTGCATAAAATCAATGCATAGACAAACATTGGCAGTACAATGGGTCGTACTAAAGAGCTCAGTGACTTTAAACGTGGCACTGTCATAGGATGCCACCTTTGCCACAAGTCAGTTCGTGAAATTTCTGCCCTGCTAGATCTGTCCCGGTCAACTGTAAGGGCTATTATTATGAAGTGGAAGCGTCTAGGAGCAACAACAGCTCAGCCACGAAGCGGTAGACCACGCACACTCACAGAGCATGGCCGCCGAGTGCTGAAGCGTGTAGTGCGTAAAAATCTCCTATCCGCTGTTGCATCACTCACTTCAGAGTTCTAGCATTTTCGAATCCTGCAATTTTCTCATCTGCACTGTCATTTGTGTTGGCTTGAATCTCTCTTTTCCTCTTCTCCCTTTCCTGATGATTCATTTTCACCCTGGCGCCCTCCGGTTTGATGGGCAGGGATTTAATGGCCCATGCTTACTATCATCTCCTGCTGCCAGACACTTCAATAGCTGGTTGTGATGCCAGGAATATCTTCCTCGAGTAAAGATTGTCTGGGTGAAAGACAATATGTGTTTAATATTAGCTGTATCCGAGCTGAGGGGGTACTGTTGTAGGGATGAGTCTGAATGATTGTTCATCAATTGATCTTAGATGTAGTTCAAGTCTATAAATTGTATTACACAACTTCTCTTTTCAAAATTAGAATGATTTGTTGTTTTTTCTTAAAGCATCAAGGGTTCCATACTGTGAACCTTTTACTGACATGCAAGACGTTAAAAAAAGCTTGTGCTATCCAAAATGTTAAAAGTTGACTATATGCAAACTGAGATTCGGAGCCGAATTAAAATTTGTATTAACGTATTCCAATAACTACACACGCAAACTTATTTTGCCGGTTAGCTTGCTTGTGAAAGTTTAAGCTGCCGCAGAGATCAAAACCATTAACTTGTATCTAGTTAGGTGGAATGCACATTGCCCGGAACAAAGCATAGATAATGTTGGCCAAAAGTTATTACAAGTAAAACTATGAATACAGAAGCAACCAAATGTATGTCTTTACAACCAACTAAAATGTCAGCATATAGGTGTGGTATTCTATTCTTTGTATAATTCTGTCATTGCCTGTAATACACAGAGGGTATGTTTACAGTAATTTGAATCAAATCACAAAAATGTTATTTCTATGATCCTTTTGGAGAATCTGTTTCAGAATCTCTTTTATATTCCCACTCCAATGCCCCTAAATGTTTTTTTCTCAACCCGCTTTGTCAGGTGTAGGCTTGGTTGAACCATCAAGTATGTCTTTGTTCCCAACATTTCAAAGGTTTCTCCAATTGTTTTGACAACCTGCCAATAAATCCAAGAGAAAGCTACGTTTTCAATGGTGTCAACCAGACAATGAAAAGGTCTTGTTCAAATGAGCATTGCTTATGTAATCACCTTGACAAAGAAACAATATGGTTCACAAATGAACGTTTTCAACTGGGGATTAAAACAATAACCCTAAAAATGTGCACGGCTATCAAATCTTTGATTGAACTGGTCAAGTGGATCAAGTGGACTTGATAAGCTATGCAGTTGGTATACAGAACATCCTTTTACGAAAAGTTTAACCTTAATGTTTACAATGTGGTCAGTCTACCACTGACCTTGACTGGTCAAGGTGGTCAAACTTTAAACCACATTGAAATTCATAGTCATTTTCTATAATTTATGTTTCTTGGACTGGATAGGCGCTCAAAGTATTTACTCAGTTTAATAAAAAATTGTACATCAAGTTATCTTTTGTGTTTAACCTTTGTAAACCTTTGAAATCATAAGAATAAATGTACATTGACTTAGAAATGCACACATACAAGTTTCAAATGATTATACATTCCATTCTATTCAGTGCATTTATATCATTGCAAGGGGCTATGCATTATATTTTGTTGTATTCTGTCTATTTACCTTCCAGTCCAATGATGGCTCCTTGACAAAGATGTCCATGGTGTTGAGAAGTAGGTCAGGATTAACCCTATAGGCTCGAAGAGAATGCACCATGACACTTTGAATCAAGCCTGACTCCTTCATTGGCTGCATTAACGTCAAAAACTGCCGTGTTAACCGAAATGGCATCAGTTCTGGCACTGGAAGGAACTGCAAAATGACAAAATAATGCATATGATCAGAAACTTTAAAGTGTAACCAAACTCTCCCGATCAGTGCTTTTCCACCCCTCTACAAAGTTTGAAAAAGGTAAGGCCTATCGAAAGGGATGATCAAATAATTACAATAAACAAAGCTTCAACTAAAGTTCAGACATTGTTCAGTCCCTGCTCTGCAAACGAGTAAGCCCATCCGACTACTCAGGTTTACACACACGAATCACATAAACACCTGATCCACTGAAGGATTTCACAGGACTAATAGAACAATGAATCATCAAAGCTGCCTGGGCCCTGCTAACGCAAAGTAGCGCTACAACATATATACACATATATAAATAAAATGTATTATTATTATTATTATTATGACCATTTTAAATCTTTTTTGCCCCTATTGAAATGAAGGGGGAGAGAGTTTTACCTGTACTCTGCTGACATCTATTGGACCAAAAGTAATCCCACGACTGAAGGATTTCACAGAACTAATAGAACAATGAATCATCAAAGCTGCCTGGGCACTGCTAACGCAAACTAGCGCTACAACATTGTAAGACACTGCGTACTAGCGTAGCCTACTGAATGTGAAGCAAGTTTTATTTGGTTAACGGTAAAAGCTATTCTGGTGACTTGAATTGGACAGCAAAGTTAACGTTAACCAGCTGATGTGTAGGTAACTATATTCATTTAGGCCATAAAAAGAATGTATCATCTGTTAGCTTACCTTGTTGCAAAACTAACTGATACGTCTACCACTGGTCACTTGTAATCAGATGTCATTATGTTTCGTTAATGGATTGAATTAATTAACAGCTGGCTTTGTTATAGATAGCTCCATGTATGTTAAGCCTTTTGATACCTTGCTATCAAACCAAACTGTTTGCCTATTTATTTACCATTACCATTTATTTAACATTACATAATGCCTAAACTGGCCAAAACTAGACCAAGTTTAATGAGTAAATCATTCTTGGAAAGTGGTATTAATCTTAGATCGGGAGCGACTACTCAGCACTTTGAAACTAAAAACAAGACAATGAAATGGGGTGGGTGGGGATTGGAGTACTCAGATTGGAGTTTGGAAACTCCTTGCCAGACATACACGTCATGAGAAAGGAAGTAGCAGAATCAACTCAACTAGGAGAACCATGATTTACAACGCATGCAAATGGACTGTGACAGAGCCTTTTAAAAATGGCGCTGGCCTGTGAGTTTCCCATACCGCTAGACCAGTGCCGTAAAGGCTAATAAATCGGCGCCGGTAAAAATATAAACACTCCGTCAAATTGTATCGGTGACAGGTACCGGTCCGGATAGGACGACGTCTGGATCCGGACCTGAAACGCGGTCCGCCTATTAGTGACCCCCTCCAGAGGCAGGAGATATTGTTGATATTGTTTATTAACTTTCTTTGATTTGGTACCACTTCCCGTCCTGTTTCCTTCCCTTTTTTGTTACATTACCTCAAGTGATGGTTAGCCACCTTGTTATTTTTGGGCTATAATAGCCTATTCTTGTAATTCATTATTGACTCTGGAGTCAGGTCACCCATACTTGTGATCGAGCCACTGTAAATAAAGCACCTTTTTACTGCAGCATACTCTTTGTCTGTAATACGTAGCCCAGTTACTGTTTGCTGGTCCTGTGTTATCTCCCTGCACCCCTAAACCAACAGTAGAGGGTCGTGACATAACTCCAAAAGAATTTTAGGGTACACTTTTTGACTTGACTTAAAGCTGTTAGAATTAATTGGGAGGAGAACACACTTCACCTTTAATTGATGAATTATATCTATATCATTTTAGAGCAATGATAGTTTTGCACTAGACTACTGTTGCTTTCAAGAACGTTACTTTTCCATGAACTGTGGACACCCTTGAATTATCTGAAGACAAATACACTATCAGGAACATACAGTGGGGCCAAAAAGTATTTAGTCAGCCACTGATTGTGCAAGTTCTCCTACTTAGAAAGATGAGAGAGGTCTGTAATTTTCATCATAGGTACACTTCAACTATGATAGACAAAAATGAGAAAAAAAATCCAGGAAATCACATTGTAGGATTTTTAAAGAATTTATTTGTAAATGATGGTGGAAAATAAGTATTTGGTCACCCACAAACAAGCAAGATTTCTGGCTCTCACAGACCTGTAACTTCTTCTTTAAGAAGCTCTTCTGTCCTCCACTCGTTACCTGTATTAATGGAACCTGTTTGACCTCGTCATCTGTATAAAAGACACCTGTCCACAGCCTCAAACAGTCAGACTCCAAACTCAACCATGGCCAAGGCCAAAGAGCTGTCGAAGGACACCAGGAAGAAAATTGTAGACCTGCACCAGGCTGGGAAGAGTGAATCTGCAATAGGCAAGCAGGTTGGTGTGAATAGATCAACTGTGGGAGCAATTGTAAGAAAATGGAAGACATACAAGACCATTGATAATCTCCCTCGATCTGGGGCCCCACGCAAGATCTCATCCCGTGGGGTCAAAATGATCATGCGAAAGGTGAGCAAAAATCCCAGAACTAGACGGAGGGACCTGATGAATAACCTGCAGAGAGCTGGGACTAAAGTAACAAAGGCTACCATCAGTAACACACTACGCCGAGAGGGACTCAAATCCTGCAGTGCCAGGCGTGTCCCCCTGCTTAAGCCAGTACATGTCCAGGCCCGTCTGAAGTTTGCCAGAGAGCATATGGATGATCCAGAAGAGGATTGGGAGAATATCATGTGGTCAGATGAAACCAAAATAGAACTTTTTGGTAAAAACTCAACTCGTCGTGTTTGGAGGAAGAAGAATGCTGAGTTGCATCCCAAGAACACCATACCTACTGTGAAGCATGGGGGTGGAAACATCATGCTTTGGGGCTGTTTTCTCGCAAAGGGGACAGGACGACTGATCCGTGTTAAGGGAAGAATGAACGGGGCCATGTATCGTGAGATTTTAAGCCAAAAACTCCTTCCATCAGTGAGAGCATTGAAGATGGAACGTGGCTGGGTCTTCCAGCATGACAATGATCCCAAACACACCGCTCGGGCAACGAAGGAGTGGCTCCGTAAAAAGCATTTCAAGGTCCTGGAGTGGCCTAGCCAGTCTCCAGACCTCAACCCCATAGAAAATATGTGGAGGGAGTTGAAAGTCCGTGTTGCCCAGCGACAGCCCCAAAACATGACTGCTCTAGAGGAGATCTGCATGGAGGAATGGGCCAAAATACCAGCTACAGTGTGTGCAAACCTGGTGAAGACTTACAGGAAACGTTTGACCTCTGTCATTGCCAACAAAGGTTATGTTACAAAGTATTGAGTTGAACTTTTGTTATTGACCAAATACTTATTTTCCACCATCATTTACAAATAAATTCTTTAAAAATCCTACAATGTGATTTCCTGGATTTTTGTCTCTCATAGTTGAAGTGTACCTATGATGAAAATTACAGACCTCTCTCATCTTTCTAAGTAGGAGAACTTGCACAATCAGTGGCTGACAATACTTTTTGGCCCAACTGTATACCAGTGTTTGTACTGAGTTTATTTTAATTTATTTTTATTCCTAAAGTAAATAAAAACTATGCAATTACCCACCTGTGTGGCAGATCCAAAGGCATGACCAAAGTCAATGCCAATCATGCCCCCTGTTTCCATGTTGATCATAAAGTTGGAAAGGTGGCGGTCCCCAATGCCCAAAATCCAGTGGCTAACACACAGCAAGGCATGAGAGCTGGCGAAGTGGGAGCGCAGAGACAGGAAAGCATCTGGACAGGTGCTCATCCCCACAAAAGCTCTCCTATAATGACAAGAAAATGTGTAGTCCACAAAAGGGGTGTGAACTATATATAAATATTTATACTGTAGACAAGTGTAAACAATGGAAATTACTCTGAATTAATGATGTAATCATTGGTTATAATGCGCATATAGAAATCAAATCCAACAATAGCAAATACAGTAAACATGAGTCTTAGATTACATAACTACAATATTATTGTTTTGTGACTATCAACATTGTCCTAGCTATCTTGTTTTGGAAATATGGTTGGCTGTTAGGATTAATAGAAGACATCACATGACATTGTCAAAAATTGCACATTCTAAACAGCTCAGTCCAATCTTGAGTCGTGTTAATTGTGCCTTCATATTATCGCCCATTTCCCACATTGTGCTATAGTCACATATTGTTATCCTCAAGTTCTTTTTATTATTAGCCCGAGTTTTCTAGCACTAACTACACCCACAGTTTTGACCATATCGACTCCACCAACAGGTCCGTCCTAATGGGATGTAGCGTGCTTACATACAGATAGGTGATCGGTTCACTCGTTATTTTCATATTTCCTCTTCTGTTCATCCTCTACATGCAACATCATACGTCATCACAGTCTCCACTTCCACTGCTATGCCGATGACGTCCAGATTTATACCTCCACTAAATCCATCACCACTGCAACACACCTCCCTCTAACCAACTACCTCACAGAAATTAAATCATGGATGCAAGCCAACTTCCTTCAACTAAACTGTGATAAATCAGACATGATTATAATTGGACCCAAATCCCTCAATAACACTACAGCAACTTCGATGTCACCCTCGATAGCTCCACCGTATCTCCCTTCTCACACATCCGTAACCTCGGAGTCATTTTCGACAGCAACCTCTCCTTTGAGCACCACGTCAATCAAATCACAAGAACTGCCTTTTTTCACCTCAAGAACAGCCAGTCTCTCTCCTTCTCTGCTGCCGAGACCTTGATACATGCCTTCATCACTCCATGAATCGATTCCTGCAATAGCATTCTTTACGGCACGTTATTCAAAGTCCTCAACAAACAACAATATATCCAGAGCTCCGCTGCCTGCCTGCTCACTCACTCCCGCTCCCATGATCACATCACCCCTGTCCTCCAAAATCTCCACTGGCTCCCTGTTCCACAACGGATTCAATTCAAAGTCCTTCTCCTCACTCACAAAGCCTTACATGAACTGGCCCCCTGCTACCTTACTGACCTGCTCCATCACTACACTTCCTCCCGCAAACTCCGTTCCTCAGATGCCAACCTTCTGTCTTTACATCCCATAACCAAGCGCCAGACCTGGGGCGGGCGATCGTGCCTTCTCCATTGTTGCCCCCTCCCTCTGGAACTCTCCCCCCAAACATATCAGAGACTGCACCAACCTTTGCACATTTCGTGCCTTTTTAATGTAAAGCGACTTTGAGTATTTAGAAAAGTGCTATATAAATAAAATGTATTATTATTATTATTATGACCATTTTAAATCTTTTTTGCCCCTATTGAAATGAAGGGGGAGAGAGTTTTACCTGTACTCTGCTGACATCTATTGGACCAAAAGTAATCCCACGACTGAAGGATTTCACAGAACTAATAGAACAATGAATCATCAAAGCTGCCTGGGCACTGCTGACGCAAACTAGCGCTACAACATTGTAAGACACTGCGTACTAGCGTAGCCTACTGAATGTGAAGCAAGTTTTATTTGGTTAACGGTAAAAGCTATTCTGGTGACTTGAATTGGACAGCAAAGTTAACGTTAACCAGCTGATGTGTAGGTAACTATATTCATTTAGGCCCCCAGTTAACTACATTTACAAAAGCACCAACTCCATTACTTTAAAATATTTTTTTTTGGGATCAATCACACAATTCAGTAACAGTGCATGCCTATTAGGTCTTGTGTGTTTCAAAAAGCCTTCACATGGGATTTAATGCCACCTGGTGGCGGAAATTAGATTGTAAAGTACAGGGTGTTGATGGCAAGAAAATTACTGATAAATAGCAGGAAACTGGCACTGTCCATTAGGGCAAACTTAAACAATCTAACGTTACATTGAAATTTGCTCTTACTACAGTTGCCAATGTGTATTTAATTTATATGAATAAGTGCATGTCTTTTAGACAATTTCATACCTTACTATCACAATTCCATTCCCACTGTTTTGGAATAATATACAGTAAGTCAGATGAATGACAAAGTTGATCCAGAAACAAAAGTATGGGTAAACATACCTTAACAGATCACTTGGCACAAGTTGTTCTATCTTCAAGAAGTTGTTGACAGTCTCCGTTCGGCTTGCTTTTCTGTAGCCATACAAAACATGTAGAAAACACAATTGGATACTTTGTGTGTATTCGTGACTAGGGTTCCTAACCCCATTGATTACTCACGCACACTAGGACAATTGTAGAATATAAATAATCAGTCATCTTGGAAATTGATGTATGTATATATTTAGGCCATATCACCCCAGCACCAGTTAAACCGCCCAAATATCTGTAGCCAATGAGATACTCTTTTGATGGATGCATGTATTGCTAATAGGGCTGCCAATCGATATTTGTTTGGTTGCATATTTCCACAGTTCATCGCAAATTATTCACAAATAATTGATCTGTTCAAAAAGGGAAATTTTTCTAAATTTGAATACTCATACCAACATGGGAGTGGACAAAATGTTTTCTTTATGTTCATTTATTTATTATTGGAAATCAATGAACACAAAACAAATACTGTCCAGACACCCTCACAGGTACTGCATTTAACATAAAAATTCAATCCTGCAAAATTTGATATTAGTTAGTATTATGACTAAGTATCTCATACAATGTAGTATGTCCAACCTTTGTTGTTTCTATGAAAAAACTTTTCCATAGAAATTCAAGCATATCAAACAAATCTCAATATTTTGGATTTTACATTAAAATACACATCCACACAACACAAAAAGCAGTACAAAAGCATGTGAAAGGTTGTCACTGCGATCCAAATATGGATTTAAATTAAGTGCTTCAATAATTACAAAAAAAAAAAAAAAAAAAATCCCCAGATTCGACAGTTGAGATTATATCAGCTTCAGCAACATCTTCAACATCTAATTGTAATTCTGATCAATTACCAAATTGTTGTTTATATTTCAGTTATTAAACCATAATTGACCTTGGTGAGTTCAATTATTTTCCCAATATTTTTTTGGCCTGATAATTCAGTTAAATTTTACATTAGCAATCAGCATAGAATCTAATTGACTTACAAACCATGAGGGGCTAAACTCCTTCATCCTACTGATCAGTCGTTATAGATCAAAGAGACCACTTGTGAGCAGGTCTGGAGGACATTGGCCGCTGTAGCGTCACCCAGGTGGGTGCTATACTTTGGAGACTCTCAAAAAACGTCATATCAAGTCAAATGCAATCAATTATTATTACTTGTACACTCTCAAGCGTGGTCTGCTGCCAGCAATTTGCTTCTGTGTGCTTAGCTAGCAAATAAGACTAGATGTACTCCGGTGGTAACTCAATTCACATCGACTTTAACTGCAAATACCTTTGGTCATTACCCATCTGGCAGGGCTTTGTAGTGAACTTTTCATTAAAATTTGCCGGTTGCTAACAAGTTGCTATCCGACTCAATGCACGTAAAAAAAAACGAATTAGCATTAACGTGTTATTAACATTAACTTTGAAAGCCCTAATTGCTAAATTAGTTTAGTAAAACTCATGCATGATCCAATCCATGGGGAGACAGGAGTGGCAAAGACTGTGGCTTAGTGTGAATGTAAACTTTTGGAACACTTCCGGCTATGGCAACACTTGCAAAAAGCCCTCTAGTTTATCAGCGTTAGAAGTTTGCCCGGACATAATAGACATTTTTTTATGAATATCCAAAGTTTCTCTGACTCTGACATATGAAATTACTGATTTATTACATGAAACATGTATTAAAAACCAATTGGTGTATATCTTAAGAGTGC
This sequence comes from Aplochiton taeniatus, assembly GCA_017639675.1. NCBI lineage: Eukaryota > Metazoa > Chordata > Actinopteri > Galaxiiformes > Galaxiidae > Aplochiton > Aplochiton taeniatus. Next base: position 11,831,883 of record CM030186.1, on the reverse strand, counting down.
TTTATGCTTCAATGACTGCTAATTGAGGTACCTCGTATTTAAGTAAACTTACTTGTAAATTTCAGCGTATCTTCCAATACCTCGAACCTTTGCTGGGGCAATTTTGGAGAGCCAACATTCATATTCCTCATGTGCCCTGTAATGTGTTGTAGACAAAAATACAATGTCAACTACATATATATTAAACAATATTACTTAAAATTCTAAATTGTAATTCTGATCAATTACCAAATTGCTGTTTATATTTCAGTTAAACCATAATTTACCTTGATGAGTTCAATTATTTTGTTTTCCCAATATTTTTTGGGCCTGATAATTCAGTCTAAATTGTCTTTGCTAATCTTCAAAGATTTGTGATTTAGGGTATAGAAGCTGACTAGCTGCGGTTTTTGACAGAGGTATTGCTGCAAGTTCAGAGCCAGCCTGCTTCATGAGTGCCTTTGCTATCACAAAGCTACTAAATTATTATATTAACACATGGATCATTCTTAGCAACAAAGACAATACCTTGGGAGATTTAAAACCTTCATTACAAAGGCGCTCTACTCCCACTGATGAACCATTTTTTGCTTTGTAAATAGCCCTTGAAACTACTTCTAGGGTAAGGTTACGATTTAAAAACTTGTTTAAAGTGTACCCATCGTGATCGATCCAACCCCCACCTGGTCCCTGTTGAACCTTCTCTTAAAGAAACAATCTTTTATCAAAGATATGTTGACACCTTTAAAACTCATCCCTAAAACATTTTTTTTCTGTAATCTGTCCAGGCATTTTATACATTTCTTTTCAGACGTTCTTACACCACCCCATAGGGCATTTTGTTCACAATTCCAAAAGGATTTACCCTTAAGCTGACGTCCTGGATTTTTTTCCAAAAGTCTTAGTTGATAAGTCTCTATAAATGTCTGCATATACCACACTGCACAGTGATTTGTGGCAGAGATCGACATCCACCTGATTACCCAGACAGGCCTCTACATTTCTGACCATTTCTAGTAAAACAGTGCAACAAAAGTGATGAAAGCAAATTATCAGGGAAGACACTGCACTGCCTAGTTTTGTTTTGAGCTACTGGGGACTGACTAATGGGATACCTCTTAATGCTCGTTTTAACATTCATCAACAATCGGGAGTCGTCCTGCACTTCGTTTCCCAAAAGTTTAAAGCGATTCATGACATTGCTCCAGCAAATCATTAGGCATAATAACCCTGAATTCAGTACATGTATCTACGCAATCTTGAGAGACCGTGATGTAATCCACCACTGAATTTCCTTTAGGAAACATCAACGTAAAAAATCATCATTAAAGGGAGTACCTCTACCATTTAAAATGTAACATTTGGAGCATGTCCCATCCCTGCGCAGAACCCTTGGGTGATAAGTAACATGAAAAAATAATAAAAACCTATACCAAGATACCCGGTGTTCAAATCTTAAAGCAAGATAGCATCTACTTTCTTATCAGCAACGTTCAACTCCAAATAATGAAGTAAGTGGTCCTTAACAAACATACCAACCCCACCCGAGGCTTTAATATGCATGTTCCTATTTTGTCCAAACCAAGTATAGCCATTCAAGGCAATCATGTCGTCACTTTTCAAATGTGTTTCATTTAAAGAAACAAAGTCAGGGTCAAGGGGCTGCAGTAATACAGATGTTAAGTTGCAGTTTAAATCCGTCCAACTATTCACGTTCCAGTGGGTTAAGGGAAAAACTTCATCACTTAGTGGCTAGGCAAGTGTCTCATCTGTCACCGGGACCCGGGGACAGGTAGCCCCTTGTGTCCTGCTATCTGCTTTGTCTTTCCTCATGACCCTCTCATTACCGCTGATGTACACGTTTTTTCTAGACGGGATCTCCCGTTGGAGAATCTTGAGGTTCAGCTCAATCAGCCGGTTTGTATGTGACTATAGACTCTTTTGTACCTGTCGTCCCATTTTAATTTCTGAGAGTTACCACTTTCTCTAAAAATGTACTTAGCTCCACTTTAATCAAGCCACTTTTCCCCTAGCCCTCATCCTCTTGACAGCTACTAGCTCTGACATTGGCTGACAGTTGGCACCGTCAACAAGAAGAACGCAAACCTTCTCCGACACATCCTTGGCCTCATGCCCCATTATAATAATAGACACGTCAGAGTCGAATCTGGTCAGTCTTCATTTTGGAACCATTCATCACCGATTCCAATCAGCAAATTTGTGCTGTCAGCTGCGCATCTTTGAGATCAATGTTGTATTGGATCTGAGTACTTCACTTTCGATTTCAGATTTCAGTTCTTCGTTATGCTTATTTACAAATTTCTCCAATTATGCTTTAAGGTTACCCTCCTAGCTGTTCAGGTCCTTTTTAATGGAGCTTTGAACTTGGTCTAATTTGTCGAGTAGTGCTCTGAACTCCTGAATCACTCCTGTGTTACGCCTACTACTCCATAGCGCCATGTTCCTCTTTTCGTTCATGTGCCACTGAACCAGACATTTCAATATGTTGGCTTCACAGTTACACACAAATAATGACCAAATCTCCCACTTTGCAATGTGTTCTGAACCTATAATAAAAACATTTATCAGTGTGCAATGAGATTCTTTGCTCAGGGTAGAAAACGTATTTAAAGTTGATCCTAGTTCCACGTTCTCTGTTCTCTCTTGTTGTATGTAGATTAAACATATTTTTTGCAATAAATATCTTTTCAATTAAGTCTATAAACATTTTAAAATGATCCAAAAGAAGTCTGAATACTTCTGGACCCTTTGTAAATTAAGATTTTGATGCTAATAATGTTAAGAGTGCGAAAGGCAAAATACAATTTTGGATTGCAGCAAGGCCATTTGAAAAAAAATTATGCACAGTGGAATATAATCTTTTGTGGAATACAACCTACTCTTATATTTAGTGAACAGATCATTTTCTTATTAAACTAGTCTGCTATAGGAATTGTTTTTCTAATCATATATCAACCATTTTTTCCAATTCTAAACGCAAGTATAGCTGATTTGACCATCATCCCCGCAGACATGGCTAAAAAAACACAGATTTGTATCAACCCTTTCTATTAGGAACTGCTCACCCTAGAAAGTCCCAAAGTCAAAACAGATTTGCTTCAATTTTTTTTGCCTCAGATAAATGGAACAAATTTGATTGGAGGATATGGGAGTTGAAGAGTATATTTGTTTTGGTTGAAAATTTGTATTTATAATTTTTTCTGCACCAATATTGTACTGTAAATATTGTAACAAGTTTTTATTATCTACTTATTTTTAATTTGTATTTATTTTATTTTGTTCATGATTGTGTAGTTGTACTAATTTATTTGTTCTGCCTTTAACAGAGTGCTGCTGGAAAAGAGACCCAGTCTCAGTCGGTTACCCTGTACATATAAATAACAATAATAATAATAATAGCAGTGGGAGCATGCTCTGTCAACTGCTTCAGTTTTGTTGTTTCAACTGGTAGACTGTCCAAGGCTTTTACCTCGATGCCTTCCTCTGCTCCTCCGTAGTCCGGGTACTTGATAGCAGGTCCTTAAGTGTACATGTCTTTTCCATCCACTCAATGAGACCGATCCTGTTTGCACAGCAAATAAAAATGGCTGTGAAGCAATATGAGATATTATATAGTGTAATAAGACAGATCCCCTTCTCAATTTTTCTTTTATTTACAAAAGAAAAAAATATATTCTACTGGATTTGAGAGCCTACATACTAATATGTCCATGGTATTAGAATAACAACAGTCTAACAATATATAATCAGAACTGGTTGAAAATTGCTGTAGTATTTTATTGATTACTAAAAACATATTCAAGGCAATAAAAAAAAAAGTTGCCATAAATAATTCTCTGTATATTCAAATGTTCAAGAACAAAACAAAACTACTTGTCATAAAGCTTGAGCAGAATAATACTGTGTAAACTGCCCAGTTTCACTTAAAGTCCCTGCGAGAACCTTCTTAGATAGCTAAAGAAGAAAGAACGAGCAAGGAACCAATTTTACAAAGACCCCTTCAAGTTTGCTAAGTCCTTGCCCAAAAAAGTGAAGGGCGGAACGCTTAAAACAACCAAACAAGAACTGCAGGAAGGAAACTCACACAGGCGAGAAAATGCACGAGCCATTTAAAATTCCGCTGGGCATTCTACCACTGGAGGAATCCAGTTTCTCCACCATTGTGCCAGGGGATTCCATTATTGCAAGGTTGGGCCTCAAACTTAAACGGAGCAATTCTTTGCTCAGAGCTTAGTTTTGAATCCCATATAAATCTTATCAGAAAAACGTCCTTTTTACATCTAAGAAATACAGTATATCTAGAGCGCGCCCATATCTATCATTCAAAAATGCAACTACCTTTGACACCCTTTCCTGAAGTTTCTATGAATTGTGTTAATCTGTTTGCTTCTCACCCTTTACTGTGCAGGAAGTCCAGAAAGCACTAAAAGCTGTAGAAGTGAAAAGGGCAAATGGCCCAGATCTTATAGATCAATGCTTTTTAAAATTGGCAGCTGACTTTATTGCAGAGCATACTTGCTGAAGCCGTTAACCACTTGCAAAGGGCTTTTATTGTCCAAAATATCCTAATTCAACTGAAGCTTGTTATCAATGCTGATAAGACAAAGCTCATGTTTTCTAATGCCAAGAGTAAGTCACAGAATATCCCTTCAATGGTCACTCTTGAAGGCAAGGCAATTGAGAAGGTAAATTCTTATAAATATCCGGGCATTCTGTTAGACGATTCCCTTACTTTTAAGCCACATATTCAGTATTCGGTGAAAAAACGGAGACTTAAATTACAGTTTTATTTTAGAACAAATTGTGCTTTTCTTTTAATGTGAAAAAGTTGTTGTTTCTGCTACTTTTTTACCTGTGTTGGACTATGGGGATATTTTGTATAAACATGCCTCTGCACAGACATATGATTGACACAGCTTATAATGCTTCCCTTAGATCCATCACTAACTGTAAAGCCTTGACTCACCACTGAGCTCTACTCACGGGTAGGTTGGCCTTCTCTGGCAACCCGCAGGCAAACACACTGGTATACTTTCATATACAAGGCAATTCTTGGACTGCTCCCATCCTACCTAGGTTTTTATATATCACAGAAGTGATGGACACTTGCGTTTGCACAACTTTTACACATTGTCAGTACCCATTGTCAGTGAGTGAAAAAAGGGCGTTCATGCACCCTCAGATGGATTATGTTGCAAAATGATTTAAAAATGAATGATTTGATTTCAAATGACCTGGAGAGATCATTGGTTATTTATTGTAATGTTGTTTGTGTCTGTTTTGGTAATCAGTTGTTTTATTCTGCGCTGCTGACTATCATGGCCAGGACACCCTTGCAAAAAAGATTTTTAATCGCAATGGGATCTCTCCTGGTTAAATAAAGATAAAATAAATTAAAGTTATTGTATAGACTGTACATAGGACTTCTTTAAGAAAGAATACAGGATGTTTTATTACCTTGTGGTTATTGGAATCACCTGGTAGGTGTGAAGTACTACGGCGCTGTGAGCACAGGTTGTGTAATGGCCAAGGAGGCTATTCATTACACCAAAAAGCTGTTCAATGCGTTGGTCCTGACGGAGATCTTCTCCACCCTTCACCAGGAACGGGTATTCATGCTCATCATCTCCACGTATAATAAGACGTTTGGGACGGCGGATGGAACTCATCACCTTCACCTTTATAAACAGAAAGAAACACACAAGCTTCACTTCACACCAACCGACTCCCACGAGCTTTCTTAATTACTAATACATTTTAATATGAAATAATACATAATTTCTGCCGCTAAAGAAAATGTGGTACAAACCTTTTCATCAAATCCAACCATTTTGGCATGATACTCTGGTAAAGGTTTTGATATGCCATCATACTGTCCTTTATTAAAAGGAGGGAAAAATATTATCTATAAGAAAAAGAATGAACGAATGTTTTGGACAAGAATAATAGTAGGGCTTTTTGTTTAAGAATCAAATGGTGAGATGTCCTGAATATCTGTTCAGGTAAGAAATTATTTCTACAGCATGATTATTGTCTAAATATAGTATAATGTATCAGCTAATACCAGTAAGCAGTTGGTCAAAATTGTTCCATAAATAATAGTAGGAATACGAAATGTCATTATTTAGTTTCGTTATAATATAAAGGTTTATGATAATGCAAAATTATAAACTTTTTATGAACGTTAACATTTACAAGGCAATGGAAACAATTAATTTGTCAGTGCTATGACTTTATTTTACAATACTTGTATAAACGATTTAAAGAGACGGGTTACCTCAGGCTCACTCTAAGGGAGGCCCCTCTCATAGGCCTTTTGAACCAACATGGAACGGGTTTGGTTCCGGTTCGCACACCTAAATTTGAACCATTCTGAGAATTTCACTGACAATTTCTTTTTTGGGGGGGGGGGGGGGGGCTAACTGCAAACCGTGACAACATCAGTGGGCATGTCATATTTTACAGGTTGGAAAGAGGATGGAGAGGCAACAATGGAGAAATTTACAGACAAAACATTTGGGGGAAAGAAGAGCGTGCCGTCAAAACTCAATGCTTGCCTTACGTTGCCTTTTTATACCACTTGCAAATTGTATATAGATAATTGTAGTTTATGTCGGTAATTCGATTACCCTAAATGTTGTTACGTTATTACGTTTCCATGACTGTCTAAATATCGGTAGCCGATTTTGTGCAACAGCCTCTGTTCTTGCATCCTACATTACAACGGTTACGGTGAAAATGGAAGGAAACGGGCTGATTTGTTAGATAGTTCCATGGTTCAAAGAATCCTGAACAGAACCGTTCTGGACGATCCAATATGAATGTTTCTCACATTTTCATGGTAAAACACCCCTTAATGGTTCTTTCATCTAAGAGAGTGTAAATGTTCTTCTTAAAAATGTTTCTGACATTTGTGTGAAAAGATTTTTGATCTGGACTAAAAACAATAGTGCCCAAAACAATGGTGTCGGGTTACAATTTAGTTATAGCCAAATGGTTGAAAAACAAACCGCTTCAATTGTTATGCCTGCGGGTTAAACTATCCCAAGTTTTACAGCTAAAAGCATCCCTGGGAACTTGCAACTTTTTTCTCGCAGCACACATTTCTCAGGTTGATCTAAGATATAAACGCTGCTTGGTGGAAATTGGAATTATGCGAAGGTGCGTCAATTGGGTTAAAGCATTTTGAGCATTAAGCATTTTAAATGAGCTACTTAAATTAACGTGCTAACTTTGACTAAAATAAAGCAGCTTATAAAATTTGATTATTGCCACCACACTGGCACGACGACCGAACGTCATGAGAAGTAATTGACTTCCTTGGTCATAGTTTGTTTAATGTGTTTGCTGTACATTTTTGGCAGTATGCATCAAACCAGACACTATAATAATGCATTTGATATAGTGCTTTTCAAGACACAAAACACTTTACAATTCAGGGAAAACTATAACAATACAATGAATAGCCTAATTATTAGTTTAATATTAACGATTAACGATTTAATGATTAACAAATTTCCAACAACTATCAATCAGGAGTAAGACTGCTTCATAGCACCAAAACTGGTGGTATTAAAGTTTTAAATTACAAACGTCTTAGACGCTAACTCCGGCAAGAACTCAAACCTGGTGTTATTGGATCTTAACGCTGCTTTTGGAATGTTTCCTCTAGCAGTGGGGGGGAAAAGGTTTTGGTACCACTTTAATTTACAGTACGCTATTTACCTGGTATTTTCTTGGTAAATACCATGCATTTACAAGGAAACTACTGATAATATCCAATATTTTGGGAGGAAACAATTGTCCCTACCAATATTTGGGCGAACTTGTTCACATTACCTTGTGTCCCTAGCAATGTTGAGACCAAACCTAGGCCCTTGCTCTACAAATAACAATATAGATCACAACAGTTATGCAGACAACACCAAAATAAACATAGCTCTTTCACCCAATGACCACCATGCAATATATTGTGACAATGCATTGAGCAAGTCAATGACTGGATGTGCCAGAATTTCATTCACGTAAATAAAGACAACAAAGGTAATTGTCTTTTGTCGTAAAGAAAAAAGGCTGGAAGTTGCACTTCTCCTTGACCTCGATGTCAAACATCATGAGGTCAAGGAAAGATATGAAGGAGAAGTCATATTGAGAACGGTCGGTCTCACTCCCCCACCTGTCCACTCGTATTTATCAACAGCAATCCCAATTAATATGATTGTATGAAAATAATTGGTACATTTATCCAAGATAGGCTAGGCAGAACATGTTAGGCCTGCAAATCTGGCTCACTGTGTTATGGAATTTATTTTTAAATACTGTTGCTCACCTACAAGTCACTAAATAATTTTGTCAAAAATACATGACTGACATGCTAATAAAATATGAACATTTTAAGTCATCTGGAACAGGTTGCTTAACTAAAACTAAAGGTGTAGTGGCGTTTAGCGACTATACATTAAATAGCTGCAATCAACTGAGCCTTGCTCCAAGCTCAACTATTTTTTAATTCACATTAAAACCTAGGCGTGTACAATTGCTTTAAGTTGAATTGTTCTTATCATTTTTGTTTCTTTTACTATAATTGCGTTTTATTCAATTACGATTAATTCATTGCATTTTATGTACTTCTGTAAAGCCCATTGGTTTTCTTATGTCAATGAAATCTGCTATACAAATACTTAATAATTTTACTTCACCTGTCTTTTGTCACAATCACTTTGCTCCGTGCATACTTGTTCACAGTAGCGTTATAAAGACAGAAATTGATTTAAATAAATATGATCGATTTTTTTCTGCTTCAGTTGTTTTGCTATGAGGATACAAGTTGAAGGTTTTACATTTTACATGTAATTCCAATACTGACCTGGGATTTCCAGCTCATTGCGAAGTGTGTTGCCTTTAAATTTACTCAGCCATGGAGAATATTCTTTTAGGTTCCCGGGCTCTGGATGGGATATTCTGAAATTTTGCATAGATCCTAGAAGGTCTTGCCCCTGCTTTAGGAAGCTTTGGACATTCCTCTTCTCAAACAGGTTGATGCCTGAAGGGCCAAGCAATTGGTGCACTTCTTTGGAAAATTTCTGTTGTAAACACAAAGAGATAAAAACACATGACTTTTTGGATAAAAATGAACAGCTGTCAATAACATCACTAACAATAACTCGCCATTAATGACCCCAAAAATTTAATAATTAGGTGGCCGGCGTACTTTAGCAGCCGGCCAACAATTGTATTTGTTAGTAGTATTATTATTAGTAGTATTATTGTTATTAGTATTATTATTAGGTGGCCGGCCTGCCAAGGCAGCCGGTCACCTATTGTAATTGAAAGTATTATTATTATTCTTGGACCAACTCTACCTTCCCATGGACAAAAATAAACCACATTTTGCACACATCTCCAGACCCACTAAAATGATAGCTTATGCCTATAATATGCAGTACAAGGATTTCTTATTGGAATATTATAACATTACAGCCAAGCATTCATTAGAGAAGATAGTTACATTTAGGGGTAATTAATGTCTTGTTGCAATTGCTGTTCATGTGCACCAGACGATGCGGCCTGCACAGCATTTGGTCAAAGACAATGTGAAAAAACAGAAGCTTACCTGCATAAATTTCCAGCGAAATTGTCCACAGTCTTGCACGTTCTGTTCCCCAAGAAGACAGCGAATTTCCTCATATGTCATCTTTTTCTTGTCAAAATCAGGTTTGTCCAATTTATTTTTCACATCCTCCCACCAATCCTGCATCAGACAAATGTGAAAAACAGTGACAATATTAAAATGAGAAACCATCAACATAAAAAAGTTCTCTATTACTTCAACATCACAGAAAGAATTTGACCTCTACCTTAAAAAGCATTTCAGGGTTTGTAAGTTGTTGCAAAGCATCGACAAAGTACTTCACAGCTCCCTCCACATCAAGCAAAGATGTGAGCCTGTATCAAGTATACATTTTAACACACACACACACACACACACACACACACACACACACACACACACACACACACACACACACACGTCAACAAATCCGTAAATCTGAATTCTGTTCCTAGGTCAAATGATCTTTTCCTTTGTGGTACCCTGGTATCCCAGTCAAAACTATATGAAACAACAGTGGAAAAACCAACTACCTGGCGACAAACTCCTGTTGTTGGTGTCCTGTTGTTGATTCCTCAAAGTGGTAACTTTCGCTGCTGATCATGAGAGGGTAAACAAGCACTTGAGGGTAGGACTTAGACATTTGACTTATAACATGCTGCACAGCCACTGCCTCTGGCTTGTCCAATAGCGCCACCAACTGACTAATCCAGCCAATGAGGAGCCAGCATGGAACTGTCAACATCTGCGGAAAAATACAAAAAATGCGGTCAAAATCCACACATTATTATTATCTGTACTAATATGTAGATTAAAACGTAATCATTAAGATTGGGTTTGACATTGAGGTGTCAAAGAGCCTTGGAAGATCACACACCTTTTTAGCCATAAGATCCAGAGTCTCAGAGGGGTATAGCTCAATAATCTGCAGAAGACGGGGGAACTTGAGGCGAGCCTCCTTTGAGTTAATCTTCAGCGATTTCAGCGTACTCTCCACCACATGCACAGGCAAGGTCAGTAGTTTGGGCATTTCGCTCTCTACAAGAACACAAACACCATAAAGCAAAAAAGTATTGCATGTTTGATGTCCCGCATTTTTTTTGATGATTGTACGTCCAATAATTAGTTATTTAGGTAAATGTTGCCTAGCTTAGCTACAATGGCTTTAAACCATTGGTTACTGCTAACACGGCTAAATGTCAAACACGGCTCAACAGTGAGCAAATATGTGCTCGTACTTGTTGTTGGGAGCTGTCTACCCCGCGGCCGGCATGAGGTAAAACTATGGTTACACCTCGCAAAATTGGCCTGATCGCATATCTGTTTCAATAACAACAGCCTCTAGTTTTACATTTTCATTTCGACACGTGAGAACTCTAGAAGATATAAATTAAATTACATAGCTTAGGAGTTTTTCTAAGGTGTATTTTGTCCCTTTTGACGGAGCCATGTTAGTAGCGACCAATGGCTTACAGCCATTGTTGTTAAGCTAGGCTACATTTATCTACCAGCTATCTACTTAGCTAAATAGCTCATTATTGACTGAACTATCATAACATTTATATGAATCTACTCATTTGACATGCGGCAAGTAGGAACATATTTTATTTTGATATTTTATTTCCCAAAAAGATGAACTACCAGTAAGTGTTTTGGTCTTATGACATTTAATAACCAGTTATACCATGGCCAGGCAAAACAATGGATTATGAAGGGCTGAAACCCATGCATTATCCCAGTAAAAGGTTTGATTTCTTGTAAGTGGTGCAGTTAAGTTCAAGCAGATCAAAAATTAAGAGCTTTTCACTTCTTCAGCTTCTAGAAAGTGTAACAACATTTAGTTGAAAAGATATAAATAGTACATGATTCCCCAGGAATATTATGTTGGATTACTGAGAAACAAGAAGGCAAATTCTGGGACAAGATAGTACATACTCTATGGTTGTTACTTACTGATGTCACTTAGCTCTTCTTCACGCAGTAGTTTGTCACAAAAATTTGCCAGAGTCATATATGATTCTATGATGCTGCTGGTATCCACATCCTGTAAATTCTTGGAATGGAGCTCCTCGTCTGCCTTCTTCACAGCCATACACAACAGCTCCAATGCTTTCTGCTGCAGCCCAACTTCTAAATCCTATTGGGGATAGAGCATTAATACATGTCTAGACTATCCAAAGTCTAGTGAAATTTTTGTGTTTGTTAAAAATAAGTACCTTTAGATTACCACTTGTTGGGGACCCAGCAAGCCTCAAAACACTCTCTACCTTTTCACTCCCTATACTCTCCAGGAGTGATGGGCTCCTGATTACAGCTGAGGCCATGATATTGTAAGAGGTTCCAAGCAGTACTTGTTGATCTTGAAATACTTGGGCAGTAGCCCTTTGACAGTCAGACTGAACATCATCTGTAGAAAAAGAAGAGGTACATGGAATAACTTGAGGACATGAGTTTGTGAGTTGGATGCGAGTTAAAGTCTTGACAAGAAACCAAAATCTGGTGTGTCCTTGTACGATAACATTCTTACTTAAAAAAAAATACATTAAGATGTATATATCTGCACAACAACCAGGGTACCAAGTCCCTTTTCAGTCAAATTTGTCACAGGCTTGTTTTTTAATTGTAACATCGTTAGAAAATACTATTTGTATAACACAACTTAAAAACGGCCCATTTGGTTTGACCCAAGGATTCCAATTGTACTTCATTTTTGAATATGGCATATGGTTCAAAAATGACATGCTTAAATGCACCTACAACTTTGACACGTTAGTGGTGCTCGAGCGCTCAATATGCTGACATGAAACTGGTGAAAAGAATAAAGGGACTGTCCCAAATCAGTGTGTCAAATTTCACAACTTTATGCCATACAGTTCTAGGAGCTACCATAGACTCCCATGGCAGATCAAGAAGAAGAATAAGAGAAAGATGAATATTAAGAAAAGGTTGAAACAGCAAAGGTGGTCTATGCCAACTTTACTGCTTGGCCCCCAATAAGTGTAACCCCTTCCACAACTTAACAAAAGATCCCAAGCATTAACACCACTTTACAACCAAGTTCCAACTGTCTGCAACAACGCTGAAGACAAATACATTTTTTAAGGCAGAGTTTGAAGCTGTAATGACATTTTTTTTTTGCCCTTGAACCTCTTACCAATAGGGTTCAATTATATGTAAAATCAGACATTAAGAACTCCCATATAGCCAGAATGGAACGATCCTTGTTTCATAACCACCTTTTGAGATGATTCGACTGTGAGATTGGCAGTAGAATCAGGCTCTTTAGATCGAATTGTCAACTATTCGGCGTCACCCCTACGTTTTACAAATGTATAGCAGAGCAGAAGTTTTGCGCCACAGTGCCCACAAACTCAAATTGGGACGGATTGCATTTCAACACGACCACAACTCGAAGCAAGCCACAGCTAAGACAATGCTAGAGTGGCTTTACGACTAGTCTCTGAATGTCCTCAAGTAGACCCACCTAGAACATGCTTGGAGACACCTGAAGGTTTCAGCTTACAAACGTTCACCATCGATTCTGACTGACTATTAAGGCTTGTAAAATGCATACGCAAAGTTTTTTCCCCCGGTTTTTTTAAACAGAAGAAAATGTGCAAAAAGTGAATTGGTCTGAATAATAGATTGGGGGCTAGGATCGGGAATAGATCCTAAAAATCTAAATGAATTACCATCCCCCTTGATGAAAAACGTATGATTCTTTTTTTCCCAGTACATTATACATAGCATATTAACATTGATTCTGAGTCTGAGCAGAGGGTCATTATGTTTTAATGCTTGTTAGTTTACAAAAATAAAGTTGTCAATGTAAGCATATATTTTTGTCACATTTCCTCACTGCATAATAATCCAATCCCCTTGATCTGTATACACCTGCTAATTTATCTTTATCGTCTGCCCCCTTAGGGACGGGTGTGGCTCAGGAGTTAGAGCGTGGAGCGGGGCGTCCACTAGATTGGCGGTTTAATTCCCTGCTCTCCTTGTCCAAGGAGACCTTGGGCAAGACACTGAATCCTAAATTGCTCCCGATAGCAAGACCGCGCCTTGAATGGCAGCTTTGTCGGTGTGTGCATGTGTGTGTGAATGGGTGAATGAGAGGCCTAAATTGTAAAGTGTTTTGGGAACTGTGAAAGCTCCTAAAAGCACTCTGTAAGTGCAGTCCATTTACCATTGTACCTGTAGTCTATATATATATATATATATATATATATATATATATATATACGCACTCCATCAATTTGGCCACAACCAGAACATTCTGTTAAAGCTAATTAAAATCCATTGACATTTTGTGACAAGGAAGAACTGGGCTCAAAACACCTGGATAGCAATCAATAGAGACCGATCAGGAAAAAACGAAAGTCAGTATAATTCTAAATGTCATAATTTATATTTATGCTATATTTGTTTAATGACTAAGACATTATTATCAATATTCAAAAAAATATAAGGGACCATATGTTAGTGCCACACTAAATTAAAAGAACCTACTACAATAACTTAGGGAATCATCATTAGCATCAGTATCACTTTAATTGAAAAGCAGGTCGTACAGAACAAGTTCTTCTTACCCAGTAATGGGATGGTCTTCAGCATGGAATTCATCTGTTCCACTGGGCTTTGAAACAGGCTGCGTTTGTGACTGAAGCGGCTAAAGTTATGCACCCAGAGTTGAAGCCAGTCTCTCTGCAACTTACACTCTCTGTGAAGCTCCTTCAATAACTTTGTGGCCACAGGAAAATTACACTATAACAATAACAAAAAGAAACATATTATAATAATAACATTTTATTTAGAGGCACCCTTCTAGACACCCAAGGTCCCTGTACATGGCACATAACTACAATGAAAACCGTAGAGAGAGAGTTCCAGAGTCTTGGAGCAACTGAATGCCCTGGCAGCCATTATGGTTGTGGCTAATCAAAGTTTGCTAATTGTTGTGATACAAACATTACCTTATTTAAGCTACAGTATGTAATACAATGACAAAATCTGTTACCAAGGTCAAATCATTTTCTGACATTTCTTTATAACAAGTTTCTTTAAAACTTGCAACATTATTGTTCAAGGCTTAGAAATGACCGTAAAACGAAAAATTTCACCTGTTTCCATGCGCTCTCTGCCATGCTTAACTTCATCTTGAATTTGCAGTTATTCACAAATGCGTGCATGTCCTCTTTGGGGTCTTCTGACTCCATGCTGCCACATGGTGCTTGGGCATTCAGTTTCTCACAGATCTTATCTAAAAAGAAGCATCTGACAAACACACACAATAAATGTAAAGGCAAGTAATAGCTGCCGGGTAAACTATTAAAAACTACTAAAAGTATTCAAAACCATATTTAAATAGCCTGGGTACCAGGGTTGATATACGGAATCTCTTGCACAGCACATTTAGTAAGAAAATATTTTATGTCTTGGCTCAAGATTAAATGGAATTGTGTGTTCATATTGTGGCACATTGATGTAACAGATGAAAAAAATATATAATAATAATTATTAAAAAAAGTTAAAATCATTTTTTTTTATTACACTGAACATTAAAAGATTGCCTAAAATGTTAAGCAGTTACTTCCAACTTGAAATGCAATTATTTAGTATTTCCTTTTAAATAATTATGGTTTATTGAAATTATATAAAACGTTTAAAAAGCTAGCATGTAGGACTTTTGTGACACGTTCAACAAAACAAAATGAATGACAATAAGGAGTGTTGTTAAGTAAGTTGGTCCAGTATGTCTGGAATGCAGCATAAGAGTCCACAAGTAGGCTATTTACATTTTTTTATTTACTTTCTTTGATGTTTATAGCCAGGACAATTTGGGCAAATGCTTTTGAGATCATTGTGGATAACAACTATTACATTGTGGATTACAGCTACTCTATCACACAAAAGTCCCTTTAACGGAAAATCTTTTACGGTTCTTTGGAATTGACTTGCAGCCTATGGCTGCAAAATGTATAAACTCTGTAAGGAAAAATGTACGACGGGCAGGGCGTTTCGGGATCTAAATACCCGACTGTGGAGGTGATACGGCCTGAGGCACAGTATTCCTCCACAAAAGGGCAT